>JAMPIV010017082.1:0-168365 GCA_024509875.1 Oreohelix idahoensis
CGGAGGAAAGGAAAATAACCATTAAGGAGGAGAAAAGCGGGGTCAGAAAGAGAGATGGACAGAGGAGGAGAAAGCGGGGTCTGAAGGGGAGGTGAAACAAAGGAGGAAAAGCTGGGGTCAGAAGAGAGGTGAACAGGGGATGGAAGGGAGGTATGGACAGGAGCTGTGCAGTAATAGGGAGGTACAATAATATCATGCTGAGGCCGAAGCATGAGAGGTGGCCTGAGTAACGGGAGGGTAACTCAGCCAATCGAGCGTCACGGAGTGAATACGTGAGTATAGCTCAGTAAGAGGGAAATGAACCTCAGCGGTGGTGGAACAGGAGATGATAACGTCCTGTTAAAGGTTTTTCTCCACTGTGTTACTGGCTTATTGCTTTATACCCTGCTACTTAGTCCCATTTTCTGTCCGTTACCATACATCTTTCTTTCTTTGTCACTGGTAACATTATTTATTTCAAATATCTTTCCTTGTTTGATTACATTGAAAACGTTTCCTCACTGAAATGCGACAGTGTCTCCTTTTATTGAGACTGTTCCAGTGTGCCCTTCCATCAGCTGTTTAGTTGCTGTGACAATTGTTGTTGAAGCAGATGGTTTTTTCTTCTGCAACAAAAATACTTGATGCTCTAGCTGTTGAATGGGCGAATCCATCATAAAAAACAGTTAGGAGCTGGTCACACGGGCAACCAAATCAAATAGCGTGAATCCATCGGAAAAAAGGCAGTTACGAGCTGGTCACGGGCACCAAATCAAGTAGCTGAATCCAATCGTAAAAAGGCAGTTACGAGGCTGGTCAACGGCACCAAATCAAGTTATTATGTGGCCGGGGGAGTGGACGGGAACGGCAACCGAATCAAGTTAGATGTGACCGGGCTTGGTCACGGTGGACAAATCAAGTCTAGTGTGACAGGGTGGAGAATGGGGCGGAAATCTTTTATCAATGTTTCATCTGTTTTGTTTTTACTGGCGACTGCCAGAGGTTGGTGATTACAGAATAGGAACATAACCCAGGTAGTTCTTTTGGAGAGACTCGTAACTGTGTGTTTAATGTTTTAGGCTGCATGATCGTCTCGAAAATATACTGGTAACATTCTTTTCCTCTATTTACCTGATGTAAACAAACGACACTTCCTACTGACGTTCGCTCAGGAAATAAGTTCAAGCTGGATTAAATATTAATGAACACCTTTATTAAGTGTCTGTAACCTCTGAGAACTTCATAATAGTTCATAAATACATGTGCTTCTGTGGTATACAAACCAGTCATCCCAAGAAATAACACACAGCCATCGAACTTACAAGATGGTCAAAACCCCAAAATCACTGCCTCGCACGTCTCGTGCCTAAAACCAACCCACTTAACCCCCTTCTCTCAAACCATCACTTCCGTCCTAGCTCTAAGCAATTCTACCCCAAGTTGGATGACGTCATTCCTGAACACTTTAATTAAATCACTCATAGGATTTGTGACTAGTGTTATTACACTAACTAGACACGCTCAAATACTTAGTGTTTAATCTTGCTAAGTATTCTTACCCTAACTATAATTAAGTGGCAGCACCTTAGTGTTAATCCGACGTAACAGTCCGTACTGTCACAACGACCATATGGCCTGAGCCGCCTGTGTGTAGGTCTGCGACTACGACTGCCAGCGTACCCACGCCTGCCGCTTCGCCGCTCGCCCATCGCCACAGGACTTGTTGTGAGTGGATGGATGAATGGATGAAAGAGTGACTTGCGCGGTGATTTGGATTAAAGTGAGGAAGAGTTGCGCAATTCGTCGACCTCACTCTCTCGCCTGGGTCCATCTCAATCCAGTGGCAAGACAAGTCAAGACGATTGGAGATGAAGTCAGGTGCAGTGGATGACCAGGGCTTTCTACGTGCTTCGTCGTGCTCCTTACGCTCCACAGCGCGTTGCTGGTAATCGCCGTCATGCCCGTTGAACCAACAGGTGGTTTCTTCCGCGCAGTCTATCGAATCCAGTCTTCGCATGCATGGGTAGGCAGACCCTAACTCACCGAAGGTTTATAACCATTCGGCTACCCTCACCTAGTTTAGCCGGCCTGTCAAAGCCGTTGTCCGGGGGTGGCCGCTGTCGCATGCTGACAGCTACGAGGAGCCACAGGTGAGAGCTGGATGCCAGGTTTGGACCAAAGGTGGCTGAGCTGCCCTGAAAAGGGCATGACAGCTCCTTCACCAGAGGTACTACCAATACCTGACTTCCCAACACCCCCAAACTCGGTAAACTCATACAACACCGTGTTAAACATGTAACCATCATCACTTTTTCAGAAAGTACTCTTGTCATAACATGTAGGACAGGAAACGCTTATATCATAAGTGTCCGCCGAGTACACGAGATCTTGTGCTAATCTTAGCCAACCTGTGCCACTCCCTTGCGACTGCGAGTAATTATCTCAGCAAATCTGGGAAGCGTCAAGCAAATGTGATTATTATCACCTAAAGAAAGTGTCAAGCAAATCTACAATACTCAGATATCTACTACTTAGCAGAAAATAACGAAGAAAGAAAGAAAAGTGTGATAATTGAGAGCACATATTAAAAATCAGTAAAACATTCTACACTCTCTTAAAGAACACGTTGTTATATATATTTAATGATAATTATGGTGGATGTCTTTATGGTGAAGACGGTGAGTGTGTTTTGGGACAGTCACTCACAGTAGCGTACACACCGAGTCATGGAATGGTGTAACGTCTGATGATATTTTAACCATGGTTTATTACAATTATAACATCACGTAGATCTAGACGAATACAGTTACATCGAAACATGAATCTTCATAATGCAGTTAACATACGGCCCATACACATCCTGGCCTACAAAATCTCTATACTTCACATCAGTGCACAAATACTGCATCTACGGCAGATATATAATAATCAAGGCCTACAAAGTCTCTATACTTCACATCAGTGCACAAATACTGCATCTACGGCAGATATATAATAATCAAGGCCTACAAAATCTCTATACTTCACATCAGTGCACAAATACTGCATCTACGGCAGATATATAATAATCAAGGCCTACAAAATCTCTATACTTCACATCAGTGCACAAATACTGCATCTACGGCAGATATATAATAATCAAGGCCTACCAAATCTCTATACTTCACATCAGTGCACAAATACTGCATCTACGGCAGATATATAATAATCAAGGCCTACAAAATCTCTATACTTCACATCAGTGCACAAATACTGCATCTACGGCAGATATATAATAATCAAGGCCTACAAAATCTCTATAGCCCTGCGCAGGCATACATTATCCAAAAAACACCTTAGGGCTGACCACCTCAGTCAAAAACCCTGCATAGACTGAACCCACGGGAACACACCCCGTTCACACAGTCACGAGAATCTACTGTTCTCTTAACACTGCTCTCAAAAATCCCTGCGGACACTAGCCGCGAGAGCTATTCACACATCACTTAAAACCAGTACAGAAACAGTTCATTATGACCAGAGTTCACCTGCTATCTGACATACTGTCTTCCACGAAACCAAGAGGAGATATCTTTAAACAAATCCATACCAATCTGTAAGCAAGTACTCTAACCCAAAATTAACTCCTAACAATAACTATCCAAATATAACAACGTATTGTAAAATACAAAAATGCTAAAGTATATTTATATACTAGCACAAAAAAGAAAGCTTATGACAAGCACAGCATAATAAGTAATTTAACTAAATTATAAACTTATACATAACTAAAATAAATTACATCAAATATCACCCAAACAAAAAATTATTAACGATAACACAAGTTCCGCATTGACGCATAGTCAAGCGCTAACTACCGAAAAATACATCCAAACATTAAAACATTTTCAAAGAATTAATGTCACTACATAATAGTAACCTTAACATACAATCTAGCGCTGGCGCAGAAAAAAATAAATATCACAATGTCCAAAACACATTTTTCAAAAAAGGTACAATACAAAAAATGTTTCTTAACGTTAGGTTAAATAAAAATAGTATTTTTTTATTTCTAAGTAATATGTAGGTATAATTAATAACTAACAATTAAATTAGCTGAGTAACATAAAAATAATCTTATCTTTAAATAGACACACATCAAAACGTGTAAGTTTTTTTTTCTCTTCTTTTTAAAAAAAAAAAATACATTGAAGAAACGTCCCATTGGGTAATAAAATGTTAACTACAAACGAAGTTATAAATATATATAAGTGTAATATTATTTATCTTAACTATGTATTATAATAAGATATTTAAATTCTTTAAATGAACAAGAGTATCAGCCGTCGCTGTTAATTCTACCCACTTAATTTAATAGGAAATTTAAGTTAATTCTAGCTGACAAAAAATCGAATCGTTTAAATTATCAAATGTCATAATTTAGAAAAAATGAAAACCAAGTTTCAGAATACGTCCTTAACTTCAACGCAAAATCATTAATAATACATACAAGTTATGTTTAAAATTACCTTTCACTAAACAATTAATTCAAATAATTTGTATATAAATATGTTAACTAAACATGGTATGAAACCCATGATGAAAAACAAACCCAAAATTTTAAGTAGTGCATAAAAACACTCAGGACTATCTATAGAAATGACTATTACATTGTCTCAGTAAATAAGTTTGTGCATAGAAATTATTTAATGCATAATTAAAATACAGTCATATAAGTAACAACCAACAAATAATTATGGCAATCAAATGTTACAAAGATAAGGGTGGAATTAGGATGCCGTCAAATTACCACCTCTATCGACACCAGGTATTACAATGCAAGATGTGGGTGTCTTATCTGGTTTAGATTGTTGCTGTGTGTGTGTTGCAGTAGAACAGTTCAGGGTACACCACAGGCAACATGACGTGTAGAGTCATAAAAATGGTAACTTCGCTTTAGGTTTATACCATTTATTGCACGCCACAAAACAGTCATGATACTATGTTATTATCAGCATAGGTACAACGAATGCAGCATTCAAACTCATGTTAACTGACAGTCATGTAGAAGTCAATACTCAATAGTTGTATGGAAAACAAATATCATAGCGAAGCTTGATAAATAATGCATATAACTTCTGCAACCGTGGTCAGCTGCAGATCCTTAATGTTCATAGACAATAATAATTATTCCTTCCTGATGCTAGCAGATCAGATGTATACAATACGTCCGTTTACTGTCTGCACGTGAGTAGCATACATGGATTACAGGTCAGCTCGACCTTTATAACCTTCCTAAGTCTAACCATCTGACTTGGACGTGATCTCTGATATAACGAATCCTGGAACACAGACAATAGTCTTGTTGGTCTAGAGCGACCCATATATATATAATTAGTTCAGGTATAAAGATACCGGTGACTTAATCCTAGTCAAAGTACCTCTCCATTTTGAATCACACAGGCGAGCAAAAAAGGCGACAAAATGACGAACCTCTAGATGATAGCATAAAAGTTCGATACAAGAGGAATTACCTTATTTCGGAAAATCAACCATGAACATATGCCTCCAGGCAGGCTTGACTAATACCGGGAAATAGTCTAGTTAGCTAACTAACTCACAAAGACAATGTATTTCCCTCAGAGAATCACAAGACGCAAGGCGCGTCCGCTCGCTAATCAGTCCATTTCTCAACTCCCCGACCTGGGCGGAACAACAAAACCACAACCCAGTCGAGACATGCGCAGAGCGACAATCTCTGAGTCGCTGTTCACAATAAGACGATTCTAAGAACATTCGAGATAAAAGTCTTACACAGTCGCGCCTTTTATGGACATGAACAGAAGCGTTAAGAAAGGTTTCAAACATCTACAACAGTTGACTGATACTACCAAATAAGGAGATATGGTCACGCTTCGTTCAAGACATTATAGACCGAACGTGTCTCTATACAAGAGGAAGTAAACTCATAAAGAATAGTAGTATCGATATTTCGGGTTCTGTCCCTTTGACCATAAAATATATATAACATGCATTTCAGTCAAATAATGATCATACATACGAAAAACGATCATACAAAGACTTTGGAAAAAAGCAATTAATTGTGCGTAACATTACCGCACCCTCCCGGGAAAAAAAAATGAAACATTTTTTTTTTTTTTTTTTTTTTTAAATCCTGGAGCCGGAAAAATCTAGGCTCCTAACGCACGTATGATGCGCGGATATACCTAACAAAATAGCTCAACACTTGGAGCGAAACTGAGATCATATCCCAGGTCCTTAGAGAAAAATTTATCTAAGTATACGCGTATATATCCCAGGAAGGTGCCACCAACACAAACCACAATGATGGCAACATCATAATAAAAGTCAAATTATTCTCATACCAATATATGAAATCAAATATATTATTATGATATCATACAATGTGTTGCAAATAGCGGTGTAATATATTAATATACCGCACTATTTTATTACATTATGTAATGCATCAATAACTAATAAGTAATACATGTGTTGATCTTCGTTGACATAAAACATTCAATAGAAGAAGATGTGGACATCATCCGCTCCCAATCTAGTACAGGACTTGATATACTCAAAGTTCCACAATGGACACAATCTCGCATCTTCAATGATGTGCTGCGAAAATATCAATAACACAAATCTTAAAGACAACTGGTAAATCTCTCAATACAATCCTGAAAATAATTTATTTAAATGTGGCCGAGTGATCTTTTGGCCCGTATATCACTAACTAAGCCTTCTTAGATAATTACATGGTACAATGTCATAAATTTCCCCCTCAAAAAAGTGAGAGAAAAAAAAAAATATCTACTAACATGTCATTATAACATTGGACTGTATATCAGGAAATATATATATATGACAGAAGAATCATGTGGAATCGTGTGGGCATCTGGACAGAATGTCCGCCATTACATTATCCGACCACGGATAGCTCGAACCGAGAAATGAAATGGTTGAAGAGCTATGGCATAACGAGTGGACCTCGAGCTCTTCAAGTTTTTGCTCTGAATAGCAGTAAGCGCTTTCTGGTCGGTTTCCACAATGAAATGTGCGCCTAGAAGAAATCTTTGTAACTTCAGAATAGACCATACCATAGCCAATAACTCACGGTCTAAAACCGAGTAATTCTTTTCTGCAGCATTTAATTTCCTAGAGATATACATCACCGGATGCAGAGTATCAGAATACTCCTGCATTAGTGCTGCCCCAATCCCAGTTGACGAGGCGTCACTTCGAAGAACAAAAGTCTTCTCAATAGTAGGTAACCTAAGAATAGGTGGAGATGAAAATAGGTCTTTAACCTGGTCCAATGAGGATTGACATTCTTTTGACCAGCGGATCAAATTAGGCGACCCTTTCTTCAATAAAGTAGAAAGCGGTGCCATAATGGAGGACAGATTCGGAATGAATCGTCCGTAGAATTGGATCAAACCTAATAGACTCCTTACTTGTTTCTTTGTCTTAGGGACCGAAATGTTAAGTATTTTTGAAACATTGTGGTCTTCTGTCTTTAAAAGACCATGACCAACACGATGACCTAGGAAAGAAATCTCACTAAATCCTATAAAGGCTTTAGAGGGTTTTGCAGTCAAGTTATACTCGCGAAGAGTAGACAGTAATTCGTATAAACCCAAATAGTGATCTTCCCAGGAATCACTGAATAGACAGATATCATCTAGATATGCTATGACATCTGTACGATATGCGAGAATTCGCCGCATCATGCGTACGAATGTAGCAGGGGCGTTCATAAGACCAAAAGGCATGAAATTCCATTGGAATAAACCCCTAGGTGTAGAAAAAGCTGTAAAAGGTTTGGCACGTTCAGTTAGCGGGACTTGCCAATAACCTTTAGACAAATCTAGTTTGGTAAAGAATCTAGAATTAGAAAGTTTATTGAGTAGCTCTTCTAATGAAAGCGTCGAACTTCGTAACTTGGTTCAATTTGCGATAATCTACGCAAATGCGAATGTTATTATCCTTCTTTCGAACAATAACCATAGACGAAGAGTATGCTGAAGTGGATGGTTCAATGATTTCCAAACGTATCATTTCATCCAATTCTTTCTCGACTTGAGACTGGAAATGGATAGGTATTGGATAGGGTCTGACTCTGATAGGATTATGATCAGTTAGCACAATGTCATGTTCAATGACATGTGTGTGTCCCGGGATGTCTGTAAGAACATCCTGAAATGTTTGCAACATCGAAGAAACTTGTCGATGTTCCTCAGCGGAAAGATTTGGAGAAACGGTCACGTTTTTCCAAGATTCCGTAGAATAAAGTGGGACCATAGAAAGAGGAAGATTGACATCAGAAAAAGTAGTTTCCTCATCCTGTATAACTGACAGCGATGAGTATTGACCATGAGGTACTTGAGAATTGTCCGTTGCCTGGAAAATAGGCTGCAAATAGTCTGGTCTTTCATGAAATTCCGTGAGCATATTTATGTGGAAAGTTTTATGCTTTCCATCAATATCGACAACATAGTCGACATCAGAAATTTTGGAGACTATTGCATATGGACCTTTCCATGCAATTAGAAGTCTGTTCTCCCTTGAAGGAAGTAGAACGAGAGCTTTGTCACCTGGACAAAGTTGTCGTAGACATCTATTCTTATTCGCAAACTGCCTTGCCTTTTCTTTAGCAAATTCGGAAGACGAAGTTGCTAGTCTGCATGCCTCAATGATTTTTTTCCTAAGAGCAATGACGTACTCATAAGAAGACTGAGTCTCATCGCTAATATTATCGGCAGTGATTAGATCGTGAAGTAAAGACATAGGGCCGCGCGGTTGCGCGCCAAAGACAAGTTCAAAAGGGGAAAACCCCGTATGTTCATTGGGGACCTCTCTATACGCAAAGAGAGCCGCGGGTAAGACCCTGTCCCAATCCTGAGGATGATCCTCAGTTTTTTTACCCAGTAAAGTTTTTAGAGTCCTATTTAAACGTTCGACCAACCCATTAGACATTGGGTGATAGATACTGCTGAGAGACCTTTTTATATGTAGCATAGACATTACCTGTGACATAGTGTCTGATATCAGTTGAGTGCCATGGTCTGACAATATTTCTCCGGGAAAACCCAAGCGAGAAAATATCAGCCAAAGAGCGTCTGCGATATCAGCAGTTGAGATGCTCTTGAGAGGTATTGCCTCTGGCCAACGTGTGCACATATCGACACATGTAAGAATAAATTGATGTCCTCTAGCCGACTTAATTCTAAAAGGACCGATAATATCTATTGCCATTTTTTGAAAAGGGCGAATTGGAATGTCAGCAGCCTGAATAGGCGCAGCATGTCGTGGTCCTTTAGATTTGACCTCCTGACATACTTTGCAAGAGCGACAGTACATTCGTATGTCCTTGCTCACAAATGGCCAAAAGAAAGCCGCAAGAACTCTCGACTTTGTACGGGAAAAACCCATATGTCCAGCACATTGCGAGTCATGAGCATGTTGCAATATTTGCACCCTCATGCTCTTAGGCACAAGAATTTGTGAATGAGTGGATGTAGTCGAGTCTTGTACCATACGTACAAGTACGCCGTTCTTCATAGAAATCCAAGATTTTCTATTAGTATTTTGATTAGGATCACCTTTTTTTGCTAGAATGAAGAATTTTTGTAACGACGGATCTTCTTCTTGCAATTTGATAAATGAGTCACGTGTAATAGTCAAGTGACTATTTTGTTCATTTACTTCATCATTATTAGTTAATGAAGTTTGAGGTGGATCCAGAGCATGTGCTCTTGTGACCACCGTATTGGTAGCTTCAATGTTTTGCTCTTCCCAAACAGCAATCTGCTGTGGGGTACATTCCCTAACTCCGTGAATACGACCAATAATAAGGTCCGCAATAGGGTTTGGAAGTAGACACGCGTGGACCTCTCCCGTGAAGAAAGGAGTAGCAATATGTATTATGGCAGTAGGATATTTTTCCAACGTGCCACCAAATGTGACACATTTGATGACCTTTCCTGTAGCACAGAATGGATCTACAAGAGATTGCCTAACCCCGACAGTAGTACATCCAGAATCAAACAACACCGAGACTGGATTACTATTTACAAGCCCCTTATGTAATATAAGAGAACCTCTCCCATCATGAGCAACATTAGCAGGAAGAGCGGGCAAAGGATGACCACAGCTTAGAGTACTAATGGTTTTCGGATCAAATAAAGTACTGCATTGGATACATTTATTTGCCCTACCAAAGTCAAAAGATGAGCATCCGATAGCATTATGGTCTTTATCATTATTAACCTGTTTATCTGCTCCCTGAGATTCTTGTTGAACAGAGTTTGTCTGTTGATATCTTTTTCTCTTCTGTTGCGATCTACCGCGACCATTATTGCCTCTGCAATTATCATTAAAGTCCCTACTGTAATTTTTATCCTGGTTTGAGTTCCAGTTTCCATAACTGTCATTACCATCTCTATACTGTTGAGAACCTCTATTATCCTGGTATTGAGGTCTCTGAGAAAAATATTTTCCTCTATACCGATTACCTTTATGAAAATTTCTAAAGTTACCGGGAATAGAATACCGTGTAATATTAGGTTGTCTCCAGTTCTGGGAAGAAGAATCTCCCTGAAATTGATTACCCTGGTTCTGGGCATAATTACGGTTACTCTTTTTATTGAAATTTTGCTGGCTACCCTGAAATTTACGCATAAAATTCGGGCCATAAGGTGCTGCCGAAGCAACTGGCAGACCTTCTTTTACCTTAGTGTTGCTAATGGTTATGTGAGGATGTGCAGTAACATACTGGCTACAGTATTCTTCCATTTCTTTTATATTTTTAGGCTTACGCTCATGAAGAAAAGAAAGAAAAGCTTCATTAACAGAAGACATAACCTTGTCTCTAAGAAGTAAGTCCATGAGGGCTTCAAATGTACTTTCTGTCTTAGACAGCTCAACCCATCGTAAAAAAGTAAGACGTATGCCTGAGATGAATTCTGAGAATTCAACTCCAGTTTCTGGTAACATGTTTTTAAATTTAAGACGATATCCGTCTTCGTTAAGTTGGTACTTCTTTAACAATGCCGCCCTGACAACCTCATAGTTGTTCTTGTCAGGCACATCTACCATACCCAACAAAGTCAAAGCATCACCTCTAAGTATCTTGGATAGATGATAAACATATAATGTTTTATCTATATTATGCACCTTACATGCACTTTCAAATCTATCTAGATAAAATGTTATATCATCAATTGAAGCATTGAATGCTGGTAAATTAAGCTTAAAATCAACAGCATTAGACTTATTAGCAGATGATACCTTATTGGCATCATTAGCATTACTAGATAACTTCAACTTTTCTAACTCCAAAGCTAAGAGTTTTTCTTCATGTTCCATTTTTGCTTTTCTCTCATCAGACTCTCTTTGTAACCTTCTTTCCTCAGCCTCAGCCTGTAACTTTCTTTCCTCAGCCTCAGCCTGTAACTTTTTCTCTAATCTTCTTTCTTCAGCCTCAGCCTGTTTTTTTTTTCTAATCTCTTATTTTCAGCCTCTATTTCAAGTCTCTTATTTTCAGCTTCTTTTTCAAGTCTCTTATTTTCAGCTTCTTTTTCAAGTCTCTTATTTTCAGCTTCTTTTTCAAGTCTCTTATTTTCAACCTCAGCCTGAAGTCTCTTCTCCTGAGATTCTGCTTCTCTTTTTTGTTTTTCCATTTCCATTTGTAATCTCTTTTCATCTACCTGCATCTGCAGTTTTAAATTTTCAGCATCTATTCTCTTTTGTTCAGTTAGTTCTTTCATTTTCTTTTCCTCCGACTTCAATGCCTTGGCATATTGAACAGTCGCAAATTCTTCTAATTTATCACCTGTCTTCCCAAGGGCTTTACCCTGCTCAATAAAGTACTCAAATGTAGACATGATGTCTAAAATGTGAGTACAGAACCTGAAATAATTAATTATCTTATTTCAATCTTAATAGCAACAAGACTTAATAAAGTGCTTGTATAATTACTATGTTTACTCCAATCTCTGTGGGAAACAAGACTTGACACCAATTTGTATTATCAGTTGTACAATAATATCACAAGTCACCTCTTAATTATCAGTGCACTACCCAAATCAGTGCATAACCATCAGTTATTTATCATAACTGCACTACAATAGTGCATAAGCAACAAACCACCAGTTAGTTATGATAAGTGCACTATAGATCAATAGTGCATGAGCATATATGTAACAATAGTGAAAGCTAACTATGCAAGAACTATGCAAACAATAACAAGACAATGTAAACAATAACAAAGGTCACCAACAATGTAAACAATAACAAAGATCAAAGTCGAATGTAAACAACAACAAAGATCAAAGTCAATGTAAACAAAAACAAAGATCAGAGTCAATGTAAACAATAACAAAGATCAGAGTCAATGTAAACAATAACAAACAAATGACGCTACAGTGTATACACAAAAATATACTTAAAGAACTGAATAATAGAAAAGAGGAGACCTACAAATACAAACAATCGAAATCGAAACTAAAAAACAGAAAGAAAGAGAGAAACAAAAAAAAAAAAAAAATATACAAAAAACGAAAATAAAGCACAACTCGTCACAACTAAACAGATATAGCAACGATTGTCGCTAGCAAATTCCACAGTAGGAAATTCGCACAGTCCCTAACGAAAACGCTAACAGTAGAACCTCTGTGACGTGGTATCATCTACTGAAAGACACCGCCCAACCGAGAAAACCCGCAGAAATATAAACATATAAATACAAATCCAAATAACATATAACATATAAACATGTAAATAGTGTGAAAATGTGAAAGACAGAAGGCTCAGTTAGAACATAAGGGCACAGTTCACAAACAAAACAGGCCACTTAACTTCTATGTATCCACAACGTCAGCACAGTTCAGAACAGGATGTGATCAGCATTCTTAGGACAATGATCCAACGTTGATCCATATCTGCTCTCGTAAACTGCCATGACGAAGGAAATGAGCTTCTAACAGGAAACAGCTTCTGACAGGAAACAGCTTCTGAACTTGACCTTCTGAATCTGCAACAGTAATTCTGAGACCGGAACAGTTGTTTCGGCACTTGTCCTTCTTTTCAACAGATCAGGAAATCCATTCGCTCGGTACTTGTCCTTCTATTTGTAGACAAACTTCAATACCGCCGAGCAGCGCCGGGTAGTTTCAAAATATCAACAACTGTCAGTACTGCTGCGTCTTTCAAAAAAAATTTCATCAATGGTGATGAATAGCAACTGCAATGTTGTCTTGTAGTCTGCTGATGATGTCTGGGTTTGTTGACCCCCTTGAGAGTTGGTACCAGAATAAACCAACTATTGGCCACCATGAATTGATAAGGGTGGAATTAGGATGCCGTCAAATTACCACCTCTATCGACACAGGTATTACAATGCAAGATGTGGGTGTCTTATCTGGTTTAGATTGTTGCTGTGTGTGTGTTGCAGTAGAACAGTTCAGGGTACACCACAGGCAACATGACGTGTAGAGTCATAAAAATGGTAACTTCGCTTTAGGTTTATACCATTTATTGCACGCCACAAAACAGTCATGATACTTATGTTATTATCAGCATAGGTACAACGAATGCAGCATTCAAACTCATGTTAACTGACAGTCATGTAGAAGTCAATACTCAATAGTTGTATGGAAAACAAATATCATAGCGAAGCTTGATAAATAATGCATATAACTTCTGCAACCGTGGTCAGCTGCAGATCCTTAATGTTCATAGACAATAATAATTATTCCTTCCTGATGCTAGCAGATCAGATGTATACAATACGTCCGTTTACTGTCTGCACGTGAGTAGCATACATGGATTACAGGTCAGCTCGACCTTTATAACCTTCCTAAGTCTAACCATCTGACTTGGACGTGATCTCTGATATAACGAATCCTGGAACACAGACAATAGTCTTGTTGGTCTAGAGCGACCCCATATATATATAATTAGTTCAGGTATAAAGATACCGGTGACTTAATCCTAGTCAAAGTACCTCTCCATTTTGAATCACACAGGCGAGCAAAAAGGCGACAAAATGACGAACCTCTAGATGATAGCATAAAGTTCGATACAAGAGGAATTACCTTATTTCGGAAAATCAACCATGAACATATGCCTCCAGGCAGGCTTGACTAATACCGGGAAATAGTCTAGTTAGCTAACTAACTCACAAAGACAATGTATTTCCCTCAGAGAATCACAAGACGCAAGGCGCGTCCGCTCGCTAATCAGTCCATTTCTCAACTCCCCGACCTGGGCGGAACAACAAAACCACAACCCAGTCGAGACATGCGCAGAGCGACAATCTCTGAGTCGCTGTTCACAATAAGACGATTCTAAGAACATTCGAGATAAAAGTCTTACACAGTCGCGCCTTTTATGGACATGAACAGAAGCGTTAAGAAAGGTTTCAAACATCTACAACAGTTGACTGATACTACCAAATAAGGAGATATGGTCACGCTTCGTTCAAGACATTATAGACCGAACGTGTCTCTATACAAGAGGAAGTAAACTCATAAAGAATAGTAGTATCGATATTTCGGGTTCTGTCCCTTTGACCATAAAATATATATAACATGCATTTCAGTCAAATAATGATCATACATACGAAAAACGATCATACCTATCAGCATGACAAGCAAAAGCATTTAAGAACCTATTACCGTTCCTATTACTCTGATTAATAATAATCTTGCTCTTATGTGGAGCACAGCTAACCTGGTTGCGATCTGTATAATTTCTTTTGAGAGCATTGTTATTTGCTCTATTAACACCGTTGTACTGATTTAAATCCCAGTTACAATAGTTATTTTTAATACTTCTTCCCAGATAATAATGTCCATCAGATAGAACTGACTTTTTAGCAGAAAAATTATTACTAGACTGATGAACTTTCATATAATTACTTCTGCTATAGTTTTCTAAACTTTTAGAATCACAATGTTGAGATCTGTCACATTTTTTCTTGTTTTTAGGCGAAGAAACGTTACCGTAGGATGAACTCCCTTGGTACTTTATAACCTTAGGGTTATGTCTCCTATCAAAACTATTTTTTTCTTTGCTTGTGGCAATGTGTTTAAAAAAATGAGTCACACTGCCTTGACTGGGTATGACTAGAAGGTTTGACAATCTCTTTATTTTTTTTCACAACATTTGTTTCCTTCATGGAACAAGCAGTAGTATGTTTGTTACTTGTAACCAATTTATCAGATCTGTCAATAAATACGCTGTTGGTTTTTAACACACTGACTTGAGATTTAGCACTGTTTCTTTCCTTATCTACAGGACTGGATATTACTGTAGATTTTCCTTTGTTATTCTGCCGCCAGCAATCATTATCATTGGAATCATCTGTATTGCGTGAGAAGTTATATCTCCCACGGAAAGATCTATGTCCACCATTCTTGACCGTAGAATCCGCAAAAAGTGTATAACGCTGGCTTTTTGCTTTAGTGTTCTGATGATAAGCAACTTTCTGTCTATCCCTGTCACCATTGACAGAAGACCACATATTGCTATTCAAGACTACGTCAAGCAGACCATATATTCTTCTTCTTGCTTCTGCATTCTCAATGTCTCTAAGTGCAATCTGTTCACTTAATCTCTTGTTTAAACTATCAGCTTTTAAGACCTTGCAGCTTTCCTCTGCTAGCAAATTTTCAATCTTAATCAATTTGTCTTTCTCCACCATTAACTCTTTCACTCTCTCTTTATCAACCCTCTCAATCTCAATATCATGACTATTCGTAAGCCTATCAACCTTCTCTAGGGATATAGTATCCTTTTCTTTAATTTGGCGACCACAAATCTCATCGTCACTTAACAGATCAATAAGTGTTTCATTACACAACTTCTCATATTTCTTAATCTGAACTTCTAATTTTCCACAAATCTCCGTCTTCTCTTGAACTTCTTGAGTCAGATTTCTAACTTCGCCATTTTTTTTCCCATCTGAGCTTCCATCTCCTTAATTTTGCCTAATGCCGAGTCTAATTTTGCTCGAACACCAGCAAGCTCAGAATTAGATTTACATAAATCACCTGTAAGTTTAGTCACTTTTTCCTGCAGCTTATTCACTTCAGTAGTACTTTTTAAGCAACTTTCCCTTTTCTCCTGTGTACTTTGTTTTATATCTCCTATTTGCTTCTTCTCTTTTAACTCCTTCTCCTGATCATCAGAAATGCCGTATTGAATCATCTTTTGTATTCCCTTCCTTATGTGATCGTGTTTAACATTAACATAGTTGCACACAAATCCACGAAATTCCCAAAGTAGCAAATGCGCTAACTCTTTAGCCATCATTAAATGAGGATGAGACTGAAAATTCTCCTCAGCAAACTCTCTTAGAGCTCTTGATGCACAAACCAAAAACCTGTCTATAACATGTGACTCAAGCTCTGGGCTTTTTAATCTCTGACAATCTGTCCCTTCCTGAAACAGATACTCTAATACAGGTCTCATATCCTCCGGATCTGTATCAGAATCCATTGTGACTTGTTTACTTAGTCAACCATATATGTCTTAATTAAACTTTCATTATACCAAATCAAGTTTAGATCTCAAATATTGTATCATCAATTCCTGTACATCATCATATTCTATAATTAATCGATATAATTATCGACAACAACAACAATAGTTATCAATAGAATAGGATAGTGCAGATTGAGGCTCGTTGACATGGACAGAAGTGGCAACATTTACACACAACAAAAGCACTTAACTGAAGGTAATCCTGACCCTTTCGCTAACACACTGGATATCACAAAGTTCTGACGTTAAAACACTCCACTGCAGAAAGGTAGAAGGACTAAGCTCTCTTGTCTTCAGATCTCTGCCACTGCACAGTATGTCCTCAACAATGCATCAGACGACAGGAACCGATCACAGCAACCCCGCAATCACTTGAGGTATACGTGCAGACGAACTCTCCAACATACTGCACCTATAGTTGAATCTGCATATGGAAAGACTGGAACAAGCACTGTAACAATTATGGCATCAATGTCGCTATCAGATAACAGCTATTTGATATCGAAACCAACTGATAACGTTTGTTTAGTTGCTACACACGCCAAGATATGAGGATGGATATGCGCAGTCAGCTGATACCTGTGTACAGTTAAATTAAGCCACGCCCACACAGAGCCAAACATAACACAGTTCAGTGTTCCCACTTGTAATGACTGGTCCAGAATCTGACCTAATTTCCTCTCTTGTCACGCGAATGTAATGTGGGTGTTACGACCCGTTGATTTGGTCCACCAAATGTTATATATATTTAATGATAATTATGGTGGATGTCTTTATGGTGAAGACGGTGAGTGTGTTTTGGGACAGTCACTCACAGTAGCGTACACACCGAGTCATGGAATGGTGTAACGTCTGATGATATTTTAACCATGGTTTATTACAATTATAACATCACGTAGATCTAGACGAATACAGTTACATCGAAACATGAATCTTCATAATGCAGTTAACATACGGCCCATACACATCCTGGCCTACAAAATCTCTACTCCTCACATTAGTGCACGAATACTGCATCTACGGCAGATATATAATAATCAAGGCCTACAAAGTCTCTATACTTCACATCAGTGCACAAATACTGCATCTACGGCAGATATATAATAATCAAGGCCTACAAAATCTCTATACTTCACATCAGTGCACAAATACTGCATCTACGGCAGATATATAATAATCAAGGCCTACAAAATCTCTATACTTCACATCAGTGCACAAATACTGCATCTACGGCAGATATATAATAATCAAGGCCTACCAAATCTCTATACTTCACATCAGTGTACAAATACTGCATCTACGGCAGATATATAATAATCAAGGCCTACAAAATCTCTATACTTCACATCAGTGCACAAATACTGCATCTACGGCAGATATATAATAATCAAGGCCTACAAAATCTCTATACTTCACATCAGTGTACAAATACTGCATCTACGGCAGATATATAATAATCAAGGCCTACCAAATCTCTATACTTCACATCAGTGTACAAATACTGCATCTACGGCAGATATATAATAATCAAGGCCTACAAAATCTCTATACTTCACATCAGTGCACAAATACTGCATCTACGGCAGATATATAATAATCAAGGCCTACAAAATCTCTATACTTCACATCAGTGCACAAATACTGCATCTACGGCAGATATATAATAATCAAGGCCTACCAAATCTCTATAGCCCTGCGCAGGCATACATTATCCAAAAAACACCTTAGGGCTGACCACCTCAGTCAAAAACCCTGCATAGACTGAACCCACGGGAACACACCCCGTTCACACAGTCACGAGAATCTACTGTTCTCTTAACACTGCTCTCAAAAATCCCTGCGGACACTAGCCGCGAGAGCTATTCACACATCACTTAAAACCAGTACAGAAACAGTTCATTATGACCAGAGTTCACCTGCTATCTGACATACTGTCTTCCACGAAACCAAGAGGAGATATCTTTAAACAAATCCATACCAATCTGTAAGCAAGTACTCTAACCCAAAATTAACTCTACTCAACACGTATTTCCCAAGATCATTTCCCTTTCATCACATCTGCACTTATCACACGTATACCTTTCTCTTCCTTATTTTTATGGTGCATTGTTGGCCAAAACTCAAGAGTATCTAATATGGGTCTTTAAGGTGTCTACCGTCGCACAAGATTCTATCTCAAGGGGGTATTCATAAGATATTTCAGAAGTCAAGAACAATGCTGCATTGGGCAGAGCTATTGTTAACATGCAGTACATTCAAAATGATTAAATCGACGTTAAATGTGTATATTTACAAATAACAAATTTAATAATCTACTCAGTTTAACAGTTTAAAAATAATTGTATAATCTTTAACAGAAAATCTCACACCACCATTTGATGGTATGGTGTTTTATGTAAAAAGTCATTTGGCAGCTTTTAGGTTTGACAAAGTTGCAAATCGTAGTTTCTGCTTCCGCTGAGTTTTTGGGTTCTGTGCAGAATAGTCGCTGGAGTTCTCTTTACTCTGGTCAAGATTAGATGCGCAGCACGTTCCAAGTCAGATCAGGGAGTAACTCAAAGCTGGTCTCGCGTCTCTATGACCCTCTGATGAAGGTATCTAGTTCGTCGTCACGCCACTTCTACCCTGACTTTGTTCCAGAGATTAGTATGCTCACTGGCACCACCATGCCAATCTTGATTCACAGATTGTTTGCTCAGAGGAATAAAGGTACTTGACTAGGTCTCTTACTCTGTTCTGGGGTGTTGTTATGTTAACAATTGTCAGGAACTAGTTATACTGTGGATTTTAACAAATTAACACTTTCATACTTGGCTCGTCCCGCTCGGAGACGACCACAGCTTACACTAGTTGACAATAAGTAAGTGAAACACCTTTAACAGTTAAGTTCCCTTTTATTAATAAACTGCACACAATGAAGCCCCACACGGCTCGTAATACATGTGAAATACACTGAACATAAATGCCAATACAGCTTACACTACTAACAGCTTAATCTATCAGTATCATACCCACTGGTATGGCCATACTGAATGAACATCACAATGACTTTTGCTCACCGGCGACACCCTGTGCTATGATAAAGCAATACCTAATCATAAATAAATCATCGACAACGGCCTAAGGAAATGCCACTAGATAATACACCATTACTCTAGAATTAAGCAATTTAATCCACACCGCATGACGAAATGACAAGCATTATGACTCCACCACCATGGCATATACCTCCCAGCAAAATGCTGACGGGGAACATAAAGGCGATCCGCACTGGACGCTGGCCAGAACACAACTGCCTTTTTGCGCCAGAATGTGTCCACTTCCCGTCCGCGGTCACCTGACCAGACGGATTTTAAATTTAAATCAATGTTGTCACTCTCAACGTAACCAACCTGATATTTCGTTCATGACATCCACTCCCCCCTTATGAAAGAAAACGAAGTTTTCTTCCACCGGAGGAGAAACGCCCAACGCCCTTCGTAGTATGGACGAACACACTGCCATGACTGCACCTCCGCATCCACCTAGTGAGTGCCATAGTTGTCCAACACCATTGTGGCCATTCCAGGTACTGGTAGTCGTGAAAAATAACGACTGTCCGCACCTGGTCTATCAACCACAACATATGTTACATTTTCGTTATTCATATCTAAGCATCAACAATAGTACCCAATCTCATAGTACAAACAATCATTTCTACATGCAATAAATATACATTATATTCAATTTTAGTGCACATAGCCTTTATAGCACATAAATACGTACACTACAAAGCAAGACATAGCATAGTACCAACATGACCTTTAAAGATTACAAAACCATCATATTCCTATCAGAATAGTCCTGGGGGCGTGGGTCAGACTCTAGAGTTCGGTTCGCGTCAACCGAAACATCTTACTGAACACGACTCCGAAACCTAACCCTACTATTGCTGGACTATCATCAGGTGGTTATGAAGCAACGACATATGCTTCCACCTTACTGCACAACGCGCACCCCACCTATTCGCGAAAGTTACTCGCGCAACCTTGGTATTGTCTCGTAATGACAATACCTCGACGACTTTTACTGGCGCAACTTCATCAAACACCCTTCTGAGTGTGCGCCATTTAACACTCAGGGCAACGTTACGCACCCAAACTGTGCGATCACCAGCTATTGGACCCCTGTATAAGTTCTTACTGCCCCCAAGCATGTTACTTGGTACTCCCTGCGAACCACATCTACGATGTACATTCTTGTCAGGTGGCGATACGTGGAACCCTTGATCAACCGTCTCGGGACTTTGGTGTTGCGGAGCCTCTGCTCCAACCACACCCACGGCACTATGCACTCCTCGTACATTGCCGACGATTAAATATGCAATCGGGTCCTCGAGGACGAACGCGTTGACTCGAGAGGAACGGAGTGTTCACATTAATACTCGCCTGGGGGTAAGACTCAACTTTGCCCCCAAACGTGGTGCATTTTATAGTTTTGCCTGTAAGGCAGGAGTCGTCGATACACGACCGACGCACCCCAATTGTGGTACTTCCAGTGTCCCTCAACACCCGGACTGGTCTACTCTTCTCCTTGCCTTCGTGGAGAATCACCTTGCCAGTCTCATGGACTGCCGACAGACATGGTGCCGCATGCCCTCATTGAAGCACTAACCTCTCGTTCGCCTGAAACAGAGGGCGACACCCCGCACAGTCCTCACTGTTCAATGTGTCCAACACAAACGTGGAATTTGCGTGTTTAATAGGGGTGAGACACCTGTCCGAGCAATGATTATTTCCACCACAATTGGCGCACAGGCGCTCTTTCGTCTTCTCCTTGCGTGTACTCTTGCCAGAACCTTTAGATGACGACGACCGCGCATCAGAGTCTAAAGATCGACTCTCTGATGAACCACTCCTCTGCTTGTGATGTTTGGTTTTATACCAAAAACCTGTCTTCGTTCCGAGAGTCCTCAAAGTGTGGCGTTTGGCGCTCTCCTGCGTCATTATCGCTTCTACAGTGTCGGTTCTGCCAACTCAACCGACCATTCCGATGGTATCGGAAGTTCCCATAATTTCCTCTACGTGGCTGAAAGGGATTGGAGGACCACCCGTCACGCCGATCTTCGCACCTATCTGCATCGCCAGACTGATTTTTCCACGGTTGGCGTTGCACTTTGCCCACGCCTGCAGCTAAAGCGTCAGTCAGACCCGACTTCTCGATGGGTTTGCCCGGATGGGCAAGAACATAACTGCACCCCAATTGGGCCATGGACTCAATGTTCTTCAGTTGACGTTCCTGAAAAAACGCAACCAACTCACTGGACCACGAGGGCAAGACTTTGTCCCATAGCACCAAGTCTAGCAAGCCATTAAAGTCCTTAGGAATTCCCTCCATCTCAATCCATCTGTTGAGCAGAAGCTTTGACTTTGAGATAAAGTCCTCGAAGTCCTGGTCCGCACTCGGCATCGCGTTTTTGAAAAGCGTCCGTTAGCCGTCAGCAGTCAGACAGAACTTCCGGAGCAATCTTTTCTTTACTTTGTCGTAATCAGCCCTTTCTTCTAGTGGGAGGCTATTAAAAGTCTCCATCGTGGGCCCCTCTAGCAATGTAGATAACAGAGATGACCACTGATCTCTGTCAGCCTTCCAGGCCACGCATTCGGCCTCGAACCTTTCAAGGAAAAAATCTAAACTGTCAATTTTCTTATTGAAATTCGGCAGACGCAGCCTACAGGGACGATAAGACCCCCCAGAAGTCGAGTTCTGACCACTCGCACCCATTTCCAGTCTCTTTAACTGTATTTCCTTATCTAACATTATTCTCTCCTTCTCTAATTCAAACTCTCTATCTTCTCTCATCTTCTTTTCTTGTAATTCTCTCTCTATCTTCTTTTCTTCAAATTCTCTATCTTCTCTCTAATTCTTTTCTTGTAACTCTCGCTCCATCTTCTTTTCTTCCACTTCTCTCTCTATCTTCTTTTCTTCACATTCTCTATCTTTTCTCATCTTCTTTTCTTGCAACTCTCGCTCCATCTTCTTTTCTTGCAACTCTCTCTCTCTATCTTCTGTTCTTGCAATTATCTCTATCTTATTTTCTTGCATTTCGAACTCTCTTCTTTTTAGCTCTAGCTCTTCAGCTCGAGCATCTCTTAAGGCATTCTGTTTCTCAGTCTTTTCGTTCTCCAAAGCTTTTTGATATTCTGCTGAATAAAATTTGGCTTCAGCAAAATCATTCAGTTCTTTCTGGGTGTACCCACATTCTTTACCAAACTGAATGAAAGCCTGTAGGTCCATGGTGTACACTCAGAATACTTACTATTATCTGTTGCTATAGATTTTTACTATGCAATTACTCAATCGTATATTCACTACTTAAATCACCAGCTCACTCTCTGCTTACAAAAGTATGCAGTAATGATAGTAAATATTGATATCACTTTTCCAATTTACACATATATATATGCATGTAAGTATATATCACCTCACCTCTCACTGTCTACACATCATCCACGTCACCTCTTATTGAACATATATAGTCTTCCCTCGCCACCTGGCTACTGTCTCCTTGTTTGGTCCTTCTGACCCCTTAGTCTCTGTGATACATTAACAGACCCTTACAATAGTCGACCGTTGTAAAACAACAGGTAATGGAACTTCCTGGTGCTATGACACCAGTGTTCCAACTTAGCAATAAATCAGCTTTTACTCCCTAGTCTGTTACTGGCACCCACACTAATGCTGTATTCAAATAATTCTTCAATTACAACTAATCTTAATAATCTGTGTTACAAGAGTTTCCCTTGGCAAAATGAGCACTACACAGATGAAAAGACACACACCCCACACTACTAAAACACAATATCAATCACGAGGAATAAGATGACAGACCAAGTAGAGCAGAGATAGATTAGTATATACACTGCGTGACTGCACACGAACGAACACAAGGGATACATGTAAACGTATTTACAAGATAGTCAGATGTAACGAGAGAACACATCACTTAAACACAACAAAAGAATTACTGAATGTTCAAGACAATGTAAATACACACTACACGAATACGCCTAACACCAACAGGGCTTGGAATGTTAAGTAAGGCAGTCGCAGGAAAACCCTCTGCCTTACTCCGCTACTAAACATACACAGCCACCCCCTAGAAAGAAATCAGTCCAATTCAATATTTTCCCACAAGTAGGCCAAGAATGAATTAAGCTCGCCACCCGTCCACCCTTGAACACACACATATATATTAAACCCAATAAACTAAACAATAACCACACTCAACGATGAAGTACTGAGAGCTCTCTCGTTCACTCCCAACTTATAAGAAACAAAATACACTCAATACCCTAAAACTAAAACTATAACATATCAATATATATAATATACATACCTCCAAGTACTATGAAATACAGTGAAAGATCCCACCTAACTAACTACCCCTCTACAAACATACAAAGTTCTGCAGAAAAAAAAACAAGGACAACAAAAAACAAAACAAAGTGAAAGAAACCGATAATTGACTAATACACAGACCTCAAGAAATAGATATAAACAAAACAACTCTACTATCCCACTTACTCCAAAGAACCCGAAGATGGAGTCAGTCGGATACACAGAAAAGAAAAAAAATTTAGAATTTAAAGGAAAACACAAGAAACAACAATATGACACATCATACAAAATTACAAACAAAAATTTAACGGAAGCTCCTCAGCGACGCTTGTCCACGAAGCTTCCTCGGCACTGGTGATGAAAATGAAGACAAAACGAAAAGTACTCCACAAAGCTAACAAAATCCAGACTTATGTAATGATCCAGAAACTCCGATTCCTACGGAAGTCTGTGTGTCAACATACCATCCTAATGTTTTTTTGGCACAGAACTGCAACCAATATCCAAGCGAATACACTGTCCTGCACGGAGCTATGAGAGCACAGTCTACGCCACTGCTATAATGTCAGGTAAGTAGATTTACAAGCGTCTAAGTGCCGGAATAAATATGTATGTCTCTTGGCAATATGCTATGCCAATGTCCACACAAAGTACGCTTAATCGTTGATCTTCAACCCCTGGCCTAGCACATCAGTGTAGTAAGGTCACGTCAGAGACGTTGATCTTCACCCCTGGCCAGGCACATCAGTGTAGTAAGATCACGTCAACCAGGATATCCAACCAAGAGGAGTACCATATAACCTGACATGCCACCACTACTACTGACCCACTGATCTCTCCTGACGACACACACAGTCTGTCACTCGGGCCAACCTATCATCAACCACAATAGACCAACCGATCCCTCCTGACGACGCCACAGTCTGTCACTCGGGCCAACCTATCAAAACCCACAATAGACCAACCGATCCCTCTTAACGACACCACAGTCTGTCACGCAGGCCAACCTATCACCAGCCACAATAGACCAACTATTCAGCTCTGCATCTTACAAGGACCATCTACCGAAATCTGTCACACCAACCTCCGCTGCTCCGACTGGATCTCCACCTTCCTAGCCCTAAGCTACAAACTCTGCCTTGTAATACTTCAAACTGACACGCTCAATGCAAGCTGTAACTTGAATCTATTATCTTGACACAAAAATACTCCTCGCAACTGCCACTATATTAGCACAATCCTCCTGCAATACGTTGCCACACACTGTCCAACAATCTCTGAACCTGAAAATTACAGCTGTTGTCTAACTAGGCCACATCATTATAGAGGGCACTCGACCGTAAACAGTTCACGATTACAGACTGGCCAGCATACTGACTTGACACTGTGTAGCGAAATCTGTGAAATAATCGCTAAATTCATTAAGATTTTAATCCTATGATAATAAATAAACCCGACCGTAAGTGTCTGCTTAAAATCGTCCTTTCGCCAGTATAGCGCTGCCTTTTGTGCAGAGGAAATGCTTATAAAACGATCCCGCCGTAAAACCTAAATCGCTTTCTTAGTTTCGGTTTTGAGACTTACAATTAACGATCTGCCAGAACTGTAACACCAACCTACCGTCTGAATTAACGTACGATTTTAACTTTAACGCCTAAATTAGTAGTAACTCGGACATTTTTCAGTAGTAAGAACGAAGCGATAGTAATAATTAACGCTAATACTACCAACGTTTTGAAAAACCCCTCTTCGCTCTGCACGTGGGACTAATACTATAACCTCTCTGCTGAACAAGCCAGCATACATAAACACACAGACAGTTTTCAATTCTCGCCGAGTAGTGTATTTCTGACGTAACACAACTAGTTGGTTTATTTGAATGGAAAAAATGACAGAAAAGGAGGGGGAAAGATGGCCGACTTGTGTAAAAGTTGTAATTGACGATTAACAGTGACAACAACTGAAAATCTAAACGACAAAGAATATAGCCATAAAAATCATATATAAAGATAGCTTAGGGTCCCCTGAGCAATAATTTGTTTTAAGATATACGGTAGTCTAATTATTAGCCAAGATATTGAAATAATACTATATGTCTCCGAACACTAAGACTGACAGACTGGTGGTCTTGCTCATTTATCCATAACGTTAGTGGGGGACGCCAGTTTAAAAAGAGGCATTAGATTGATTCAAATCCGATTGGATGGTAGAAGAGTATAGGCAGGAGGGTATTGGTTAGGCAAAAAAGCTAACTATATTTTAAAGACTCACTCCTAGAAGTTTGGAGTTTTGTTTTGTGCATTTGAATTTAAAAGCTAGACTCTCGCTGATTGGGCAGGTCTGATAATATTGGCAAAAGCTTCCAAAGGCTTGTCGCCAGTGATACAGAAAGTTTGTGTAAGCAAGCTGCGTTGAGAACAGCAGTGCCTAGAGTGAAATAATAAACCTTAGCAGTCTGGACCTGGGGCAAAGCTGAACTTACATATTAATGCTAATGCCAGTCAACGTATGTTTGTGATATTTCTTTGAATTGTGGTAAGAATGAATTTATTAATCTTATTATTACAACCAAATTTGATGTATGAGATACTGCTTGTTTGGGAAGGCTTTACGACTAAGTATAGAGGTACCCAGCAGGCTTATGCAAGGCCTGTGGTGTTGCACCCAAGCAGTAAACATTGACATGAGTTGTATAACTAAAAATGATTTCCACAGTTACGCGTGGGAAGGCTAACCCACATTATTCTATGGGAGAGAATCATTGTTGCAGTGTCAGAGGCGTTGTAGCCATTAGGGAAAAGAAGACAGGAGCACTGGTATGAGTTGTTATCTCAGAGGAAAATTGTTGAAATGGGGTGTTCAGAGATATCTGACCCTTTTCTTTATTGAATTATGCCATGTATTAATTGTGGAAGGTTATTGTAGACATATTATACAGAATCATGACCTTGTTTCAGGGTTTTTTGTTCTGCTGCTACTGTAGTACCAGGACCCTGGTGAATTTACGAGAGAGAGAGAAATTGAAACTTTACTGGACCAATCGGTCTACTATACTATACTACACCAGGGACTGAGTCAGTCTGGTCATTCGAGTGAACATAAGGAATTGTCAGCATCATATCTACAATCAACCTAAAGTAAAGTGCCTATGTGTCGGCACGACAACGGTCATCCACTAACTTTATTAACAGAGACATAACATCTTTGATTATTCAGTAACTTTTCAACAAGATACAAATATAAAGAAGGGGAGTGATGACAACATCAGACCCCACCATTAGTTACCAGTGACACCCAGTTTAGAGAAATACCTAAATATAATTTGATTATAATAGTCCTTTGTATGGACAGAAGATCCATTGTGTTATTAATATTTATGTAAATAAAACCATAAAAGTCATTTTGTTGTTGGTCCTGACTCAGAAAATTCTGAATCAGGGCAAATAAATTGTAATCTAGCATATTACCTAATTTTCAGCCACAGACTTCTATAAGTTGTATATTATAGTGTTAGTTTCTTTGTGGTTGTGGTATTGACCCTGTCCTATATCTATATGTGTTAGAATTTTAATGTATGTGTAGTAATGCTTACACTACATTACACACTTGCAAAACCCTAGACATTTTACGGAGAAATCATACATACTAGTCAATAATAGGTCTGATTGAGGTCATAAGGTGGTAGCAGAAAGGTACTCTGATAACTCAACCCCAAAATTTGTTATAATCAGTGACCTTCACAGCTGACCTCATTCAGTACGCTAGAAATAACATCTAATAACATCAAATCCAGCACACACTGGACGACCGAAAATAACTCACTACCGTGACTTAGTAGTAAATATGAAGGCGCCAACCCACTGTGGCTACAACCTTTAACCCCTCCTTGTGAATAATACGTTCTGGCCTGACTAAAGCAAATATAGGCACCACGGCCTTTTGGAAACACCACTGGCTGTCCCAAATGCTCTACACACTCCTGAAGACAACGGTCACAGTTGTCAGGGCACTGTTTAGACGTAGCCCCTAGCTGTCAGGAAATAGTTATACTGTGGATTTTAAAACATTAGCACTTTCATACTTGGCTCGTCCCGCTAGGAGACGACCACAGCATACACTAGTTGACAATAAGTAACTGAAACACCTTTAACAGGTAAGTTCCCTTTTTATTAATAAACTGGTCACAATAAGGCCCCACACGGCTCGTAATACATGTGAAATACATTGAACATAAATGCCAATACAGCTTACACCACTAACAACTTAATCTATCAGTATCATACCCACTGGTATGGCCATACTGAATGAACATCACAATGACTTTTGCTCACCGGCGAAACCCTGTGCTGTGATAAAGCAATACCTAATCACAAATAAATCATCAACAACGGCCTAAGGAAATGCCACTAGATAATACACCATTACTCTAGAATTAAGCAATTTAATCCACACCGCATGACGAAATGACGAGCACTATGACTCCACAACCATGGCATATACTTCCCAGCAAAATGCTGACAGGGAAAATAAAGGCGATCCGCACTGGACGCTGGCCAGAACACTACTGCCTTTTTGCGCCAGAATTTGTCCACTTCCCGTCCGCGGTCACCTGACCAGACGAGTTTTAAATTTAAATCAATGTTGCCACTCTCAACGTAACCAACCTGATATTTTCTTCATAACAACAAGGAATTACTACTATGACTCCGTGTTTTAGATTCCTCAGATTCCGTTAATCCCTATTAAATTTTAGAGTTTATTCTGGTCTCTGAAGAACTTAAATTTGCTCAAACAGTAGGGGCCGTTTCCGATATACGAATCTTGATTATAACTTCTGGCAGTCTGGGTTTCGTCTTGGCAAGCGATTCTCACAGCGTACTAGACTTGCAAGAAATGTCAGATTATATTGCAAGTTTTCTGCACTTTTAAATTTATGATGAAATATATTACATGACTCATCTAGTATAAAATTTCAAACGTTACTGTTCTAAAAATGGGATGTAAACAACCGATTATTACTTAGTCAAGTTACATCTCTCACAATTCAATATGTCCTCCCAGATTGGGGGATTATCTGACTTGCCTATCCCACGTAATTCAACTATCGTTATCAGTCTATGACTTGGCACAATTCGACCGTATTGTCTGGACATTTCATGGTTTATCCGTACCTCCAATATGCAAGTCTATTATTCTGTGGAATTGTAAAGGATTACTCCCATCTTGTTCAAACTCCGTCATTAGCCTTTCA
Source organism: Oreohelix idahoensis (assembly GCA_024509875.1). Classification (NCBI taxonomy): domain Eukaryota; kingdom Metazoa; phylum Mollusca; class Gastropoda; order Stylommatophora; family Oreohelicidae; genus Oreohelix; species Oreohelix idahoensis. The sequence continues at coordinate 29,159 of JAMPIV010017082.1, forward strand.
CCTGGGATAAAATGTGGGTCCGTCACGTTTGTGTGATCCAATTAGTCCCGCGGGGATGGGCCAGCGATTTAACGTGAATCGAAGTGTGAAATTAAAGTAAACATTGACATTCGGATGAGTTTTCTGTGTTGACAAATAAGGGCAGGGGAGAGAAAAATAACAAAATACCACTCTCAATGGAATGTAATGCAATCCTGCTGCAGTGGACATGAGAACGCACAAACCGTTTTGTGACAACTTTGTTAGAAATATTAACACTGGCTTTTGGAGAAACTAGAGAAACAGTACTCATGACTCTGTACTTGAGTGAACGTTATGCTCAGACAATTCGTACAAGGTGACTAATATGAGGTGGTACATGAGGCTGGCAACATCATCATGTATAACTAATTACAATAGAACTGACCACTACACAAGTCATGTGACTGTTTGGTGCAGGCGTCCTGCGAGGGTACCAGTGCAGTGGTGGTTCCACGCTTCGCAACGAGCGCCACAGAAAATAATGATGATAATATAGAGGTCAACAAATAATGATGATAATATAGAGGTCAACAAATAATGATGATAATATAGAGGTCAACAAATAATGATGATAATATAGAGGTCAACAAATAATGATGATAATATAGAGGTCAACAAATAATGATGATAATATAGAGGTCAACAAATAATGATGATAATATAGAGGCCAACAATTAATGATGATAATATAGAGGTCAACAAATAATGATGATAATATAGAGGTCAACAAATAATGATGATAATATAGAGGTCAACAAATAATGATGATAATATAGAGGTCAACAAATAATGACGATAATATAGAGGTCAACAATTAATGATGGTAATATAGAGTTCAACAAATAATGATGATAATATAGAGGTCAACAAATAATGATGATAATATAGAGGTCAACAAATAATGATGATAATATAGAGGTCAACAATTAATGATGGTAATATAGAGGTCAACAAATAATGATGATAATATAGAGGTCAACAAATAAAGATGATAATATAGAGGTCAACAAATAATGATGATAATATAGAGGTCAACAATTAATGATGGTAATATAGAGGTCAAACAAATAATGATGATAATATAGAGGTCAACAAATAAAGATGATAATATAGAGGTCAACAAATAATGATGATAATATAGAGGTCAACAAATAATGATGATAATATAGAGGTCAACAAATCTCGTTTATTTGGATTTCTCCGCAAGTAACCCGTCAAGAAATGATCACTTTGATATTTTTGTATCACATTAAAAGAGCCAGTGTTGCCACGGCTGGATATTTTTTACTAGAAGTGTGTTTTTTGGCTTCCGTCTGGGTATCTGGGTATTTTTTACTAGAACTGGGTTTTTTGGCTACCGTCTGGGTATCTGGGTATTTGTTTTTCCAAATCTGCATTAATCTGGGTATATTTGACAATTGACATTTACAATGTATATTCTGTGCACTGAACAATAAACATTATACTGTATTTTCTCTGGAACCGTTTTCTCATTTTGTCGTTCTCCGTCGCTCGTGTATATCTGTCGGGTGTACCCCCATCTCTTTTCTCTTCACTTTGTTCTCCTCGTATTTCCGTTTCTGTGAATGGAAGAAAACCAAACCCTCTTATTAAATGTAAAAAAATGTGCGCTATTGATTTGTTATTCCGCTCAAATTTAATTCTTGGTTTTAACCACATCAATGACGTTGTATTTTGTACTCATTTACATCAGCTATCTATTTTCTGTTATTCTGTTAATGGCTGTCATCTACAATACTCAATCATTTTTGCGATGTGCTTTAAAGTATTCTTTTTTAAATTTTAGAAATACAGAAAGGGCAATTTTCTTATTAATGAACAGCACTAGTTAGTGCTGAAGAAACATGTTGTGCATTTTTTTTTTACTCCTTCTGGGGCTCAAAGGGAGGTCTGTCTATTGACTTTATTTAGTAGAATGTGTGAATTATGTGTGATCCCGGCCCTGGCTAAGACACTTTGATCTTAGCCAAATGTCCGAGCTCAGAACATAGACCTGGATATAATTCCTATGGGATAATTATTATTGAGAGTGGTAGAACAGCTAAGTGCTCAATACGTTAAAATGTGCATTAAGTTGATAATCTTTTAAATTTTTTGAATTTGTGCATAGAAAAGAAAAGAAAATTTGAAAAAAAAAACAATTACAAATATTGTACCTGAAACAAAATGTTATGTCTAATGCAATTGTTTATAATAAATTTATACAAGTTACAAAATATGAACATCTTCTACTCAATCTGATATTTTTTTCATAATCTAATTGTTTCCCTTGGAAAGCAAACAAGCTACCTCCCCTAACTACGGATTATGACAGGGAGATAATTATGTAAAATATTTATGTCCCTGACATGTGTCAATAGTTTTTTTCCTCGCGCCAGTGTTTCTATCATTTATTACATCATGAAGGCGTTGTAGTTATACAGTCCAGATGTGTTTGTAATATTTCTTTGAAGCTCAAGTGACAGACTTATCCGCTGCTTAAAGCATCATGTTGTTAAGTATTTTTTTTACTTTATTTCCGATGTCCCGTCCAATCTGACCAAATGTGTGATCTTTCGCTTATAATGGGCGTATTTTTTCTAATAGCTATTACGTTTTGACCGCTGGACTGTTATATCAGTCGTGTTTTTACTTGTTTTAATCATTTTTTAGCATTGTTTTAAGCCCTGAAAATGGCTAATCGTGTAAAGGACCGTGAGCTGGTTGTCTATAGTCGTCACGTCGTGCGTTTATTCTAGCATAGTTGCGTATTAAATGTGTGAATTTATTTATTTTTGCAAGTGTGTTACTTTTATTTATATAGCTATTATTACAGATTTGAAGGCAGCTCTTAAAAGGACACGTTGTTAAAAGGTCAACTAGCAGAAATTTAGATTCTTTTGGCCGAATAAATATATAAATTTAAAATATAATACGGTATGAAATCAGTTTTACAAGTAAACGGTACACATGAAACAAGGAACGTTTCGGGTTTTACCCTTCGTCAGCCACAGTTACGAACAGGTGACAAGGACAAGAACTACATAAAGGTGCTACAAAAATCTATGATGAGGAGGAAAACGCCAAAATGAGCAATACAAGCAGATGAAACAACGGTGATGAGCGAAACGATAACAGTAATAATGTAAGAAAATCGTAAAACCAGAAAGACATGTCGAAACAAGAAAGTAAATAATCGACGAAGCGAAGACAGAAATGAACAACACTGTTAAAAAAAAAGTAAAAAATCACTTAGCTGGATCTAAGAAGGAAACATTCAAGATGGCTGAACAAATGAAGCGTCATGCGGAAGTGACGTATAATGTAGTGACGGCTGAGAAAAGATAATTGAGGAAACGAAACGAACCAAAGCCAAAACTAGGATAGAAAGGAAAATAACGACAGAAGAAATAAAGTATGAAACAGAGACAGAAGCCACCAGAATTATGCAAAATGATGCTGGACATTCAAGCCAGCAGGAGATAAAACGCCCATTTGGAAAATGAAACGATTCTCCAACGAGAAGCGAGTGCGGTTGTGGCCGACACATGACAGGAGGGCAGTGACATGAATGTCAGAGTTACCTGAATGGTCAGTGCTATTGAAGTGAAGGGCCACCGGTAAATGTTAGCCATGATAGATGTCATTCAAGTGCTCACGAAACCTGTCTGCCAGACGTCTACCAGTTTTACCAAAATAGGACATGTCACACCACTTGCAGATGATAGCATAAATCAGGTTTCTGGTTTCGCACGTGAATGACTCCTTAATGGGAAATTTACCGTTGGGAAAGGAGACTGACTGTGTTTGGAGTACAAAAGGACAGGTCTTACATATGCGGCGTTGGCACGGTTTAGTACCAAAGTGAGAAGGACTAGTTTGTCTCAAGCGACAATGCACAAGAATATCCCTAAAATTATTATCTCTACGATATGCCACTTAAAGGGGTATCACGAAACAACTCTCTGGTATCAGGATCGGAGTGGAGAATAGGCAGATGACGAAACATAATTTTTTTTTCTCTGCCAAACAGTGAGGGTGAAAGGTTAAAACAAGTTTGAGTCTGTGAGATGTAGTAGCAGGTTTAGCAGTAAGTACAACCTGACGAGTAACATGACTAATGTGATTAAGGGCATCAGATAAAACTCTTTCAGGGTAGTGACGTCGGCGAAACAAATCGAGCATTTCTTGAGCTCGTTCACGGAAATCATCTTCATCGTGACATATCCAGCGTAAGCGTAGAAGTTGAGAGTAGGAAATGGAATCTTTACAGCTGAGAGGGTGAGAAGAGGTCTAATGACGGAAACCATGAACATCAGAAAGTTTATAAAAGACAGAGGTAGTAAGGCCAGTATGAGTAATATTGACAGTAAGGTCATTTCTCCGGGCAACCTAGAGGACATGCACACCATTATAACTGCTAGACGGTGGAATTGGGTTTGCCATTCCTCGGAAGAGACCCTGATGCTATCACAAGAACAGCGATGCTATGGACGCCTGAAGGAAAGCGAAAGAGAGGCCAACCAAACAGAACTTGGCGGAAAACTATGGGGCCAAGATGCAAAGAATGAACCAGAGCTAGGGCACTGCACGAATGATGGCCGCCGACCGAGCAAAGTAGAAACAGTTTGTTGCTGCCCTACAAGTCCCCATATATCTAGGTGGCCACAGCGACTATGGGTAGGGAGCACAGAGACAAAACAGGGTCAGAAGTGGGCCATGAGGAAAAAACAAGTTGAGAACGCCCTGCGTATACAAATACATTATCCCTTCTGCTAGCTCACATATGTCATTTACTACAACAACACAACAGGTAGTAACACAAATACATTATCCCTTCTGCTAGCTCACATATGTCATAAACTACAACAACACAACAGGTAGTAACACAAATACATTATCCCTTCTGCTAGCTTACATATGTCATAAACTACAACAACACAACTGGTACTAACACAACTAATAATTCAACTTAATCTAAACCATGGGTGGTCATCTAGGCCATCTCTAGACCGTAATACTGGAGGATATCTCGACAACAGATATACATTTTTACAACAACAAAAACATGGTTATATATATAATTATATGTCAAAAAAACAGATTTATTATAACACAATTAATGCCACTGGTATCTCACCTTCCTAGTAATGTTTTTGTAGCATCTCTATGGTAAACATATTTTTTAAGTATCTTTTCCCACCATTATTCAGTTATTCAGCTAAATGCGTATACAATTTCAGGTCCGTAATTGCAGCCTTATAAAAAAGTATTAAATAACTAAAACCATCCATAATCAAAAGACACAATACTAACTTTACATGTAGTGTTGGGCAGTGCAACCTAACTTTTGAGTTGAAGACAAGAGTACGACGGGATGCCCCTTATGAACCTCTTTATTTTTTACAGTCTTAGACTATGTGAGTCGCCAGACCACAGAGGGCAGTCCAAAAGAAATGAGATGAACAAAGTTTTCTAAATTGGAAGATCTAGATTACGCAGGTGACACTACTCGCATAAACACATCAACACATCCTAGAAAAAACAGATAGACTGAATAATTATTGCCTAGAGGTGGGTCTAAACATCAATCTAAAGAAGACAGAGGTCATGCAGAGGACAACAACCTCCAGCATGAGAATGAAGGTAGAGGCAGCCCTAAGGTGGCTGTCTGAAACTTCATTAACAAGGGCAGTTATTGAGTCAGAAACTCAGTCCATGCTTCGGAAAACCCAAAATGGATGGCTACGGCATGAGTTGAAAACTTCCATAGAAGATTCGAACCTTCACGAACTGGTCTGGATCTACTGTCCTGGTCAAGCGGCAACGAAGGAGCTGGCAGACTAGCTTCAAGAGCAATCAGATTGGGTTCATTGGATATGGACAATGGAGAGATACTGGGGACTATTAATGATCGCCTATCAGAGAATACACTGCAATCGATCGATCATCAGGTTTAAGATTGCTGGAGTTTCGCATTAGCCGTAAGACAGGCAGGGATTGACGTATAAGATGATGCATCCGGCGTGTATACAACCATGGCGCAACAGGAACAATCAACATTCACACCCTTCGACATTTTCTGAGGGAGACTGAGCACATATGGGTTTGCCCGTAATGCAATGACGTCGATTCTGAAAAAAAAATAATTAAAATTATAATGATAATAATAATGAGAAGAAGAAGAAGAACGTATAATTATTGCATATTCACAGTATTATATATTCTTCTTCTTCTTCCTCGTTCGTCCTGAAAAGGACGTTGGTTGCGTTGTGTCTGTTTACAGCAGAGCTGCGATATTTGCGCCTTTCGGCAGGCACATCCGACTTCAGCACAGCATTTTTTGGGACCGGGTTTGCCTTCCCTCTCCGATCCCTACTCTCTCAGCCAGACTGCAGTGATGCAGCCTGTTTCCAGGACCACCACGTGGAGGTGGAGTAAGGTCTTGGTCAGCTCTGGTTCGCTGACCCTGACGCAAGCAGTCAAGCTATGGGTTGCTGACTGCATTCTCTATTGCTGCGTCTTTGGGTCCCATTATGTATTCAAATATCAAATACATCAGACATGGAATTATGCCGATTGTCAAAGCAGTCAGTGACCAATACGCCTGGTGGCGTCTTGTAGGGCAGCAACAAACTGCTTCTTCTTTTCTCGGTCGGCAGCCGTCCTTCGTGCAGTAACCCAGCTCTAGTTTATTATTTGCATCTCAGCCTTTAGAGTTCTCCGTCAAGATGTTCTTGATGGGCCTCTCTTTCGCTTTCATTCAGGTGTCCATAGCATAGCTAATCTTGTGATGGCATCGGGGTCATCTCTAAGGACGTGGCCAATTCAACTCCAGCTTCTACCAACTTTGATGGTGTGCATGTTATCTTGGTTGCTCTGAGTAAGCAGTTCTTGGTTAGAGATAGTAGTCGGTCAAAAAAGTCGCATAATTTTCCTTAGGAAAATTGGGTGGAAAGAGGACAACTTCATTTCCTTCTCTTTTACTCTTTAGCATTCCGCACCGTAGAGAAGCAAAGAAAGTACGCAGTTCTCATATAATCTTAATTTAGTGTTTGTGTTGTACTGAGACTACTTCCAGATGTTTGTTTAGACTAACAAAAGCTGTTCTCGATTTATTCATTGTGTTGTTGATGTCGTTACTTGTTCTGTTCTCTGGTGTTACAATGCATCCTAGTATGTAAATTTGTCTGTTCCAGCTTCTGGATCATTATTGATATTGGCTCAGGATTGCCCACATTGAGTGGCATGACCTGTCTTCTTTAGATTGATGTTTAGACCCACCTCTAGGCTATAATTATTCAGTCTATCTGGTTTTTCTAGGATGTGTTGATGTGTTTGTGCGAGTAGTGTCATCTGCGTGATCTAGATCTTCCAATGTAGAAAACGTTGTCCATCTTATTTCTCTTGGACTGCCCTCTGTTGTCTGGCGCATCACCCAGTCTAAGACTGTCAAAAATAAAGAGGTTCATAAGGGGCATCCCTGTCGTACTCCTGTCTTCAAATAAAAAGTTAGGTTGCTCTGCCCAACACTATATGTAAAGTAAGCATAGTGGCTTTTGATTATGGACACAATGCAGCTGGGAATTCCATATTCCCTCAGTATTTTCCATAAGCTGTCCCTGAGTATGCTGTCAAAAGCCTTTTCAAAATCAGCAAAGTTAATGTATAGCTGCCACTCTGAGCCCTGCTGTGTAATGTTAATATGGGTGAATATATGAAATGCGCATTTTTCTTTTTGAACCATGCTTGTTCTTTCCTCAGTTTATGGTCTACTGCTTTTGAAATTGGCTGAGATATCTATCGTGCCTAGTGTTTTACTGGGAACTAAGAGGAGAGCAATTCCTCTCTAGTTGTTGCAGTCTGTAAGAACGCCATTCTTTGGCAAACTGACAATTATTCCTTTATTCCACTCCGTTGGTGTTGTCACTGTTGTCCATACTTGTGCAAATGGTGGTTCCAATAGTTCTGCTGCTAGTTCATCTTCTTCTTCTTCTTCCGTCCTTAGCCACCGACCGTCAAAGCAGTCAGTGGCCATTACGCCTAGTGGCGTCTTAGGGCAACAGCAGATAGGTTTTCTTTGCCATTGTTTCCCATCACGCCTATTGGCGTCTTTAGGGCAACGGCAAATCAATCCATTTGCTGTTGTTTCCGTAATCGAAGTTCATGGTCTGTCTTAAATAATTTAACATTTAAATGTCGTGACCAGGAGCTTTTCCATTCTTTAACCCTTTGATAGCTGTGATTATTTCTTCCCTTCGCGGACTGTCTGTATTTACGTCTAGATCATTTTTAGCCTCAGGAACATTCAGCTGCATCTCTGGTGGTTCCTTACTCAGTGTTTCTCTGAAGTGCTCTGCCCATCGTATTTCCTGCCCCTATGCTGTGGTGATGAAATTTCCTTGCTTATTTATTACTAACGTAATATTGTTTGCACCCCGTTTTCCGTTGATGGTTTTAGTTATTTTATATCCTTATTTATAAGGCCGCAATTACGTACCTGAAATTGTATATGCATTTAGCTGAATAACTGAATAAGGGTGGGGAAAATACTTAAAAATGCGTTTACCATAGAGATGCTACAAAAACATTACTAGGAAGGTGAGATATCAGCGGCATTAATTTTGTTATAATAAATCTGTTTTCTTTGACATATAATCATATATAACCATGTTTTTGTTGTTGTAAAAATGAAAATCTGTTGTCGAGATGTCCTCCAGTATTACGGTCCTAGAGATCGCCTAGATGACCACCCATGGTTTAGATTAAGTTGAATTATTAGTTGTGTTACTACCTGTTGTGTTGTTGTAGTTTATGACATATGTGAGCTAGCAGAAGGGATAATGTATTTGTGTTACTACCTGCTGTGTTGTTGTAGTTTATGACATATGTGAGCTAGCAGAAGGGATAATGTATTTGTGTTACTACCTGTTGTGTGGTTGTAGTTTATGACATATGTGAGCTAGCAGAAGGGATAATGTATTTGTGTTACTACCTGTTGTGTGGTTGTAGTTTATGACATATGTGAGCTAGCAGAAGGGATAATGTATTTGTGTTACTACCTGTTGTGTGGTTGTAGTTTATGACATATGTGAGCTAGCAGAAGGGATAATGTATTTGTGTTACTACCTGTTGTGTGGTTGTAGTTTATGACATATGTATGCTAGCAGAAGGGATAATGTATTTGTGTTACTACCTGTTGTGTGGTTGTAGTTTATGACATATGTGAGCTAGCAGAAGGCATAATGTATTTGTGTTACTACCTGTTGTGTGGTTGTAGTTTATGACATATGTGAGTTAGCAGAAGGGATAATGTATTTGTGTTACTACCTGTTGTGTTGTTGTAGTTTATGACATATGTGAGCTAGCAGAAGGGATAATGTATTTGTGTTACTACCTGTTGTGTTGTTGTAGTTTATGACATATGTGAGCTAGCAGAAGGGATAATGTATTTGTGTTACTACTAGTTGTGTTGTTGGAGTTTATGACATATGTGAGCTAGCAGAAGGGATAATGTATTTGTGTTACTACCTGTTGTGTTGTTGTAGTTTATGACATATGTGAGCTAGCAGAAGGGATAATGTATTTGTGTACGCAGGGCGTTCTCAACTTTTTTTTTTCCTCATGGCCCACTTCTAACACTCTGTTGCCTCTGTGCTCCCTACCCATAGTCGCTGTGACCTCCTAGTAATATGTGCCTGGATCAGTCGGTTATATCAGTAGGCTATTTTGTAATGTGTGATATATTTCCTGATTACCTACGAGTTTTGTAATGTGTGATATATTTATTGATTATGTAAGTGTTATTTAATGGGTGATATATTTTCTGATTATGTAAAAGTTAAGTAATGTGTGATATATTTTCTGATTATGTAAGCGTTAAGTAATGTGTGATACCTTTCCTGATTATGTAAGAGTTATCTATTCATGTTCCTAAAGCGCCCAATGGAGCATAGATCCACAACTACAGCTGGTTACCTTGCAGACAGCCTACATTAAAACATGCATGTGATCTTCCAGTGGTGGTTTCTGTACAAATTAAATAAACATGATGTTGTTGCCAGCCACATGTATGTGTGGCCGTGCATTGCTGATGATGTTGTATAGTGGTTGGTATCACTACCCCAACCGTAGGCAGGCCTTGGTTGATGGTATAAAAGTCATTTCTTACTTGATGCAAAACAACAACAGTTGAAGCAGACAGCTGACGATTGATATCAACACTAGATGAGTGTTGTGTACGGCTTTTGCGCACAGGCGTATGTCAATCCTTTGCTGAAATACAGCTGTCTGCATTAGCTATAAATATATAACGTGACGTATGTATCGTCTGCCCATGCGCAGCCAAGCGGTCAGTTTCCCGTGCTATTGATAAAATGTAAACAGCCTTGACGAGACGTGCCATGGTTGTGTTCCCGTGGTGAATGTGTTATTCGATAAATTTTCTCAGTGGCTTGTAATGATATTTGATCGCCACGATTGTATAAGATGTGTTTATGGGCCATCAAGGATTACAGCTTCCATGGGAAGCATTGTGACTGTATTTTGAGGTAAACATTTTCGATCGTCAGCATATATTTACATTTGCCGCCATACTTCGTTCACGGCTTGCTTTAACCGGAACGCTAGTCTCGTACGGCCAGAATTGAGATTTATGAATTGTATGCCTCTTACATTGTTTACCACGATGGACTGACACTGGACCTTAATGAATGCAATCTACCTAATGTTATTTATGCTGAATTATTGTTGGAGCTACTGTGAATAAATTTGGATGTGGACCAGTCTTCACCAACTCATTGATTAATCATTAACACTGTTGTACGAGCTAAGAACGATACTGTGTGGCTGTGTTCAGGTGAAAAGTATGATGCTAACCCTTCGTCTACTCAACCTAGCATTCGCGTAAACATCGGCAACGATTGAAGACATACTCACCAAGCCAGAACCTATCTGCCCCGCATATAACATTCCTTGATAGCCATTACACAACAGATTTCTGGTGGCCGATATGGGAACGATTTTTTTTTTTGTGTGTACTATTCAACTACATCGGACAAAGTGAAACCACACCATGTTGTCTATTGTTTATGCATTATGAACTATTTCTGGAACTGTTTTGCATACTTTCCTCTACGCATGGCATGAAATTGATGCGGGTGGAAATACATGACTGTGACGAAATTTTTCTGCTCATTGTACAACTGGTCAAATTATTGTGTTTTTGAAGAAAGACGTTACAGCAGAGTCCCAGTGAATACTCCTAGTTCAAATCAAGTTCTGATGTACATGTTATTAATCAGGCTGCTGCTACACGCCTGTTTTGTCAAGTTTTCAAGGCCTAATATTATCAAGTTGGACTTTCTGTAAGAAAAACTGCAATGATGTCGTGCTTCCTGCTTTATTTGGATATCTAATAACTACATTATTGCTGCTCGACCTATGATGTGCCCTTGCTACGTTGACAACCTGTCCAGGAGATGCTGTGCGACAGATTCACCATCCTTGGCCCCAAGCTAAGTGGCTTTATGTGCACTTTTTGTGAACTGTGCTAAATTGGTCTGAGCTCGTTCTTATTTCTTGCATGTTATATCTGTACCTTTCTGTTAGCTTGTTTGTCCCTGTGGGTTTGGTTGGGAGGTGATTCGGTGCAAGAGGTTCATCTCATTGATTCAATGGACTCACACCGGATGTTTCGTTAGGTTTGCTTGTAGATTTCCAACAGTGGAATATCCGGTTGATATTCGCCGTGCGACTTAGGTCCTCTGTCTGGTTTTCTTCGACCACTGTCTGTATAGGTGTGCTGTCTTGTGTTCTGTGCGTTGTCATTGTATAGTATTTCTGCTTTAGTTGCTTTTTGTTCGTATCTGTTGGTATCTCCTTGCTGTCTCTCAGTTACATACACATTTTATGTTTATACACCGTGTCGCTGGTCCTGTGTTGTTCTGACTTAGCAGTAAGTGTGTTCCAATTTGTTGTATTTTTCCTTTTTAGTTTGACATTTATATTTTCTTTTGTTGCTAACTGATAATGTCTTTTGTCGCTTAGTGCTTTATCTTGCTCCAAAATATATTTTTTTCTCTTATCTATATTTATATTTGTTGTCTTTTTCATTATTTTTTTTTCTTCTTACCATTCATTGATTGCATTGTTAATTGCCATTAGTATTATTGATTATACAAATCTGGCAATTACTTAATACTTGACGAACATTGATACAAAATGGCTACCTTGGACTATTTTGTTAAACAAGGCAAAGCCTTTGCCATGGAAGGAGAAGCCCTAAAAGAATTTGGTATGACTGAATATCAGAAACATAGGGCTGAAGAATTGGCCAGAGAAAATATAAACGAAGAATTGGCCAGAGAAAATAGAAATGAAGAATTGGCCAGAGAAAAAAGAAATGAAGAATTAGCTGAGAAGAGAAGAGCTGAAGATTTAGCCAGCCAAGAGAAACTTAAAATACTTGCGATGGAAGCAGAAGATAAAAAAAGATTACATGATGGAAAGATGTTATCCTTAGAACTTGAAAAACTCAAGTTGCTAAATATTAAACAAAACAATTCTGAGAGTCAAAGTTCCTCAAAAAACATGTTTCAGGATCTGGTAGATTTCGTTTGCCTACTTTCAAACCCAACGTAGACGATATTTCTTGCTTCCTTAATCGCTTTCAGACTGTGTGTGAGGCACATGAAATTGATAAATCTGAATGGTGTAGTAGATTGATGGAATTTCTCACAGGGGATGCACTAACTTCGGTTTGTACCATGGACGGTCCGAGTAGGAATAACTATAAAGCTACCAGAGCTTTATTGCTTAAACTTTACCAATTGGATGAAAATGGCTATCGCATGCGTTTTAAGACCATGTTGCCAGAAACAGGGAAGGACTTCTCGGAATTTATTGCTGCCATTAAATTAACATTCAACAGATGGGTTGAATTAGCGAAAAATCCACAAACATATGAGGCACTAATGGACTTAATGCTCAGAGACAAAGTGTTGTCTTCTGTTAACCAGCAGTTCCTATCATACCTTCATGAACGGAAACCTACGGATTTGACATTGGTGGAAGAATTGGGAAGACAGTTTATTACCGCTCACCCAGGCACATGTGTGAGTAACTCTCACATCAAAGAGGCTCTACCTGTGGCATTAGCGTCATCTTGGAACAACAAAAACATAAGACCAAGGTCTCAGAGTCTCGACAGGAATTTTGGTCGTGGTAGAGGTAATAACTATGGGTACTTTCAAGGTGGTAACTCTTACGATAATCAATCTCCCACGTCTAGAGGAAATTTTAGACAATTTAGGGGACCAGAACAGAACCAATTCCAACGACAGAGAGGATGGAAACGAAATGATAATTTTTTCAGGAGTAGAGGAAATTGGAATGGTAATAGATACAGTAACCAATATGCAACTCCTAGAAGGTCTAACTATTCACAGGACAATAGAAACCGGAATTATTCTTATAATAATCAGAATGATAACCATCTTTTCCGCTCTCAGAGCGTTGAACGTACAAACTATCATGCTAACTCAGCACAATCTGCTGATACATATAGTGCTATTCAAAGTAATCCTTCGGTAAATCAGGCTGCTGCTTGTTCTTTTTTTGACTTTGATGCTGCTTCGCAGTGTCCTGATTGCCGAACTTTATTTCAGCCTAATGTGGTATCTACATTAAGATGCGGTCATCCACTTCCTACGATGACAGCACTTGCTGCTCATGATGGCACAGGCACCTTAAACTTTCATAAGGGCCTATTAAACGATACGCAGGTATCTGTGCTCAGAAATACTGGTTGCACAACAGTTGGAGTTCGCCAATCTCTGGTGCATCCATCATGCTCCACTGGAGATTTTGTTAAATGTCTCACATTTGGGGGAACAGTAGAGTTCTATCCCCCAGCTATCGTTCACATAGCGACTCTATTTTTCACAGGGAGAATTAAAGTGTGTCTTTTAAAAAACCCAATCACTGACCTTATTGTTGGCCGTATCCACGGTGGCAAAGATTGCACACCTGGTGAAATTATCGAGTGGGAACGGCAAAAAATTTTAACTGCGAATGCAGTAACAACAAGGGCTCAAACACAAGCTCAAGCGATTGATAACATTGTGCCTGAAAATCAGGGTTATGATTTTCATGCTACTATTAACAAAGAATCTTTTGCAACGCTGCAAAGAGATGATGATTCTTTGCAGAAATTTTTTCGTTTGGTAAGTGGTGAGGAGATGCTTGTAAATAATGCCCCTCGTCAATGGTACATCCTTAAGAATGGTATCCTGATCAGAATGTTTAAAGATTCTTCTGCTCTTAAACAACAGGTCATGGTTCCTAAACAGCTTAGAACTTATATCCTTCAACACGCCCATGATTCTCATTGTGCTCGACACATGGGCTACTCTAGGACAAGGTCCAGAGTGCTCTCTTCCTTCTTTTGACCTGGTGTATCTAGGGATGTTGCTACGTATTGTCGCTCCTGTGTTACTTGCCAGTAGGTCAAAGCAAAGGAAGCCTATCACATGGCACCGATACAGGCTTCAGATATACCTGTACGGCCCTTTGAGAAGATGGCCATAGACATTATTGGCCCACTTCCTGTTATGTCAGCTAGAGGACACAGGTATGTCCTCACATGTATTGACATGTGCACGCGCTGGCCAGAGGCTATACCTCTGAAGAATATTACCACCTCAGACGTGGTTGATGCTCTTTTCTTAATCTTTTCCAGGCTAGGTTTCCCTAGAAAACTTCTATCAGACAGAGGTACTCAGTTTGTCTCCGAGGCCATGAATGGTGTTATGCAACAACTAAACATTGACAGATCGCTTGCTCCGTGTACCATCCAATGAGCAATGGTATGGTAGAACGGCTAAATAGGACGCTTAAACAATTATTAGGCAAAGTTACAGTCAGCTATCCACAAGACTGGGACAGGGTTTTACCCGCCGTGTTGTTTGCGTACCGTAAGGTACCAAATGAACAGACCGGTTTCTCGCCATTCGAGCTTGTCTTTGGAGCTCAACCTAGAGGTCCTATGTCTCTTTTTAAAGATTTGCTCACTGACTAGAAATGACTCAAGACACCAAGTCATCTTACGAGTATGTCGTAAACCTCCGACGTAAGATAATTGATGCTTGTCAATTGGCAACATCATCTTCTGAAACTGCTAAAGAAAAAGCTCGTCAGTTTCACAATCGTAACAGACGACTAAGACACCTGGTGCCTGGGGAAGAAGCCTTTGTGCTTCTTCCTAGAAAGGACAACAGACTACTCATTGCCTGGAGTGGTCCTTACAGAGTTATTTCACGCATTTCTGATGTTGACTATGTACTTGACGTTAAGGGAAAAAACAAAACTTTCTATATAAACATGCTCAAAGAATTCCATACTTGACCTGAATATCTTCAGGCTGTCTTTCATGCAGTAAATGAGCCCACAAGGTATACTACTCATTTTTCTTCCCTGTCTGTGATTCAGGAGGAAGAATCTGCGTTTCCTGACTTACCTATTGATATTCCTGTCATGCCTTTAACTGCTACTGAGACGTGAAAGGATGTTTCTATCTGTACGGATTTATCATCCGACCAACGGCAGCAGGTGTCTGATCTTCTTCAATCTTTCCCCGATATTCTGACAGACATCCCTGGTCATACATCGGTTATCACTCATGATATTATTCTCACGGATGATCGACCTATTCGAGTTCGACCATACCCCATTCCTATCCATTTTCAGGATAAGGTTAATAAAGAACTTGACGACATGCTTCGTTTGGGTATTATCGAACCATCAAATTCTGCATTTGCTTTCCCGATGGTCATTGTTAGAAAGAAAGATGACAATATAAGACTATGTATTGACTATCGCAATCTTAATAATATTACTGTCTTTGATGCTGAGCCTTTACCGTTATTAGAAGACCTTTTGCCAAGACTTGCTACAGCTGTTTTTTTCACTAAGTTTGATCTCACAAAAGAATACTGGCAGGTTCCTTTATCGGAAACTGCTAAGCCCCTTACTGCTTTTACAAAACCTAAGGGGTTATTTCAATGGAATTTTATGTCCTTTGGACTGGTGAATGCTCCTGCCACATTTGTCAGGATGATGCGTAAGATTTTTTCTAACAGGTCTGATATTATTACATATATAGATGACATATGTCTCTTTACTACTTCTTGGGAAAATCATTTCTTAGGTCTCACTTCACTGCTGGACACTTTACGTTCACACCATCTAACTGCCAAACCTTCTAAAATTGTTATTGGATTTGGAGAAATATCATTCCTTGGTCATAGAGTTAGTCATGGTTTGCTTGAAACTGAACTATCTAATGTGTCCAAGATTTTGAACATATCTGTGCCCACAACTAAGAAACAAGTGCGCAGTATTCTCGGCCTTATTCAATTTTACAGTCGATTCATTTCGAATCTATCCAATCTCACTGCTGATCTGTCTGCTTTATTAAGAAAGGGCTCTCCCAATCATGTGCACTGGTCTCAAGAGTGCCAAGCATCCTTAGCTCATATTAAAAGTTTATTTTCAACCCCTCCAATATTGAGGTTACCAAAAAAAAATTTGACATTCTATCTTCGCACAGATGCGTCTTCCAAAGGTGTTGGTGCCGTATTGATGCAGAATTTCGACGGGACACTTCATCCTAACTTGTACATATCACGGAAGCTGACGGACGCAGAAAGAAAATATCCAGCAATCGAGCGTGAATTGCTCGCCATCGTCTGGGCTGTTTTGAAACTGGAGAGGTACCTTCTTGGATCAAGATTTATTATACAATCGGACCAGCGCTCTCTGTCATTCCTCATGAAATCGAACCACAAGAATCCTAGAGTTGCGCGCTATTCTATTTTGATGCAATCGTTCGCATTTGATGTCCAAGCTATTCCGGGCACTGAGAATGTGTTAGCTGATTTACTCTCCCGCTGCCCTCAACAAGACTTTAACGATACTAATTAACATTATTATGTGATCCAAATATAAGCGCATAGTTGACATTCAGTACTGCTGCGTGACTCTCAAATGTATTTACGTGATCCACTCATTTACATTGGATGATTGACTTTCGATACCTTCATATTATGAGGACCTGAACATTTTGTTGCTTAGTAACAATCTACTTTCGTGTCAAATAGATAACTCTACTTCAGTGCTATAAGCACATGTGAAAGACATATTGTTGCCAATTGGAAACAATGCAGTACCATATTTACTAATAGATCAGTATGAAAACTACATGATGTATAAATTCTTGTAACTTTTTCTTTTTTTTTTTTCCTTCTTAATGTTCCATAAAAGACATAACCCTACTTATATTTCACAAGTTTATTAGTTTGATTCTCTTTATGTAACAATTCTCTTATGCTATAGTGATATCATTACTTTAACATATACATTACAAGATGATCTTTTCTTTATTGCATTATTAGTTTACATTTCTTTGTTTCTGCCTCTCATATTCTTATGATAATGTATTGACTGATGACAGATTTTTTCATGCACTTTCATTAATATTTCCAGTAGATTTGACTTCGACTGGACTTTGAGAATTTATTGTTCTACTGTTGACGATTTTTTATTATGATGTACTTAATTTTGGCCGTTCTTTCATTCGGGGAATGTTTGAACAAAAAACAGTCTGTTTTTTTCCCCCGAGAGGACGGGGTGGTTGTTGTGTACGGCTTTTGCGCACAGGCGTATGTCAATCCTTTGCTGAAATACAGCTGTCTGCATTAGCTATAAATATATAACGTGACGTATGTATCGTCTGCCCATGCGCAGCCGAGCGGTCAGTTTCCCGTGCTATTGATAAAATGTAAACAGCCTTGACGAGACGTGCCATGGTTGTGTTCCCGTGGTGAATGTGTTATTCGATATATTTTCTCAGTGGCGTGTAATGAGATTTGGTCGCCACGATTGTATAAGATGTGTTTATGGGCCGTCAAGGGTTACAGCTTCCATGGGAAGCATTGTGACTGTATTTTGAGGTAAACATTTTCGATCGTCAGCATATATTTACATTTGCCGCCATACTTCGTTCACGGCTTGCTTTAACCGGAACGCTAGTCTCGTACGGCCAGAATTGAGATTTATGAATTGTATGCCTCTTACATTGTTTACCACGATGGACTGACACTGGACCTTAATGAATGCAATCTACCTAATGTTATTTATGCTGAATTATTGTTGGAGCTACTGTGAATAAATTTGGATGTGGACCAGTCTTCACCAACTCATTGATTAATCATTAACACTGTTGTACGAGCTAAGAACGATACTGTGTGTCTGTGTTCAGGTGAAAAGTATGATGCTAACCCTTCGTCTACTCAACCTAGCATTCGCGTAAACATCAGCAACGATTGAAGACATACTCACCAAGCCAGAACCTAACTGCTCCCGCATATAACATTCCTTGATAGCCATTACACAACAATGAGTAACTTGACTTCGACAACAGTGCAAAATATGATGACGTTTATTTACATGTAACGTGGCTGGTGTGAAATAATGAGTCCAAACTTACCTTGAGGTTGGTCAACCTTTACAGCATAAATTTAGACTCAATTATTTTCTCAATGTCTTGCTCTCTCATTCTTCCTTACTGCCTCAGTGTTAACTAGCTGTCTCTAGATGTTAGGGCGGTCATTCTTCCTTACTGCCTCAGTGTTAACTAGCTGTCTCTAGATGTTAGGGCGTTCACGACTGGAAAACGACTACTGCTGTCGAGATTTATCTCCCTTCTAAATTCTTCATTTATGGGAATTTCAACTGTCACTCAAACATTTTGATTATAATTCTTCTGTCTCTGTCTCTTTTTTTTTTCTTCTGTGCTCTGCTTAGCGTGTCTTTGTAAAGACTAGCCTAACCACCAGGGGTGATAATTTCATATTTAGGGTAGCTGTCATATTTACTTTATATTTAAATGAAAAGGCTAATAATACAGAGATTCTGTTTACATATACATCTCCACTGATTGACAAGTGTTCACAATATAAATTGAATATGTTTTCATTTATGTTTACACTGATGGAAAAGTTTGAAACTATTACTTTAAAAAAAATATTTTCACATAGAGATTTACACTGGTTTAAAGTTTGAAAACTTACATTCATTTTAAAATGATATTTGTGTATTATATTAAAAGAGCCAACATATACCTTGTCATAATTTTGTTTCAAACTTTTACAGTCTGTTAATGCTAAAGAGAGAGGGCTGAACTTTTCAAAAATACGAAACAATATCATCATATGCAGTAATTACTTAAAATGTACGAGTTTTCATTTCACGCATAATTTTAGAGCCAAGCGATACTAGCTTTTCTGTCATCTTAAGACGCCTCCAGTTTCCTGTGATTTTAGCTTTTGTCATGACAATCAACAAAACACAGGTACTTTCATTTGATCGTGCAGGTATTTACCTATTAAACATATTCTTTGATCATGGTCAACTTTATGTATAGCTCATATTAGGAAGGTGCCTTGAGAGCCCTCATAGTGGGAACATTGGATATCAAAAAAGGGAAAGATTCTAATGTCATATAATAATCACATGAAGACGATACTGCAATCAATAAATCAACAAGACTAAGATTGTTGGACCTTGGCATCAAAAGTAAGACGATAAGAGATGGACGTATGAGAGGATGCATCCGACATGTATACAACCAGCGCGCTGCATGTGTAATTAACATCAATACCTTTCAAAATTTGCTGATGGAGACTGGGACTTAATGTGTTTGCCCGGAGCGTAATGATCTGGATTCTGATCAACAATAATTATAAAAATAGGAAGGTACCCAGACAATCGTAAAGTATATATTCATCATCAATTAATTATTATATTAACTCACGACTGTGTTCTTGTCTTTCCATAGCAGTTGGTAGCTAGTTGACACCGTTTTCCTATTGACGGGTAGATTTACTTTTTTGACGTTTTTCTGTCGGTTAATGAGTATTGCCACATAATTTGTATTTTTTCTTCACATTGCTCAACAAAATTATATAGTTATGGTATGGTAGTACGTCTGGTAGCTGTTAAAATATTTAATGTTGTCTACTAGAATTTTGTGAATATTTTTCGATGCGGGCAAAAGCCAATACAAATGGAAATTAAGGTAAGAAGGTGGGGATGGATATGGCATACACTCAGAAGAGAACAATCACGCATAGCCAGAGGTGCCATTGACTGGAACCCACAAGGGAAAAGATGAGTGGGGAGGCCAAGAAGAACTTGGAGAAGAACAGTGGAAGTGGAGGCTAAGGAAATTGGAATGACATAGGCACACCTGAAACAGACAGCCCAGAATAGAAATCGATGGAGAGCAACTGTTTCAGCCCTATGTTCCACGGGGAACGGAAAGGAGTGATGATGATGATGATTTTTTTTCAATAATATTTTTTTTAAAATACACGTTAAGACTATATCGTAGATATGAACACTTGATGCCACTTTACTAAGATCAACTCAATAACAATGAACACCATACAGTGTTGTCAATGCTAAACTGCGTTCTTAATCAATCTCTTGAACATTCTGTATTACAAAACAACCCAGACAAATGTGTCCGCCGCCACTGCTCTAATAGATTCACAACGTTATAAATAAATAATTGAGATACTTACCTACTTATGACGAAATAACAGTACAGTTTATAAATATCTCACTTTTTCCCCACTGGTATAAGTGTAGTGCTTTGTGCCAAGGGAAATAATTATACTAATAAATAAATACCACATTCATCGAAATAAATTTTGTTTTTCACATTATATATCTTCAAACATCAATTTCATTTAAGTAAAATATAAAATACAGTACTAAATCATAATTCAGCCTACACTAAAGAATGGATCCACCAATACAGCTGGTCCACCTTGTAGGCAGCCTACACTAAAGAATGGATCCACCAAGTCAGCTGGTCCACCTTGTAGACAGCCTACACTAAAGCATGGATCCACCAATACAGCTGGACCCCTTGTAGATAGCCTACACTAAAGCATGGATCCACCAATACAGCTGGTCCACTTGTAGACAGCCTACACTAAAGCATGGATCCACCAATACAGCTGGTCCACTTGTAGATAGCCTACACTAAAGCATGGATCCACCAATACAGCTGGTCATCTTGTAGACAGCCTACACTAAAGCATGGATCCACCAATACAGCTAGTCCCCTTGTAGACAGCCTACACTAAAGCATGGATCCCCAATACAGCTGGTCACCTTGTAGACAGCCTACACTAAAGCATGGATCCACCAATACAGCTGGTCCCCTTGTAGACAGCTTACACTAAAGCATGGATCCACCAATACAGCTGGTCTACCTTGAAGGCAGCCTACACTAAAGCATTTGGGGTTTCTGTAACAATTAATGGTACAAGATGAGGTTCCCAGGCACATGAATGCATTGTTCTGTATTATTCCTCCATGTTGTGTCTTTTCACTTTGGTTGGTGTTATTTTTTAAGTTATTGTGCCTATCAGTAAGTGACTTCAGCCGTCATTTTTGGTATGACGTTGTCTATTATTTTTTGGTTTTATTATTGCTAGTTACATTCTTAGTAATTAGTTATAGTTAGTTTTCTATTTGTAATTGGAGGTGAGAGTGTAACAAGGAGATACGTGTTCACGACGCTGACATGTGCATCCAATGAACACTTTTTGTGATACGAGAAGTAAAACACAATGAAACTATAAATAATTTACGGGAATTACAGTGCACAGATGTCGACCATTACTAAACACACCATAGTGACTGTTAAGTCATATTTCTGAGGTGGATGATGGAGTGAGTCGAAGTAAAGGTCACTGAGGTTATTAATATTTAAGTTTCACTCAACGATTGAGCTTGGGTCTGACTTCATGTCAGCATGTTGTGACTTGGAGCGTGCGCATGGGGAAAACGTATTTGGTGAACTAGTCTGGGTGGCTAAGAGAGTACCCGGATGTGACTAGAGGGGAGTCTGGGTTTGATAGCCGAGCTGTGTGCTTGAGGCTGTGTTTTGTGATTGAGCTGTGAGCTCGTATTATGTGACAGATAAGATATTATATAGTGATTATGAAAATAGTGATTATGTCTGACAAATTGTTGTATAGGCGATGTCTTCCCGCCTAAGTGTTTTGGAGGAACCTTGGTTAATGTTCGTGGAGAACATATTAAGGCGACGAGTTGGTTCCGCCTTTGGAGCTACGGTGGAGTAAGGCGTTGAGTATTGTATGGAAGTAGAATTTATATGACGATGTTGCATACCGCCAATCATAATCACTTGGGATTAGTGTGTGGACGGTCAGCCAGTCCGTGGAAGTATTGTTATGAGTTATTTCCTACAGGCAGTGTCAGCCTGAGTGTGATGTAATGCATGCGTAACGACATTATTGATGTTCAGGACTTATGTGAATGTTCTATTAAATGTCATGGAGCTGTACAAGTAGCGTCGTGTTATTCATATCCCTAGTGTTGTTTACCATCTACACACGACACACTCATAATTACCAAGCCCTAACAACTTGGGGAGCTCGCAAAATGAGTATTTTAGAAACCTGGGGCAGCTTTTAGAGAATCAACAGAAACGCCCAGTGACATAAGTGTTAAAGAAAAAATCAACGGGTAACAGTGACTAACAAACGTGACACTTTAAAAAAAATTGCTCTAGACAAGAAGAAAAGAATAAATGAAAGAACATAAATACAAGATTAATGACTTACTTAGTCGTTCCTCTTCTATCGTAAGCTTTAGAGGCTTGGAAGAGAACGCAATCTTATCCTATCGTCTGTCTTCCTCCTGGTGTGGGTCCATTCTACTCCTCGGTCTTTCAAAGATTGTCTAATGTTGTCCTCCTAGGGGTCTGGGTCGTCCTGGAGGTCTGGATCCCTGGCTCTTAGTTTTCCATGCTTGTCGTTTTAGCCAATCTTCTCTCACTCTGCAGACATGGCCAAATCATACTAATGAAAATGGTTATAACAAACACAAAAACAAATGAGAATACAACTAGGAAAATAAAAATTATGTGTTGCATGGAGAAATGTTATGAATTCTCCACAATAAATGGACCACGTGACTGGTGTGTTAGATTATACAAGTAACATGACTTGTCCCTTAGCACCTGGTCATTATGGACTGGACACACTTTAGCATGGACAAATCTGCTTCTACATTTCCAAGGAGGAAAAACAATTTGTCGTTGTAGCTAGCTTTACAGTTTTCAACTGCCAAAAAGAAAATAACTCCTCACGCAAATTTAAATGGAAAAAAAAAAACAATTTGTAATTGTAGGAAAATTTGGTACATTACCTTTGGGATCGATGCTCGCAGTAAAATTGTATTGATCAATCAAATGCTGCGAGCTACGGCACCAGCGGAGACGTAATATACAAAGGAAATTTAGACGAGTATCGAAACATTTTGTGTGTGTTAAAGGTGGCCTCGTTCGAATAGAACTATACCGAACAGGATGGATGAAAAGCGATAATTCTTTCACCGTTGCTTCCAGGAGGAAACAAGGTATGTTTAGGTATAGATGACAGTGCAAGGCATGCAGTATTTGCTAAGATAATTAAATGCTAGTGTGTCAACGCGTGAATTGATAAGAATGTTTGTCACTTCTGCTAAGCCTAGCAAATCGTAGGATGAACGGAATGTAGAAGGACATAAATGGAAAGAAAGCTGCAAGTCGTCTGAGTAAAACGACATATGGATGAACATGATAGCTTGTATATAAAACGAGAACGACCAAGTGTCACAGGTTCTTTATTCTTAAGCGCTGTTTATCAAATATTTCATCCATAAGTGTCTAATGAAGTATAAAGCAGAAGTTAATTTCATGTAGAATCATCGCCCTAGGCTTTTTGTCAATGTGATGTTACATTTTTTGACTGCATGCTATACACTCCTTGACAAAATTATGTGTGGCTTTTTAGTGCATTAAAAGCCTGTGTTTAAAATATGTTTTGTTTCATTTTTTATTGGCTCTAAACTGATGCGTGAAATGAAAACTCGTACATTTTAATTACTGCCTGTGATAAATTTGTTTTGTATGTTTGAAAAGTTCAGCTCTCTATCTTTACTGAATACACACTTTCATTAAGAAAATTAGTAGTGTGGGAATATCTATCTGTTGGGTGTCCATGATACAATAATGTGGACTATATTCTAGGTCATTTAGTGAATAATGTATTTAACTATGTGATGGTGGGCAGAAACAAATGGAACGAATAAATAGGACTAACGTCACAAACAGGTTAATTAAAGTGTTATAAAGAAAACATTATTTGGTACATAACAAAGTTATTTATTATAATAATTTTACCCAAAAAATGTATAAGAAAACATTTAAAATAATTAGTTATACCCCTTGATTCTTGGTCTAGTCAACTTACAGTTTTATTCTTGGTACAGTTTCTGAAAGTGTCTTCACTTATCATTTTTAGACTCCAGTTTGTTTTCCTTACTTCGGATTAGAATAAGAACTCGTCGTTCTCTCTCCATTCCACAACTTTGTTTCTCACTAACACTACTACTTTTGGAATATTTTAGTTGAATTATTTACAGTGTGTCCCTGTAGTGGTTTTGATGGTACTGTATGGTTGTGATATTACCTAGTGTGATGCATGAGGTCAGCTGTGAAGGCTCCTGAGATAAATGTAGCTGTGAATTTACAGAAGGCCCTTCTTGCTACCACTTACGACTGTGACGGGGTCGGTTTCTCTATTGTGTTGTGGGGTTGCTGCGGTTCCTTCGTTCTTCTATGATTGATTGAAGAGTAGTTAATGTTTGTATTTGATAGTTAGCTCTGACCATCAGAACATCCCTTCGACATTCTGATTTGCATATTATGTATTAGTTGATTTCCCTTGTGGGAGAGCTATCGTGCTGAAAAAGGTAAACACTAACAGCTGATGAACCGAACCCGAAACGTAAGTAAAAGATCAAGCCTTCTATTCTGAGTCCACATGTATTGGTGTTCACATAAAACGAGATTCGACATTCACAAAATATCATGTACAGTTCAGCTTAACAATGAATTCCAAATAATATCAGTAAGTATCCGTCCGTGTCAAAACAATATGTCAGATGAACATCATGGCTATGTACGTGCACTGTTATGGTCAACAGCCAGAAATGAGCGCATGAGTTCTTGACAGCTACAATTTGAATCATAATATAATTCTCCTTCCATCATTTCATTTAATTAATTAATCTCATACTTAGATTAATATCCGAACTGACCCTGAGTTCTACATTGATTCATATATATTTATATAGGCTATATACTCAGCCTTTCCTTGGAAGAGATACAAGACACGACTTCTTGGCTTGACGGATAGCGTAACAAGGGCGATGTAACCAAGTCACCCAGCGTGACCTTCCCAACGCGAATGCGTTATAATCTCCGCATATATTTCGCGTTCACTATACCGTAAAATATTGACATATTCTATAAATGTTAATGACCCCTAAACGTTGCGCACGGCTAAACCCTAGCAGACGCCGTCATTTAAAATAACACCGTAACAACGACCTCACACCTATCTTTTTTACTAATGAATGTGGCTACGTTAAAAATCTAGGGTACTGAATGTAAGGTGTTGTATTAGTATATACAAACACACACACAGATATTTAATAAGTCTAATAATATTAATAAACTTTATAACACACTGAACTAACTCAAGTTGTGTAAAATTTTGATATTAAATTTTCTTTAAGTTTATTTGTTCTGAACCTAGGTTTTATTTTGGTCAGAACATATGAAAGGTTTTGAAATTATGAATGAAATGCATGAATATATGGCATAATAAATGAAAGGTGTGTACATATGGTTTTTCAAGACTAGTTAATATTACTACTGTTTATATTTGTAATTTATCTGGGAGAACGATTAATGGATGTGCTGTTGGAGTGGCTTCATCACTCCCTGTCTATGACTACCAAACATTGTCCCTTTACTGATGGGAGGAATACAAGTTTATTTCCCAACATGGTAGGTTCTAGTTGATGGGAATATAGTTGGTGTTAGTTATTAAAATAAGTTGGTGAATGTCCAGCAGGCCAGACGCTCACGTATCTTTGACTGAGTAGTTCTGGTGCTGGAATCTGGTGGCCCCACCTCTCCGTGCTTGGGGGCTATCTAAGGCTGCTCTCCCAAAATATTCGACTGCACGGGTCCACGCTTGTATTTTCAACATAGCATTTGACACCACTTTGGTGCCAAATAAAAAACTCACAGTTCTGAAATAAAAGTATTGGGTCATGTGTCAGAACTCTACCTCCTGAGCCACTTCTACACTCAACACTACACAACAACACCACATAGACGGGGTCAGATCTCTCTGACCATACAGCACATCTTACCAAGTTGGTTTCACATAGTATAAGTTCCCCAAGACTACATATTCTGAAATATGTTCATTAGCTTCCTGCCATTGAATAGGATAGGTGATATGTTCCACTGATCTCAACACCTGATCCGCCCTTCATAATCCTTGCTGGCGTTTATGTATTTTGTTTGTCTCTAGACCCTGAACTGGGGCTGGGGATCTAGAGCGAATCCTTACTTGTTGTAAGGGATACATTTTGATATGGCAGTATCAAATCACTCGAAACCTTAAACAATATTAAAATATACAAAGAAATACTTTCAGTCTTACCAGAATTATGAATAGAGAACACAGTATATGCTAGCAAAACTCAGCTGAGCTGCTGGCTCTAGTATGGCGTCCCTCTAAATATTTCAATTAGCTTCTGGGAATCACACCACTGAAGAATTACTGTGTCTACTACTGGACAACTTATGATGAATGGCAAAGATGCGCGTCTGAGCGCCGATAATATGTTTATCTGTGGCCAATCAGCGCCTTTTTTTCCTTTTCAAATTTCAAACCCCCTACTAAAAGTCAATTCAGTCATACCTCAGTCAAGTATGTATTATTGTCTGTTGGTCCGTCTGTCTCTACTTGCGTTTCACAAAAAAAAAACACACTTGTTTTTTTGAACCAACTCTGCCGTCCCCTACACAATTTTGCCTTTAAAGTTATTTTTAGCCACAACTTTCCCTAATGCCCCCCTCTTTCATTCTAACTAGATTTTAGCACTTGAGTCTCAAGGCTGCAATTTTTTTGAAAATTAGTGACATGTTTTTGTTTCAATGCAGTCGCTCGCTGATATGAACAACACAGTCTTTTGTCAATATCTTCATTATTATCTATCCGTCTGTATAAATGAAAGCATATTATTTCTCTGCTCAAGATGGGCCATCCGGCCAGCTAGGTTTTATATTCCTAACATTATTATTAAGAAAAAGTTACTTTTCAAGGTTATTTTTTTTTTTTTTTTAATGTTCGAGCATCTTCTGTAATGCGTTTGCCGCTGAATTCAAATAAAGGACAAAATATCGCAAAAGCGTCCAAGAAATGACTGTTGCGTATAATAGCTAAGGTCCCTTTTGTCGATTTCTTTACCTTGTGTCAACTTGGGGACGTGAATTTTTTTTTTTGTCCCCACCAATTGCGTCTTTTTAGCCTTGCTAGTTTCAAGCACGTGTTCAGTCATATTTCCTTTTTGATCTCCGTTCTCATCCCGTCCCAAGGGTAACGTTTTGCCTTCACGTCTAGCAAGTTAGTTTCCATGGCGGGTAGTGACCCGCGGCATGGGCGATCATGTCTTACGCATTATTTTTTATCCCTACATTTTATCCTTGGAGATATTTTAACGTTGTATCACGGTTAATTTTATCACACATCTCCCCACTTGAAAACATGCCTACGGCAAGTTCCAAAACCAGTGATACACATAGATAAAATCACTCCTCACGCCTGCCACTACTCTAATTTTGATCACAGGGGTGCCGACTGAGGAAATCTGCACCGACATTCAATTTGCCTGGGATATATTGGATACTGAACTGATAAGGTTGAAGCAATAAAGACCACCTCAGCAATCTTGCGTTTTCATGCTTAGCCTGAGATAAGAATACGAGGGGCTGATGATCCGTCTGGACCACAAAAGTCCTACCATACAGATAGATTTGAAACTTCTTTATTGCCCAGATTAACGCTAAACATTCTTTTTCGCTTGTGGAATATCCTTGTTCCGCCTTATTCAATTTGCGGCTTGCATAAGCGACTGGGTTCAGTTCCCCATCAGGTGAAGATGATCTTTGCAACAAAGCCGCCCCGAGTCCTACATTACTTGCATCTGTTCTTACGACAAAGTCCTGTGTCAAATCAGGCAGTTTGAGAATAGGCTTGCTAGTGAGTTTTTCCTTTAAGTCTTGGAACGCTAATTCACTTTGCGCAGTCCAAATAATTTTATCTGAAAGTCCCTTGCGAGTCAGATCAGTCAGAGGAGCACAAATAGAGTTAAAATCTTTGATGTATTTTTGATAAAATCCGCATAACGACACGAATGATCGCACGTCCTTTTTTGTTTGTGGTCTAGGTGCTCTCTGCAGTTTTTCCAAGTTCTTGGGATCAGGGGTCATGTTACCCTGATATACAGTGTGTCCCAAGAATTCCAACTCTTTGCATCCAATACAACATTTTGTTGGCCTAGCAGTTAAGTTCGCCTCCCTAAGCCTATTAAATAACATTTTTAGAGCGTCAATGTGTTCTTCAAATGTCTCTGTGGCGACGAGAATATCATCCATGAAATTCGTGATACATGGGTTATTCAGGGGATCCAACAATTTGCGCATCATCCTTGAAAATACACTCGGAGCATTTTTCAGTCCGAATGGTAGCATGTTGAATTCATAATGTCCTTCTGATGTGCTAAATGCTAAATAAGGTCTCACTTCAGGCTTCACTGGAATCTGGTAATAGCCTTTACTAAGATCCACCTTTGAAAAGTATTTTGCCTTGTTTAATCTGGCAAATAACTGTTTTGTGTCTGGTAATGGATCCACTTGTCCTTCTGTGACAGCATTCAGTTTCCTGTAATCTATGCACAGTCGGTGTTCCCCAGACGGTTTCCTCAACAAAACGACACTGGAGCTAAAAGATGATTCACTGTGTGAAATAATCCCCTCCTTCAACAAATAATCTATTTCTTCTTTCAATGCCTTCTCCTTCGCGAACGGAATAGAATAGGCTCTCATACAGATTGGGTTTGAGTCTACCAGTTTCATGTCATACTGTAGCAAATTTGTATGGCCTGGTTTATCTGTTAATACATCTGTATGTTCCTCCAGAACCTGTTGAACTCTCTCCCTCTGGTTTTTAGTCAGGTGCTTACTGACTTTTACCTGTGCTGCTGTTTCACAAGGATGTAATGGGTATTCATGTGAGGTGAGTGGTTCCTTTTGCATTTCAGTTGCGATAGCCAAGGTCAGTAAGGGGGTGCTTTCCTGGAGTGGTCTGTCCAGATATTTCTTTAACAGGTTTACATAATAAACTTTCTCCTTCCCCTTTTTGTCAATTTTATAGTTTGTTCTAGACACCTTCTCTAGAACCGTATATGGACCTTGCCATCCAATTTGTAATTTATTCTGGCTACCGGGTAGTAGAAGCAGCACCTTCTCTCCCACAGCTAGTTCTCTGTCCTTTGCCTTCCTATTAAAATATGCTGCATGTTTCTTCCTGGCTTGTTTCAAATTATCATTTGCCAGTTTCCATCCAGCTTTCAAACGAGTGGTCAGTTCGTTCACGTATTGATAAGATGAGGTAACAGTCTCTTCCGCCTTCTCATCTGTCCAGGTCCTTAATAGGGCTTCTAATGGACCTTTTATTGGCCTCCCAAATAGCAGAGTTGCGGGAGCCATCCCGGTTGAACTATGTGGTACCTCCCGATACGCAAACAATGCGGCGGGCAGGAATTGATCTCACAGATCCGGTTTTTCGTGTGCCAGCTTTCTCAGGATAGAAATGAGAGTCCCGTTGAACCTCTCTACCTGGCCGTTCCCTTTCGGATGGTACGGACTACAATGAAAGTGTCTGGCTTGAAATAGCTTAAAAACTTCTTCCGTTAGTTTCCCCTTGAACTGAGAGCCATTATCAGTCAAGATTTGATGCGGGAATCCTAATCGGGTGAATATTGTAAGTAGTGCCTCTGCTACATGTTTTGAATCAATTGATGGCAGGGCTACCGCCTCTCCCCACATAGAACAAGTGTCCACCAGAGTAAGGATGTAATTGTTCCTCCTCTTGGTCCGAGTGAGAGGTCCCACAATATCCACTGCAACCCTCTCAAAAGGTGTTCCCACTATGGGCATTTCCCCTAGAGTTGCAGGAGCAGTCCAGTGCTTTGGAGCTACCCTTTGACATTCTGGACAGGATTTGACATATCTTTTTATATCCTCCGTTATCCCTGGCCAGAAGTAATGACAAGCTATACGCTGTCCTGTGGCGCTGATCCCCATGTGACCACTGAAGGGAATCGTATGCCCGAGTTCCATCACTTTATCCCTATATGAAGTGGGAAGAACCAGCTGGTTGTGACCATTTGTTCCAGTTCCAGCCTTCCTGTATAATAGTTTGTTCTTCATAAAATATTCTCCTTTGCTTGGAGGTGTGTGGCATTTGGGCAATTTTTTAAAACATGGCTTGAGTGTCCTATCCTCAGCCTGCGCCTTCCTCATCTCCTCTGGATGAGCATTTATAGGTTCACCTTCTTCCTCCTTCTTCTGTGACCTGGTCTGCACTGTCGCCATGATCACAGGTCTCTCGGGATTCCCCAAGAAGACGTATCTACACCCCAATATCAGAGGGTAGATTGGTTCATCTATCACTGCTGCTCTGATTTCTCCTTCCACATAGCGAGTTTTCACCATTATCCTTGCGATGGGAAGTGTCATGAGTGGTATGTCCTTAGGTGCCCCTTGTATTTCCACTGTTTCTGTGGTATACTGACTTGGGTCCACTAGGCTAGACTTCACAACTGAATCATAATCCAAACCTGTATCATAAAGGCACCTTATGGTGACCCCATTACAAATAACATCCTCACAAACTGGGGGGTGATAAGGTTCCTGCTGTCCATTAGGATTAACCTTTAATCTTTGAGTCCCCGACTTCATTGCAGCAATGTTTGAAGGTTTCCTTCTACAAAATTCGGTGTTATGGTTATCTTTCTTGCACCATTTACACCATCTTTTTCCTTGGTTAAACGGTTTTCTTTCATTGGATTTTTGGTCATTGAATTGTGAGTTTCTGTCTCGATAGTCATTTCTTGGCCGTTCAAAGTTTGTCCTACCTTTATTACCCTGTTCTCTATTATCAAATTTATTAAATTGCTGTGGAGCTTTAAAATTGTATATGTGCTTCTTTTTAGAGCCACTTACCTCTGCCTGACCAACGGGCTGATCACCCGTTTGCCAGTCACTTCGATTACGGAAACAGCAGCAGATGGATTGATTTGCCGTTGCCCTAAAGACGCCAATAGGCGTGATGGGAAACAATGGCAAACAAAACCTATCTGCTGTTGCCCTAAGACGCCACTAGGCGTAATGGCCACTGACTGCTTTGACGGTCGGTGGCTAAGGACGGAAGAAGAAGAAGACCTCTGCCTGGGCTGCCTGATACCTCTCAGCGACATTTAAAACCTCCCCCAACATCTCTGCACCTTGTTCCATGAGAAACTTTTTCAAGTCTGGAACCATGGACTCTCTCAATTGCTCTATCATGATCATCTCTTTAAGATCTTGGGTCTTCCCCAGAGCAGTCCATTTCTCCAAATAGGTTTCCAGTCTGGCAGAGAATTGGTGGTATGTCTCCCCAGACAACAGTTTGGCATTTCTAAATTTCTTACGATAAAATTCACCATTTTTTTCGTACCTCAATAACAAAGCCTGCTTTAACATGTCATAATTGTCTTGGTCTTCTCTGTTCATTTTTGCGAAGACTTCATAAGAAGTACCTCTCAGTCCCTGTGATAACTTTAAACTCCACCTCTCTCTCTCTAACCCATATGTAGTAGCTAATAACTCAAAACGTCCGAGGTACCCCTCTATGTCATCGTCTTTCTCAACAAAATGGTCTAAATGAAACCCCATAGCTGATGTTGAGGCTCCCAGACTGGGCGTAGCATCTGAGGCAAAAGGGCTGGCACCATTTTCAGGAGCATGGCCTTGTAACTCCAGCTCCCTTAGTCGTAATTCGTGCTCCCTTTGCAACTTTCTATCTTCTGGCTCCCTTTCGGCAGTCAACCTTTTTTCTTCTGCTTCTAATGCTTTAGCCTCTTTGTCAGCCTCAATCTGCAGCCTCTTAGTTTCAGCCTCTAACCTCTTCTCTTCAGCTAATCTTTCAGACTCTAATTTTCTTTCAGCCTCTTTTTCTAATCTTCTTTCTTCCCGTTCAATATACTTATCACATTCAGCCGTTACATATTGAATTAAAACCTGACCATCCATTCCCATATCCTTTGCCGTTAGCACAGCAGCTGATCTGAACTTGGCTAGCTCCGCCATACTTTTTAGACAATTTAGCAATGAGCAAGATAAAATTCCAACCACTAAACTAATTCTAATTACTATAGTCTAAAATAATTCTAATTAGCCAGTTAACTAATTAATTACCACTGGCTGTGAAGATTCACCAACTTTTAATTTCACTTTTAATTTTAAGGGACACTTTTAATTTTTACAATGTGTTCTCCTAATTTAATTCTCCCACCAGGAGATCCTAATATTACAAGTTTAGCTAATTATCCCTGGACAAGAGACCCCAATATATGTAGTCGTTTTGATGGTACTGTATGGTTGTGATATTACCTAGTGTGATGCATGAGGTCAGCTGTGAAGGCTCCTGAGATAAATGTAGCTGTGAATTTACAGAAGGCCCTTCTTGCTGCTACTTACGACCTCACACCTATCTTTTTTTCTAATGAATGTGGCTACGTTAAAAATCTAGGGTACTGAATGTAAGGTGTTGTATTAGTATATACAAACACACACACAGATATTTAATAAGTCTAATAATATTAATAAACTTTATAACACACTGAACTAACTCAAGCTGTGTAAAATTTTGATATTAAATTTTCTTTAAGTTTATTTGTTCTGAACCAAGGTTTTATTTTGGTCAGAACATATGAAAGGTTTTGAAATTATGAATGTAATGCATGAATATATGGCATAATAAATGAAAGGTGTGTACATATGATTTTTACAAGACTAGTTAATATTACTACTGTTTATATTTGTAATTTATCTGGGAGAACGATTAATGGATGTGCTGTTGGAGTGGCCTCATAACTCCCTGTCTATGACTACCAAACATTGTCCATTTACTGATGGGAGGAATACAAGTTTATTTCCCAACATGGTAGGTTCTAGTTGATGGGAATATAGTTGGTGTTAGTTATTAAAATAAGTTGGTGAATGTCCAGCAGGCCAGACGCTCACGTATCTTTGACTGAGTAGTTCTGGTGCTGGAATCTGGTGGCCCCACCTCTCCGTGCTTGGGGGCTATCTAAGGCTGCTCTCCCAAAATATTCGACTGCACGGGTCCACTATTGTATTTTCAACATAGCATTTGACACCACTTTGGTGCCAAATAAAAAACTCACAGTTCTGAAATAAAAGTATTGGGTCATGTGTCAGAACTCTACCTCCTGAGCCACTTCTACACTTAACACTACACAACAACACCACATAGACGGGGTCAGATCTCTCTGACCATACAGCACATCTTACCAAGTTGGTTTCACATAGTGTAAGTTCCCCAAGACTACATATTCTGAAATATGTTCATTAGCTTCCTGCCATTGAATAGGATAGGTGATATGTTCCACTGATCTCAACACCTGATCCGCCCTTCATAATCCTTGCTGGCGTTTATGTATTTTGTTTGTCTCTAGACCCTGAACTGGGTCTGGGGATCTAGAGCGAATCCTTACTTGTTGTAAGGGATACATTTTGATATGGCAGTATCAAATCACTCGAAACCTTAAACAATATTAAAATATACAAAGAAATACTTTCAGTCTTACCAGAATTATGAATAGAGAACACAGTATATGCTAGCAAAACTCAGCTGAGCTGCTGGCTCTAGTATGGCGTCCCTCTAAATATTTCAATTAGCTTCTGGGAATCACACCACTGAAGAATTACTGTGTCTACTACTGGACAACTTATGATGAATGGCAAAGATGCGCGTCTGAGCGCCGATAATATGTTTATCTGTGGCCAATCAGCGCCTTTTTTCCTTTTCAAATTTCAAACCCCCTACTAAAAGTCAATTCAGTCATACCTCAGTCAAGTATGTATTATTGTCTGTTGGTCCGTCTGTCTCTACTTGCGTTTCACAAAAAAACACACTTGTTTTTTGAACCAACTCTGCCGTCCCCTACACAATTTTGCCTTTAAAGTTATTTTTAGCCACAACTTTCCCTAATGCCCCCTCTTTCATTCTAACTAGATTTTAGCACTTGAGTCTCAAGGCTGCAATTTTTTTGAAAATTAGTGACATGTTTTTGTTTCAATGCAGTCGCTCGCTGATATGAACAACACAGTCTTTTGTCAATATCTTCATTATTATCTATCCGTCTGTATAAATGAAAGCATATTATTTCTCTGCTCAAGATGGGCCATCCGGCCAGCTAGGTTTTATATTCCTAACATTATTATTAAGAAAAAATTACTTTTCAAGGTTAGTTTTTTTTTAAAATATGTTCGAGCATCTTCTGTAATGCGTTTGCCGCTGAATTCAAATAAAGGACAAAATATCGCAAAAGCGTCCAAGAAATGACTGTTGCGTATAATAGCTAAGGTCCCTTTTGTCGATTTATTTACCTTGTGTCAACTTGGGGACGTGAATTTTTTTCCTTTCCCCACCAATTGCGTCTTTTTAGCCTTGCTAGTTTCAAGCACGTGTTCAGTCATATTTCCTTTTTGATCTCCGTTCTCATCCCGTCCCAAGGGTAACGTTTTGCCTTCACGTCTAGCAAGTTAGTTTCCATGGCGGGTAGTAACCCGCGGCATGGGCGATCATGTCTTACGCCTTATTTTTTATCCCTACATTTTATCCTTGGAGATATTTTAACGTTGTATCACGGTTAATTTTATCACAGTCCCAAAAGTCTGGATTCATAGAGAATTCGGCTACTTCTTGTCTATGTGAGGATTCCTGTCTTGTGTACATGAGAACAATCTTGGTGCGTTAATCAGCTGCAAATGTCGAATCCATATTGGCACAGACAACAATTATTACATAAGTTAGAAAGGCGAATAAATTTAGATAAGGCAAATTGCCTATATTTCCAGACGTTTGGCCCATCCTATAGTTATTGACTAAATATTATGTGTAACCATGTGAGATGCTTCTGCTATCTCCATGTGGTAGGCACACCATAGGCTGGGAGCCCCAGCTCTACAGGACGTAACATCTCATCATTCCTGTACGTTAGTCTATGCCATTAAATTTTACGTATTTTTATTAAATTAACTGTGGATTTGTGGCGTGGAGTTTGTAGAGCTAGGTAGACCATTCCTCCAGTTCCAGAGAAACAAATAATTTGCTTGTATGCAGCCCTGTCATCGTAATTAAAATTGGCTACTTTCTAAATCATGTAAGTAGAGAATCAACTTATCCAAGTCAAAACAACACTGTATCTTAGATGCAATGAATTTGGGACCCAAAGACGCAGCAATAAAGAACGCAGTCACCGACTCATAGCTTGACTGCCTGCGTCAGGACCAGCGAACTCGAGCTGGTCAAGACCGCACTCTACCTCCACGTGGTGGTCCTGGACACAGTCTGCAGCAGTGCAGTCTGGCTGAGCGAGTGGGGATCACAGTGGGAAGGCAAACCCGGTCCTAAAAAATACCGTGCAGAAGTCGGATGTATCGACCGAAAGGTGCAGATATTACAGCTTAGGCGTAAACAGACAAGACGCAACCACCGTCCTTTTCAGGACGAACGAGGAAGAAGAAGAAGAAGATGCAATGAACTTAGTTGCTGACGGGTTAAACATCTCATTGTGTTTGGAGGACCAATAGTAAATTACGAAAGTCACAAAATAATGTTGTCGTACATACAAAAACAAAAACTTCATAACGAATGTGTTTTTCTGTAGCCGCTGTTTCTTTTCCTTTGTCACATTTTTTGTCTGTGCTTATTTACAATAGCACTGGTCGTTCATAGACGGGTGGAACAGTCCCAGTTCCTGTGGTTTGGTCACGTCTGAAGTGTTGGAGAAGAACGGCTGCTACGACACATATGGGAAGACACTAGCCAGGGATCCAGATCTCAAGGACGACACATAGTTTGCTGGGAGGACAACATTAGACAATCCCGGAAGGACCGAGGACTGGACTGGAAGCAGTTTACATGATAACATGGCGCTCTCTATGGCTAACCTCTACACCCTAGGGTGGAAAAGGTTTGTGTCGTTTGGTTTTAAGGACCATGTTCACTGCACACGGACAACTCCATCCGTAGTCCAACTGTGACCGCTTGGAATACACTACAATTAATAAAAACCACATAAAATGAGAAATAACAACGTTAAAAGCAGTTAAGACATTTGTGCACAAAATACAGTATCATGAAAAGTTCACGGCTTCGAGAAAAGCTGTCCCAGAACAACAAAATAGTAAGTGCATGTTTATTGAATGGAAAATTTTGGGAAAAGTTGCAAATCTGGGTTTTTTCCGTTGCTAGAGTGAGAGTCGTGTGCAAACAGCCGAAAAGCTGAGAAAAGCGTGTGCAAATGTAGATGTTTGGTATCGTGTGAAAAATAAAACATCGTGTGAAAATTGGCGGGAAAAAAGAGTGGGCAGTATATAAAGAAGAGACGTGGGCGATTGACAGGGCTTGTACAGATTTTAGGATTCGTTAGGCAAGAGGATTCCATCATAAATATTCCTTAGACTGGGAACCGAAACCTAAACCTTTATAATTAGATGCGGACGCTATATTTCTTAGTAAATTAATATGAAACAAATATAAAGGTATGTTATAAGGCACTCGTAGGAAATAAAGAAGTAGAACACTAGACAACAGAAAAACAACTGACATGAGTGGCTTACCCAGGATTTGAACCCTGGACCTTCCGTGCGACAACACCGCCTAGCTATGCAAGCGAATCACACTAGCTAGCCACTCACTCATGTCTGTTGTTTTTCTGTTGTCTAGTGTTCTACTTCTTTATTTCCTACGAGTGCCTTATAACATACCTTTATATTTGTTTCATATTAATTTACTGTTTACAGGCCTCGTGGTTTCACTTCTTAGTCACTTCGGCCACTACGGTAGAAGAGAAAATACTAAGTAAGAAAATGTGTTTACAAGATTGTGGAAGTGCGTGCGCTATTTGGCGCTGACGAAACTTATCGGCGCGCACATCTGCGAGTGCAATTAATCGGGATGTGGGGTATATTTCCATTGAAAGTGGCAGAGCATATAAGTGTTCACTACTTTAACATGTGCATCGAACTCCAAATTATTTAAAGTCTATTGACGCTAAACATAAGACCCACCACGACATTTTAACAATATTAACATTGTACTTATAATAAAAATAAGTTAATTGTTTATGCCTTTTATATTTTTGTCTAAAAAAATCCATAAAGTTAATTTAAAAAAAATAAATAAAAGAATGTGATTTTTTAAATTTTTGTTAAGATCCAAATTGTTTCCCTTTGAACTTGAATAGGATGCTTTCCCCTAACTTATCTGTCTCTGCTTCTTAAAGTATCACATGGTTAAGTTTTTTTACCTCTTTTTGTTTCACTTATTTCTGAGATTCGACATCCGGCCAAAACCTGACAAGAGGTGTGATATCTCGGTTATAAGCGATGTATAGTGTGCACATTTTTATTACATTTTGCTGTACTGTTATTTCTGTCTTTTCTTTAAATTATGTGGGGGGAAGGACTTTTATATTCTCCATGAAAAGGTCTATTTCTGTGAAGGACCGCTAGCTGCCAGTCTGACCGTCACGTCGTAAGGTTTATTCCAGTGTTTCTGCTTGTTAATTCCATTTACATACTTATTTATATTTTTTAAGTGTAATGATTTTACCTCTATATATATTATTGATGGTGTGCCGACGTGTCGTTAAAAGTATTACTAGCTGAATTAAAGATCCATGTGGTGTTTTCGTTTCCTCTTGTGTCTTCCCATAGTGTGGTCTTCTTTAACTCCAGCTGATTTATGACTTTATCAATGATGATTTAACGTATTGTGTCTAAAATTGCAATAAGTAATTATTCCTTTGGATTGTTTATTGTTTCACTATGTTGTTTTTTTTTATATGTCAATGATAAACTCTCTGTCTTGTTCTACGATTGTGGTTCGTTCTTGGTGAAATGTCTGCTTTATTTTTCTACCCGTAGTTATATAACTGTAATCTCTGAAGTCAGTTGTCGGAGTTGGTGTTTGATGAGTAGTTTCTGCTTACTTGAAATCGTATTTGTTGTCAAATTATTTATTGTTTTAGGTAATGGTTTCAACAATCCTTCTCATACCACTATGACATATATTAATAATCTCAAAAAACCTATGTGACAGCGTTTTAATTCTGCTCCACTCAGTCCATCTGCAGTTTTATCAGTATTACTAATCTATCCCTGTTAGCCCGTCTATAGCTCTGTCAGCATTACAAATATATCCCAGTCCGCTCATCTATAGGTCTTTGATCGTCACAAATAGTTCCCAGTTGGCTCGTTTGTAGGTCTGTAAAATTGCACATTTATCCCACTTAGATCCTCTGTAGATCTGTAAACCTTACAGATCATTCCCAGTTCGCAGCCACCGAGTCTATTATCAGAGATGCAAGACAGAATTACAAACCGTGTTGAACTGAAGAACTACAAAAGCTTGATGATGAACTACGCAACAGAGAGAAAGAGAAGAAACAACCGAAGACAATCACAAACACTGGTCACGTGCAAAATCTGATTTCTTTATGCCGTGTCACAGTTTTGTAAAAGGGTTTCGGGAGGTAGCATTTTGTTGTTGTTGGAAGGACAACAACATAATTATGAAAACAAATAATAATTTAAATAGAAGCATTTAATTTTATACTTTAGTTATTTCCAGTCAACCAATAATATAAGTATATATAAACAAATGAAACGGTATTGATTCAGTTTTACAAATAAAAAGTGCACAGGAAACAATGTTCGAATTGGGTTTTAACCTTCGTCAGCCACAGTTACAAACAGGTAACAAGGACAAGAAATATAGATTATAGACAACAAAGACGTAATAAATATAAACACAGATAAAGAGCAATAATAAAGCAAAGAAACTACAAAACCAAAAATAATTAATAAATGCAAGAAATTCAACAATCAACGAAAATCAAAAGAAGACAATGGAATAAAAAGTCCTGCTATAAGACTCTCCGCTGAAAGAATCGGTCACACAATGACAAATTGTCTCAATGGCGTCCCATAGCGATGAATCAAAGTATAAATAAATCACAATTTATTTACTTACAAATAATCTAAGTTCATCATGTAGATTATTTGCATGTTATAACATTTGAATGTTTTTTATTGTATTTTATCAATATATGTTTTAAAAACATTTCCACTCGCTACGAGTTATAAAGTAGTAAATACTTATATGGTATGCCACTCTAAATGCTAGTATAAAGTTACCCTCGCACTGATATCGTAGATTTGCGCACCAAAATGTGTCGTCAGTGCTGAAAAGTGCTCTTCGTCAAATCAGGAACATAATGTATTAAATTTTAAAAAAAGATATTCCAGACAAATATGTTTACGACAAGCGCTGTTATTTATACGCACAGACATAAATATTACAAAGGGAGAGGTACAGTCGTTATAGAAAAACACAACCTTAAACATTAGGTTGTATATAATGTTGATTGATGTATACCTGTCACAAAAAGTAGGGGATATTGAATTTAGAAGTTATCCAAAGACAATATATTTCAAATTAGTTCATTTATTCCTTCGTACAAGTAAACTTGAGCATCATAACAAGACATTTGCGGTATAAGAAGTGTTATGGCTTTACTCACATGATCTTAGTCGCACTGGCAACCAAGATGGGGTAGGTACTTCATTTTCACAAAAATATTCCAATATGTCTAAAAACGTGTAGGGCCCCCGTTTGCCGCTAAACATGCATTGCAATGACGTCTCATACTGCAAATAAGCCTTCTGATGTTGTCTTGAGGAATTCTCTGCCACTCCTGCTGAAGGGCCTGGGCTAACTGCTGAAGAGTCTATGGAGCGGCTGGACGTTGTTGGACGCGTCTATTCAGGAGGTCCCACAAATGCTTAATAGGAGACAGGTCGGGGGACATCGGCGGTCACGGTAACGTTCGGATATGCTGTATCTGAAGGTGATCTTGGACGACGCGAGCACGGTGAGGACGTGCATTGTCATCCTGGAAGATGAAATCTGGTCCGTACCGTTGAGCAAATGGCACAACGATAGGCTCGATGATGTTGTCACGGTAGTAGAGCCCTTGGATATTGACCCGGCATATGTGAAGGTCGGTCCTGTCGTTCATACAGATGCCTGCCCACACCATTACACTGCTACCTCCATAACGGTTGTGTGCAACAGTTGCAGGAGGCTGGTAACGCTCACCTCACCGTCGCCAGACACGTATTTGACGATCATGAAAATCCAAAACGAAACGGAACTCATCAGAAAACATCACTGATGCCCACTGTTGATTGGTCCACCGATGATAACGTTGGCACCAATCCACTCTTGCTCGCCTGTGTTGTGGTGACATGGGAAAAGCTACAAACGGTCTGCGTGAGGCCAGTTGCACTTGGTGCAAACGGTTTCGTACTGTCTGAGTTGAGACCCGGATCCCAGTGGTCTGATGAAGGTGTTGCTGAAGTTTTGTAGCATTTAGAGTCCACGTTCTGAGGGCCTGAGTAACAAGAAGATGATATTGGCTGCGTGTAGTGACTCTTGGGCGGCCAGTCCGAGGCAGATCAGCCACTGTGCGGAAATTTTGATACCTGTTCCACAGTCTGCTGACGACTGACTGTGAAACATTGAGGTTCCGAGCAACATCCACTTGCCGACTTCCGGTTTGCAACTTGCCTATGCCTAACAATCTTTGCTGTTCTGTCAAACGTTCCGTGACGAATAAAAGAAATTGTATCTGTTGCAGTCTTTTTATACCTGTCTATGGTGAGTAGTGTTCATCAAACCCTAGATACACGCATTTTTTTGAAAAAGAATAATGTGTGAACTTTACGGATGGGCCCCTGTCGTGAAACATTCTAAATCCACATATCTAAATTAAAAAGTAAATGTAAAGCCTAACGAATTAATTCAATAAAAGGAACGAAGAATGGTAAAAGACCAGTGCTGTCACAATGGCGTACAAAAATGCCCCTTTTTCTACTTCGTCTGCATAATTGTAACGCTTTCACGTTTACTGGAAAAGCCTACTGCATCAACTACACGCGTTTCAAAAAAATAAAACGTGTACTGTATTTCTTTGAAAACCTTGAGATTCGCACACTGCTTAATGACCTAGATAATATACTAGCATTAATGTCATTTTATGCACTACGAAAAGACAGACGGCCTTAGAGAGAGATAGAGAGATGCACGGAGGAACACAGGCAATACTACCACAGTCTCGCGATTAATAGTAACGCCAATCCCACGCGTAAGGCATGAAGCACTAACTTTTTTTCAAATAAACAGTGACAAAAAACACTACCAATACACGGTTAGGTTTTGAAAACATGTTTAATGCTTATTAGGAAACATGACATTCTACTGTTTTATGTCTGAAATCCTGACATTAGTCTGACAGAACAGTCGAAAAGGCAGGACAGGTGGCAGTTCTAAAACAATAAAAAATAAAAAAACAAATACACGACTATCCTAGAATACATATTTTGAACGGAGCCACTTAGCCCCATTAAATTTATATTTTTGGGTGCCTTAGGACTTGCTGACAAAGAATATGTTAAGTGTTATGCACATAGTCTAGTAATTAACAAATTATAGCCAAAATATTATAGGGGTGGTGTCTGACAGCACTAGATCATATTTGCTCATGTTTGGATACTGCGTTAGGGGAATGAGGCCACTACGTTAAATCCGATTTGATTGGTTAGAATTATATGTAAGGCGAAACATGATTAGTCGACTGCAAATACTATTTTTGGTTGTTAGGGGAACGTAGGAAGGGTAAATTTTTTTCAAATGCTTTTGTAAACATGGTCTTATTGGCTAGACCAGTTGATATAGTCAATTAGGAGTGTCGGTTTAGTGCCACTTTTGAAATTAATCTGTGTAGAAGCAAGTGCGTTGAGATCCAGTTCATATTTTTCTAATGAAAGCCTGGGACAGAGGCAGATCGGAATTGTGCCATAACTCATCGCCAGTC
Source organism: Oreohelix idahoensis (assembly GCA_024509875.1). Lineage (NCBI taxonomy): Eukaryota > Metazoa > Mollusca > Gastropoda > Stylommatophora > Oreohelicidae > Oreohelix > Oreohelix idahoensis. The sequence goes on from JAMPIV010017082.1 coordinate 71,483, forward strand.
AACGTATTTGTTTAATATTTCCTTGAATTGTGGTAAGCTAGACATATTTGATCTCTTTTAGATGAAAATTGAATGTGAATTGATAATTTATGTCTGTGTGTGTGTGGTTTAGTAACAAACATGAGGCAAAGTCTAGATATTGCTCCAACCTGAACAAAACGTGTCGGAGAGGAGTATAACTGCATGGGATTGCCAAATAGTACTATGACACCTATCTTACTGAATAGAAGGAAATAATGCTGGAATTGCAGAGGCGTTGTAACCATTAGGGAGAGGAATACTGGTGAATGTTGTTACATGAGAAGCTAACAGTTGGCCTACAGCGCTGAACTCAGTGTTTGTTATGTATTGTGCTGCAGTGTGGAAATAGATTATAAATTAGTTCTGAAGTAGGAGGTACAACCTTCTTGTTTCAGGGACCGTGGTACTAACGTATTGAAGCAGCACCTGGTCTGAGTTTTGCTGAATCCAGAGGCTGGTAGCATACTCCTTGGTCAAGATAGCGACCAGTGTTGTTTCTCAAGGAAACGGTGAAGCAAGCGAGCAGTGGAGACTGTTTCCTGCCGCCCACACAGAAGTTAAGAGTTCGTGGCCAGAGCAGCTCAATCTTGTGTATACCCCCCCCCCCCCCCTCTAAAAGTGACTTTACCTTAATTCAAGAGGGACATTTATTTGTTTCGAATCAAAAGAAACTGTGAACCTTACCAATATTATTTCCACCAGAAACAAACACTTAAAGTCATGATGACAAAGAACAACTTAGCTTGAAAATCCAGTATTACCTCATAGTCCTACATCACAACTTACACACATATTGCAATAATAATATATGTCAATACAAAGATCCTATCTATAAGTTGTGTACATACAACTTGTGATTACATTTGATTGTGATTCCTGGTTCACTTTGTAGTTGAATCAGGATATCTATTATTGAAAGGAATTAATACATATTTTTAAAAGTTACCCTTGACTTATTAAGATAGTCTTATAGAGTGTTATATGTATGTGAGTGTCACAGTGTTGTAAAGTGTTGTGGATTAAATTAAATTGTTTATCTGTCTGTTGGTTGTTGTGAACATACACTTCAGCATTATCATAACCCTAGACATTCAACGTAGTCATCACAATATTCCAGAATAAGTCTGACTGAGGTATAAATGTGGTAGCAAAGTAAGGTCATCTGTAATACACCACACTTATTAGATACAGATACCTTCACAGCTGATCTCAGTCAGTACACTAAGTCCCCTATAAATATTTATAACATCCCACTTTACCACATATATTGGGGGCTCGTCCGGGATATTGAACCTTCCCCTAGCATATATATTGGGAGTAATTCACTACGGGAAATTATAAAAATTAAAAAGGTATCCTGGGGTGAAAATAAATAAGGTTGAGCTCTCAGTGCCTGTGGTTGTCCTTAGATAATTATTTATAGATTGAATTGTTTAGTTAAATATTGTATACCTTTGCCTGTTAGAAAATGGCGGACCTAGCAAAATTTCGATCTGCTGCTGTGCAGGCTGCTAAAGAGTTAGGAATGGACGGGCAAGTTATGATTGCTTATGTCACTACTGAATGTGACAAATTTATTGAACGTGAAGAAAGAAAATTTGAAGCAGAAAGGAAATTAGAATCTGAAAGATTAGAAAAAGAGGCTGAAAGAAAGTTAGATGCTGAAAAGGAAATTAAGAGGTTGCAGATTGAGGCTGACAAAGAGGCTAAGGCATTGGAGGCAGATAAAGAGATTAAAAGGCTCCAGTATGAAGAGAAGAGGCTGGAGGCAGAAAGAGAAGAAAAGCGATAGGCTGCAGAAAGAGAGGAAAGAAGGCAAGCTACAGAAAGAGAAGAAAAAAGACTGAATGCCGAAAGGGAAGACAAGAGATTAGCGGCAGAAAGGGAAGCAGAAGATAAGAGATTACAAAGGGAACATGAGTTACGACTAAGGGAGTTTGAGTTTCAAGGCCATGCTCCTGAAAATGGTGCCAGTCCCTTTACCTCTGATGCCTCTGCTAGTCAGGGAGCCTCAATCTCAGCTATGAACTTTCATTTAGATCATTTTGTTGAGAAAGAAGATGATATCGAGAGCTATCTAAATAGATATGAACTATTAGCTACCACGTATGGGTTAGAGAGAGAAAGGTGGAGCTTAAAGTTATCACAAGGGCTTCGTGGTTCAGCTTATGAAGTTTTTGCCAAAATGAGCAGAGGTGATCAAGAAAATTATGACATGCTAAAGCAGGCTCTTTTGTTAAGATATGAAAAGAATGGTGAATTTTATAGAAAACAATTTAGAAATGCTAAACTCCTGTCAGGTGAAACCTATCACCAGTTCTCTGCACGGTTAGAGACATACTTGGAGAAATGGACTTCTCTGGGGAAAACCCAAGATCTTAAGGAAATGGTCCTTATAGAGCAACTAAGAGAGTGCATGGCTCCAGACCTGAGAAAGTTTCTCATGGAACAAGGTGCAGAGAGGCTGGGTGAGTTGCTAAATGTTGCTGAAAGGTATCAAGCAGCTCAAGCAGAGGTAACAAGTAATAAAAAGAAACAGGTAGATAATTTTAAAGCACCACAGAACTTTAATAAATTTGATCCTAGAGATCAGAACAAAGGTAAGCACCAGTTTGATAGGCCACGGTATGACAATAAAAATAAAACTTCACAATTCGATGAAAGGAAATTTGATGAAAGAAAATCTTTCAACCAAAAATGGAGGTGGTGTAAGAATTGTCGGATGGACAATCATGATACTGACCGTTGTAGAAGGAATCCTATAGTAATGGCCACCCTTCAGGTCAGGTCGACCTTTAGAAAGGAGGAGGATATTATGATAAATACCACTCCAGAAGAGATGAAGAAGGCACAGGCTGGGGATAAGACCCTCAAGCCTTGTTTTAGAAGATTGTCCAAGTGTCACACACCTTCAAGAAAAGGAGACTTCTATATGAAGAACAACCTGATATACCGGAAGACTGGAACTAGATCCAAAGGTCAGGGACAGCTGGTACTTCCTAAAAGGTATAGGGCAGACTTAATAAGGTGCTTCCATGTGAAAAAAGATGGGGACCATGAGAAAATAGGTACCATCATCCAAAAGGTAGCTCAAAATTATTATTGGCCCAAGGCAAGGTGCGACATTGAAAATTTTGTGGAGAGATTTTGCATAGCACATGAGGGAACACCCACAAGTGGGAATAGTGATCAGGACCTCTACACGCCACGGGGCAAACGTAGGCCTGACACTGAAAAGAAAAATAAATTTAATAAAGGGGACCAAGTGGAATGGGAAGCCCCTTTTCACGGACAAGCTTCAATTGACTGTTTTACAATGGCCACTATGCAGAGAATGCAAAAAGATGTCTTACCCCAGGATAAGCCGAAAATCCCTCAATCGGACTTATGTAAACTGGAGGAAGAAGATGTAGAGAGGAAATCTCTCATCAAGAATTCTAACTGGGGAGAGAGCCCCAAGAAAAAAATTGGTAGCGGTCGTTTTGTGAATGATGCTTCTGGGAAATAAAATCATCACTACAGTGCTTCTAGTGGAAGAGACCCTACCAGTGCATGGAAAAATAGGCAAGAAAGCTAAAGACAGAGATTTGGCTGTGGGAGAGAAGGTACTGCTTCTTCTACCCGGTAGTCAGAATAAGTTACAAATTGGATGGCAAGGTCCATATACAGTTCTAGAGAAGGTGTCTAGAACAAATTATAAGATAGATAAGAAGGGGAAAGAAAAAATCTATCATGTGAATCTCCTGAAGAAATATTTGGAAAGAGAAAATCAGGAAGAGACACACTTGTCGACCTTGTCCATTGCAATGGTGATGAAAAAGGAACCACTTTCATCATTTGAATATCCATAACACCCCTGTGAGACAGCTGCACAGGTAGTTGTGTCATCTCTTCGATCAAACTCCGCGGATGAATCCATTTTACTGCGATTTATTCGTTGTTTGGGTAATAATAGATTGTTCTTGTTTCAGAATATCTATGGCCTGAATTTATGTGTATTGTTTGTCTGAGTAGGACGAGTCTGTCTTATATCTGTATATCTTTACATATCTAAGTCGAACTATATGTTCTGTTGTCTCTAGAGAGGTCGAAGGCTATTCGGCGGATGTGTCGCTAGAGTGTGGTGTGATTTGGCTTCGTCCTGATAGGGACTGTGTTTCCTATGTCGGCCTGTCGCCGGGGAAAAAGTGATCTCAGTATTTGTGGGGAAAGTGATAGTCGTCTAGACCTATCGTGTATGCTTTACCCCAGTGTTTATGCGTATTGCCAAGGAATGGCAGTTTCATATTTCTTATACCAAGGTAATCCAAGATACTTTTATGAACTCTCGTACGAAGCCACCATTTTCGATAAGAGAATATATTTGACTCGATGAAAACGACTTCGATTCCTAGCAGCACTATATTCTGTAGAATGCAGTCAATTGTTCATGATCAAATCTACAGAGCAATGCAATGTTTTATGAATGACTAACTTTAGGACAGATTCATTATCTGTATCCAAACGTGAGTGACAGCTCACGAGTGAAGCCATCTTGGATCCAAACATGTAGTGACTTTCAAGAAGAGAAAAGGGGATGCCCGTATTATCGCTTGTTTAGTCCAGAGATCACTGCTACACATGAGAACCCTTTATCAGCGGTTCAATATTATTATATGAAAAAAATATGTGCTGAACATTATGTTGAAGAATCGTCGCTAAACGAGATTAGGTTTAGAAGCCATCTGAAATATTGTTTATAAGCTGACGTGCTCAGTCAGTGAAGTCAGATGATTTATATGTATGGGCGATGCTGAGGGCTTGGCTACTGACAGTCCATTATAATATTAATCTACATGAGTGCCCATGTAACATAACATTGCAAGACCAGTTATCCACTGTACCATGATGTATTATGCCAACCTGTGATTTGTCACTATCTGTGCTGTCGAGTGTGTACGTCCAATTAAACTTTAGAAAAGGTACACAGTCGTTGGTGTCGATGACTTCCAGTCATACATGAGTGTGAGAAAAGAACATTTGTCAACAACACGAACCCTTATCATCATTCGCACATTGTACACTCAATCCATGTCTACACACCACTGCGTAGGTCAAGTTGACATTCCATACACTACAGTGGAGCAAACAACACCATAGAGATCTTATCAACTGATGATGATGATGATGTCTGCTTCCATCCACTTATATCTATCTTTTGGTGGATATCATTAACGGGAATAAAAATCCAACATTATCAACTTTATCAACTGGTGGACCAGCTTTCTGGGTTTGACCTCGCAGAAGTTCAGAAGTCAACAGATTACCGATACCAGACCGTTTCCTGTGGCTGATACGACACACTTGCAGTATTGGTTTGCTCTTTGTCAACACTTCGTCACGTGACCTGTCAGGTGAATGCAGTATGTAGGTCAGCGTTGTTGACATTTTTTTACATTAGACATTACAGAGTTTCACAGAACAGTTGGATCAATTCTTGTCAATGTTAACAGGAAGACAGTATTTGTGAACTAAGAAGTCCTATTTTCATCGATGGATCTTCTTGTTTTCCATATATGAACTTTAATATTTAAGGCCAGAATGTTTAATTGAATAAAGTGGCAGTTTGTTTGTTTTCATAAAAAATAACTTTGCCATTACTGTAAAACTGAGCCTATTTTGCAACACATACTATCATACACATAATTTATATATATTTATGTTTACATGTTATTTGTTTGTATAGTATGTTAGTTTCTATGTCAGCGGGTTGTGTTTAAGGTTGGGCGGCGTCCTCACAACAGAATATCCCACGTCATAGAGGGTCCGTTGTGGGCGTTTTCTATAGGTGCAATTTTCTTGATTGAAAATTTGCTGCGACAACTGTTGCTTTTGTGTTAGCTGTGAAGACTGTAATTATTGTTATTTTTGTAATATTTCTTTGTTCTTTAGTTTTGTTTTGATTTGTTTGTAATTTGTTGGTCTAACCTTTTCTATCTTTCAGTTCTATTCACAATTTATATTCATATATTGTGACGTCATTTGTGTTGTTATTCTTTGCAGATTCAGTGATTATTTTCATTGATTTCCCTATTTAATTTATTTTGATTTCTGCAAACGTTCTTGTATTGTCAGTCCTATTTGTACTTTATGTATTCTGTTGGTTGACATATGTTTTATATAGGTATATTTCATAAGACACAATTGCCTGTGCACTGCACTTGGATTATGGTATAAACCAGTACCTGATTATTATTACTATTATACAAGACCTTATTAAAGGCTTGTGACCCACAGATATTGGGATAGTATACTGATTAATCAAGTCATTGAGAACTTGTGGTATTCTTATTGATTCAGGTGATTAGTATTATTGTTAGACATCATGTCTACTTTAGAATACTTCATTACACAAGGGAAAGCCCTTGATAAGACTGGTCAACAATTAGAACAATGGGCAGTTGCTCAATATGACAAAGCATTAGCTGCAGAAGAGAGAAGAGCTATGGCAGAAGAGAAAAGATTAGCTGCAGAAGAAAGAAAAGCTATGGCGGAAGAGAAAAGATTAGAAAGAGAAGCTGAGGCTGCTGCTGAACAAAAGAAATTGCAGATGCAGGTGGAGGAAAGGAGATTTGAAGCTGAACAAAAAAAATTAGAAAGAGAAGCTGCGGCTGAACAAAAAAGATTAGACAGTGAAGCTGAACAAAAAAGATTAGACAGGGAAGCTGAACAAAAAAGATTAGACAGTGAAGCTGAACAAAAAAGATTAGACAGGGAAGCTGAACAAAAAAGATTAGACAGGGAAGCTGAACAAAAAAGATTAGACAGGGAGGCTGAACAAAAAAGATTAGATGCTGAAGAGAAAAAAGCAATAAGAGAACATGAATTTGAGTTGGAGAAATTGAGATTGACAAGTATGAGTAATGTTAATCAGGCATCTAGTGGTAATGGTAAACCTTCTACTTACAAGGTTAAGGTTCCACCGTTCAATCAGTCCAGTGACGATATTACATTCTGGCTGGATAGATTTGAACGTTCTTGTCGTACACATAATGTGGATAAATCACAATACGCTAATCAATTATCAGAAAACTTGAAAGGTGAATCTTTGACTAGATTATGCCTTGTAGGAGAAGCAGATAAGGATAATTATGATGTCATTAGGGCGGCTTTGATAAAAAAATATCAGCTAAGTGAGGAAGGCTATCGCCTTTTATTTAAAACGATGGTACCTGAGACGGGTGTAGAATTCTCAGAATTCACTGCAAAGGCACGTCTCACAGTTGATCGTTGGATTGAGCTTTCCAAAACAGAAAAAACGTATGAAGGACTTATGGATTTGTTGCTCAGAGATAAGATTATGTCATGTGTGAACAAACCTTTCCTTGAATTTATACATGAGCGTAAACCCAAATCTCTAAAAGAAATGGAAGAATATTGTTCCCAATATGTCACTGCACACCCCGACGTGACTTTTGGCAACACTAAGATTAAGGAGAGTATGCCAGTTGCTTCAGCAACACCATACAATCCCAATTATTCACACAGATTTCAGGGACCTCAAAACAGATTTGATAAAAAAGGTAACCATAATAGTTATCAAAACCAAGGTAACCAATCATTTCAGGGTTCTTCTTCAAAGAACTGGAGACGACCTGATAGCTCTCGACACAGGGGTGGTCATAATTATAGGAATTTCCGTAGAGGAAGTAATTATAGAAACTATCAGGGTTATCCGTCTTGGAGTCAACAAGATCATAATTACAGAGATACTCATTATAATGAATATGATAATGGTAACCAAGGGAACTATGACTCAAACCCAAATAGGGGTTACAATAGAGGTAACAATAACTACAGAGGTGATAATAACCGAGGTAGATCTCAAAACAAAAGACATAAACCACATTTTCAGGCAAACTCTGTACAACAAGAGTCCCATGAAGCCTATAAACAGAGTAAAGATAATAATGATGCTAGTAATATGGCATGTGCCGCTTTTGATTTTGGGAGAGCATCTCAGTGCCCCCAATGCAAAACGTTATTTGAGCCAACCACAGTGTCTACTTTAAGCTGTGGCCATCCTCTTCCTGCTCTTCCGGCATCAGTCGCGCATGATGGAAGAGGTTCTCTTGTCTTACATAAGGGTTTAGTGAATAACAATCCAGTCTCTGTGCTATTTGATTCTGGATGCACCACAATTGGTGTTAGGCAGTCACTCGTAGATCCTTCCCGTGCCACTGGACAAGTAGTCAAATGTGTAACATTTGGCGGCACATTAGAGAAATACTCTACTGCTATCATTAGGATTGCTACTCCTTTCTTTACGGGAGATGTACACGCATGTCTTCTTCCGAATCCGATCGCTGACCTCATCATCGGTCGCATTCATGGAGTCAAGGAATGCACTCCGCAACAAATTTCCACGTGGGAAAGGCAAAACATGCAGATTGCTAACGCTGTAGTCACTAGAGCTCAGGCTCTTAATGTGCCTCAAACTTCATCTATTGAAGATAATGAAGTGCATAACCAAGATAATCCCTTGGTAATTTCTCGTGACTCGTTTATAAAACAGCAAGAAGATGATCCCACTCTGAAGAAATTCTTCATTCTTGCAACTAAAGGTGATCCGAATAAGGACACAAGTCGTAAATCGTGGATTACAAAGAAGAATGGCGTACTTGTACGTATGGTTCAAGACTCCATTACGTCAAGTCATTCTCAAATCCTGGTTCCCAAGAATTTGAGAGTTAAAATTTTGCAGCACGCTCACGACTCTCAGTGTGCTGGACACATGGGTTTTTCCCGTACTAAGTCAAGAGTCCTTGCGGCTTTCTTTTGGCCATTGGTAAACAAGGACATACGTATTTATTGTCGATCTTGTAAAGTATGTCAGGAAGTTAAATCCAAAGGTCCACGGCATGCTGCACCCATTCAGGCGGCGGACATTCCTATTCGGCCGTTCCAAAAAATGGCTATAGACATTATTGGTCCATTTAAGATCAAGTCTGCCAGAGGACATCAGTTTATCTTGACGTGTGTTGATATGTGCACACGTTGGCCAGAGGCTATTCCTCTGAAGAGCATTACTACTGCTGATATTGCAGATGCTCTTTGGCTTATATTTTCTCGTCTGGGGTTCCCCGGAGAGATATTGTCAGACCATGGCACCCAACTAATATCAGATACCATGTCTCAAGTAATGTCTACTCTGCAGATAGATAGATCTTTAAGTAGTATCTACCATCCAATGTCTAATGGTATGGTCGAACGCCTTAATAGAACACTTAAAAACTTACTGGGGAAGATAACTGAGGATCATCCTCAAGACTGGGACAGAGTTTTACCTGCGGCCCTCTTCGCTTACAGAGAGGTACCCAATGAACATACGGGATTTTCTCCCTTTGAACTCGTCTTTGGCGCGCGTCCGCGTGGCCCTATGTCGTTGCTTCACGATCTCATAACATCTGACAATATTGACGATGACACAAAGTCATCCTACGAATATGTCATCGCGTTGAGACAAAAAATTATCGAAGCATGCAAATTAGCAACTTCTTCTTCTGAATTTGCGAAACAGAAGGCAAGGCAATTTGCCAATAAGAAGAGATGCTTACGACAACTTTGTCCTGGTGACAAAGCATTTGTATTACTACCTTGTAGGGAAAACAGATTACTTATTTCTTGGAAAGGTCCGTACGATATAATATCGAAAATTTCCGATGTCGACTATATTGTCGATATTGATGGGAAGCATAAAACCTTCCACATCAATATGCTTACTGAATTCCATGAACGTCCGGATTATTTGCAACCCATTTTCCAAGCAACGGACAATTCTCCAGTACAACATGGTCATTACTCATCACTGTCCGTGATACAGGATGAGGAAACAAGTTTTTCAGATGTAAATCTTCCTCTTCCAATGATCCCACTTCATTCCAGTGAATCATGGAAGAACGTTACTGTCTCTCCTGATTTGTCTCTAGGAGAACAGCGACAAGTTTCAACTATGTTGCAAACATTTCAGGATGTACTCACTGACATCCCTGGACAAACGAATGTCATTCAACATGACATTGTTCTAACTGACCATACTCCTATTAGGGTTAGACCTTATCCTATACCTATACATTTTCAAGCACAGGTCGAGAAAGAGTTGGATGAGATGATAGATTTGAAAATAATCGAACCATCCACCTCTGCATATTCTTCGCCGATGGTTATTGTGCGTAAAAAAGACAATAACATACGTCTTTGCGTTGACTATCGAAAATTGAATCAAGTAACGAAGTTCGATGCCGAACCTATGCCTTTACTGGAAGAGCTACTTACTCGACTCTCCAAATCTCATTTTTTCACTAAACTTGATTTGTCTAAAGGATATTGGCAAGTTCCTTTATCTGAACGCGCCAAACCTCTCACGGCTTTTTCAACACCTAGAGGTTTGTTCCAATGGAATTTTATGCCTTTCGGTCTTATGAACGCACCAGCTACGTTCGTACGCATGATGCGCCGAATCCTATCTTATCGGTCAGATGTCATTGCATATCTAGACGACATCTGTCTTTTCAGCGATACTTGGGAAGATCACTATTCAGGGTTAGATGAATTGCTGTCTACTTTGCGTGAGCACAACCTGACAGCGAAACCCTCTAAAGCCTATATTGGTTTTAGCGAAATTTCTTTCCTAGGCCACCGAGTTGGTCATGGTTTCCTAAAGACAGAGGACCATAATACTAGTAAGATACTTAACATCTCAATCCCTAAGACTAAAAAACAGGTGAGAAGTCTGTTAGGTCTTATTCAATTTTATGGCAGATTCATTCAGAATCTATCCTCTATCATGGCACCTCTCTCAACACTTCTAAAGAAAGGTTCGCCTAATGTGGTCCACTGGTCTCAGGAATGCCAATGCTCTCTGGATAAGATTAAAACACTGTTTTCAACACCACCTATTTTGGTGCTACCCACTAAAGATAAGACATTCGTTCTTCGTAGTGACGCTTCATCCACTGGGATTGGAGCGGCACTAATGCAAGAGTACTCTGGAACTCTGCATCCTGTAATGTATATTTCCAGAAAACTTAATGCGGCAGAAAGGAATTATTCGGTTTTAGACCGTGAGCTATTAGCTATGGTTTGGTCGATCCTCAAACTACAGAGATTCCTTCTAGGCGCACATTTCATAGTAGAAACCGACCAAAAAGCTCTTACTGCTATACAGAGTAAGAATTTGAAGAGCTCGAGGTCTACTCGATATGCAATTGCTCTTCAACCTTTTCATTTCTCTGTGCGAGCTATTCGTGGATCAGATAATGTGATGGCAGACATTCTGTCAAGATGCCCACATGATTCCACATAACTATTAGGGCTTAGACTTCTTGATATGTCTAGTTCTATAGTAGTTCCTTTTCTATATCATGATAGATACACATTTGTAATTTAATAATATAATGATTGTATCACTACATAGCGGTTCATTGATGTTTATTCACCGCTGTGCTTTGATGATTTTTTCTTCATAAATCATAAATTTAAGATATCTAATACGAAATGATGATATGAATTTTTTAGGCATTGTGTAATTGCCAGAATTGTATTATACTTTGATGACACCTTCCTGGAAAAAATATACTTGTAGAGAAATAATTTCTCTCAGTTTATGAGACACATTCTCACCAGTCGCTCCATAAGTCGACTTAGCCTCATATTAGGCGTTATAGGTATTCCTGATATTTTCATCTGCGCATTATTCATGCGTTGTGAGCCTATTGTACGTTGCTCCTAGATGTATTTCAAAAAAAAAAAAAAATGTTCCATTTTTTTTTTTCCCGGGAGGTGTGGTAAGACTGTTACGTGCAGTCTTTGATATCTTACAATATTATACATAGGTAATTTTTTAGTGCTTAAGGGAAAGTCATTATTGAGTTACTTCCCTTGAAAGTTGTGCCATCTCTTCGATCAAACTCCGCGGATGAATCCATTTTACTGCGATTTATTCGTTGTTTGGGTAATAATAGATTGTTCTTGTTTCAGAATATCTATGGCCTGAATTTATGTGTATTGTTTGTCTGAGTAGGACGAGTCTGTCTTATATCTGTATATCTTTACATATCTAAGTCGAACTATATGTTCTGTTGTCTCTAGAGAGGTCGAAGGCTATTCGGCGGATGTGTCGCTAGAGTGTGGTGTGATTTGGCTTCGTCCTGATAGGGACTGTGTTTCCTATGTCGGCCTGTCGCCGGGGAAAAAGTGATCTCAGTATTTGTGGGGAAAGTGATAGTCGTCTAGACCTATCGTGTATGCTTTACCCCAGTGTTTATGCGTATTGCCAAGGAATGGCAGTTTCATATTTCTTATACCAAGGTAATCCAAGATACTTTTATGAACTCTCGTACGAAGCCACCATTTTCGATAAGAGAATATATTTGACTCGATGAAAACGACTTCGATTCCTAGCAGCACTATATTCTGTAGAATGCAGTCAATTGTTCATGATCAAATCTACAGAGCAATGCAATGTTTTATGAATGACTAACTTTAGGACAGATTCATTATCTGTATCCAAACGTGAGTGACAGCTCACGAGTGAAGCCATCTTGGATCCAAACATGTAGTGACTTTCAAGAAGAGAAAAGGGGATGCCCGTATTATCGCTTGTTTAGTCCAGAGATCACTGCTACACATGAGAACCCTTTATCAGCGGTTCAATATTATTATATGAAAAAAAATATGTGCTGAACATTATGTTGAAGAATCGTCGCTAAACGAGATTAGGTTTAGAAGCCATCTGAAATATTGTTTATAAGCTGACGTGCTCAGTCAGTGAAGTCAGATGATTTATATGTATGGGCGATGCTGAGGGCTTGGCTACTGACAGTCCATTATAATATTAATCTACATGAGTGCCCATGTAACATAACATTGCAAGACCAGTTATCCACTGTACCATGATGTATTATGCCAACCTGTGATTTGTCACTATCTGTGCTGTCGAGTGTGTACGTCCAATTAAACTTTAGAAAAGGTACACAGTCGTTGGTGTCGATGACTTCCAGTCATACATGAGTGTGAGAAAAGAACATTTGTCAACAACACGAACCCTTATCATCATTCGCACATTGTACACTCAATCCATGTCTACACACCACTGCGTAGGTCAAGTTGACATTCCATACACTACAGTGGAGCAAACAACACCATAGAGATCTTATCAACTGATGATGATGATGATGATGTCTGCTTCCATCCACTTATATCTATCTTTTGGTGGATACCATTAACGGGAATAAAAATCCAACATTATCCAACTTTATCAATTCCTTTTGCTAATGAGAAAGCCTTGAAGGAAGAGATAGACTATTTGTTGAAGGAAGGAATCATTTCACACAGTGAATCTTCGTATAGTTCCAGTGTGGTGCTCTTAAGGAAACCCTCTGGAGAACATAGAATCTGTATAGATTACAGGAGACTGAATGCTATCACAGAAGGTCAGGTGGACCCATTGCCGGATACAAATCAGTTGTTTGCCAGGCTAAATATTTCTCAAAAGTGGATCTGAGCAAAGGATACTATCAGATTCCAGTAAAGCCTGAGGTTAGACCATACCTAGCTTTTAGTACCTCAGAGGGACACTATGAGTTTAACAGATTGCCATTTGGATTGAAGAATGCGCCTAGTGTCTTCTCTAGAATGATGAGAAAATTGTTGGATCCCCTGAATAATCCATGCATCACAAATTTCATGGATGATATCCTTATAGCAACAGAAACATTTGAGGAACACATTGACTCTCTGAACATGCTGTTTAATCGACTTAGAGAAGCGAATTTAACAGCCCGACCAACGAAATGTTGCGTTGGATGTAAAGAATTAGAATTCTTGGGACACATAGTCCATCAGGGAAACATGACCCCTGACCCCAAGAATTTAGAGAAACTAAAGAAAGCCCCGAGACCAAAAACCAAGAAAGTCGTGAGATCCTTTGTCTCATTATGTGGTTTCTACCAAAAGTATATCAAAAACTTTAATTCCATATGTGCAGCGTTAACTGATTTGACACGCAAAGGAAATCCAGATCGAATTACATGGACAGCACAATGTGAATTGGCATACCAGGAATTGAAGGACAAGCTCACAAGCAAATCTATTTTGAAATTACCTGACTTAAGTCAAGAATTCATTGTGAGAACGGATGCCAGTAATATCGGGTTGGGCGCGACCCTGTTACAAAATTCAGATGCACTGAATGGGGAATTAACCCCAGTGGCATATGCTAGTAGAAAGTTGAATAAAGCTGAAACCAATTATTTAACTAGCGAAAAAGAATGTCTTGCCGTAATATGGGCGATCCAGAAATTCCATATTTATCTGTATGGAAATGCATTTAAGTTGCAAACGGATCACAAACCCTTGTCGTTTCTAGCGCAGGCTAGGCATGAAAATTCAAGGTTACTCAGATGGTCCTTACTTTTGCAGCCATTCCAGTTCAGCATAGAATATATTTCTGAAAAAACCAACCTGGGAGCGGATTTTCTAAGCCGCCATCCGTGTGATGAAAATCACCATAAGCCCCAGGAATAATATTAAATTTCTCTATGTGTATATAGAATTATAGACTGACATATAACGTCTGTTTTAACTCTTAAAGGCCGGAACGACGCTGGTAGCGTACATCCGCAAAACCCCTAGAAGCCGAAACGACGTTGGGAACGTCACTTTTGTGTTCTGTGAAATTTGTTCCGTATTTTTGTTATGACTCATAACTGAATACTATATGTAGAATATCACTAAAAATCGTTCATATTCTAATTCTACATTCATTTATCTTTACTGTGATGTATAATATGTGTGTCTTTGTTGTGTAATAACTCAGAAACTTTAGAATTTATAAAGGTACTGCTTTAAGGTACAAAAATAATTCTGGCAAAACTGATGAAAAAATTCCGGCCTGCAAGAGTTAAGTGGGGAGAATTTTTCGTGAAACATTCTAAATCCACATATCTAAATTAAAAAGTAAATGTAAAGCCTAACGAATTAATTCAATAAAAGGAACGAAGAATGGTAAAAGACCAGTGCTGTCACAATGGCATACAAATATGCCCCTTTTTCTACTTCGTCTGCATAATTGTAATGCTTTCACGTTTACTGGAAAAGCCTACTGCATCAACTACACGCGTTTCAAAAAAAAAAAAAACGTGTACTGTATTTCTTAGAAAACCTTGAGATTCGCACACTGCTTAATGACCTAGATAAAATACTAGCATTAATGTCATTTTATGCACTACGAAAAGACAGACGGCCTTAGAGAGAGATAGAGAGATGCACGGAGGAACACAGGCAATACTACCACAGTCTCGCGATTAATAGTAACGCCAATCCCACGCGTAAGTCATGAAGCACTAACTTTTTTTCAAATAAACAGTGACAAAAAACACTACCAATACACGGTTAGGTTTTGAAAACATGTTTAATGCTTATGAGGAAACATGACATTCTACTGTTTTATGTCTGAAATCCTGACATTAGTCTGACAGAACAGTCGAAAAGGCAGGACAGGTGGCGGTTCTAAAACAATAAAAAATAAAAAAAAACAAATACACGACTATCCTAGAATACATATTTTGAACGGAGCCACTTAGCCCCATTAAATTTATATTTTTGGGTGCCTTAGGACTTGCTGACAAAGAATATGTTAAGTGTTATGCACATAGTCTAGTAATTAACAAATTATAGCCAAAATATTATAGGGGTGGTGTCTGACAGCACTAGATCATATTTGCTCATGTTTGGATTCTGCGTTAGGGGAATGAGGCCACTACGTTAAATCCGATTTGATTGGTTAGAATTATATGTAAGGCGAAACATGATTAGTCGACTGCAAATACTATTTTTGGTTGTTAGGGGAACGTAGGAAGGGTAAATTTTTTTCAAATGCTTTTGTAAACATGGTCTTATTGGCTAGACCAGTTGATATAGTCAATTAGGAGCGTCGGTTCAGTGCCACTTTTGAAATTAATCTGTGTAGAAGCAAGTGCGTTGAGATCCAGTTCATATTTTTCTAATGAAAGCCTGGGACAGAGGCAGATCGGAATTGTGCCATAACTCATCGCCAGTCAACGTATTTGTTTAATATTTCCTTGAATTGTGGTAAGCTAGACATATTTGATCTCTTTTATATGAAAATTGAATGTGAATTGATAATTTATGTCTGTGTGTGTGTGGTTTAGTAACAAACATGAGGCAAAGTCTAGATATTGCTCCAACCTGAACAAAACTTGTCGGAGAGGAGTATAACTGCATGGGATTGCCAAACAGTACTATGACACCTATCTTACTGAATAGAAGGAAATAATGCTGGAATTGCAGAGGCGTTGTAACCATTAGGGAGAGGAATACTGGTGAATGTTGTTACATGAGAAGCTAACAGTTGGCCTACAGCGCTGAACTCAGTGTTTGTTATGTATTGTGCTGCAGTGTGGAAATAGATTATAAATTAGTTCTGAAGTAGGAGGTACAACCTTCTTGTTTCAGGGACCGTGGTACTAACGTATTGAAGCAGCACCTGGTCTGAGTTTTGCTGAATCCAGAGGCTGGTAGCATACTCCTTGGTCAAGATAGCGACCAGTGTTGTTTCTCAAGGAAACGGTGAAGCAAGCAAGCAGTGGAGACTGTTTCCTGCCGCCCACACAGAAGTTAAGAGTTCGTGGCCAGAGCAGCTCAATCTTGTGTATACCCCCCCCCCCCCTCTAAAAGTGACTTTACCTTAATTCAAGAGGGATATTTATTTGTTTCGAATCAAAAGAAACTGTGAACCTTACCAATATTATTTCCACCAGAAATAAACACTTGAAGTCATGATGACAAACAACAACTTAGCTTGAAAAGCCAGTATTACCTCATAGTCCTACATCACAACTTACACACATATTGCAATAATAATATATGTCAATACAAAGATCCTATCTATAAATTGTGTACATGCAACTTGTGATTACATTTGATTGTGATTCCTGGTTCACTTTGTAGTTGAATCAGGATATCTATTATTGAAAGGGATTAATACATAATTTTAAAAGTTACCCTTGACTTATTATAATAGTCTTATAGAGTGTTATATGTATGTGAGTGTCACAGTGTTGTAAAGTGTTGTGGATTAAATTAAATTGTTTATCTGTCTGTTGGTTGTTGTGAACATACACTTCAGTATTATCATAACCCTAGACATTCAACGTAGTCATCACAATATTCCAGAATAAGTCTGACTGAGGTATAAATGTGGTAGCAAAGTAAGGTCATCTGTAATACACCACACTTATTAGATACAGATACCTTCACAGCTGATCTCAGTCAGTACACTAAATCCCCTATAAATATTTATAACATCCCACTTTACCACAGCCCCACCTCTGTTCTTGGGATTGGCTTACTCATCACGAGTCACCAGGTCAACATGATATTGCACGTGAGAGTGGAGAAGAGCGTGCTCGATATGTCCATACAACCATTAAAATACGAAATCCACCCTTTTGTAAAATAATACATACCATCTTAAAATATCCCCTACTTTTTGTGACTAGTATATATCTTGTGTATGACTCGGTCGGTATTCTTGATAAGCTAGTGGAAGATTGGTACACTTGAAATATAACCAAAACCCATCCAGCCTGCGGTGAAGCGAACGTTCTTCTCAGGCCTGGTAAATAATTCGCAATTAAGCTGTTAGCTCTTTCCAGAGAGAGATTGTAAGGCTGAACCCAAAGGGTTCTCTGTTTGTATCATACGGCTTTCTAGTGTCTATGTGGCTAATGATTTATCATGTACTTTTGTCTACATTATCTTACCTTTTGTCTATATATGACTGATGACTTATAATGTACGACATGAGTTGTGATGACTTTATGACCCATGTATGTAAACAGACATATGAGCACATCATTCACATACACATACTGAAGACATAGACACACATTAGGATATGTAGTATTTTTTGGGCAAGCACCATACACTTGGCTTGTCGTGTTACATGTTTTAATCCCGGTTGTGGATCCAGCAGTATCTGGCTTTGCATTGTGCCTAATAAACCACGAGCAAACTCCAGACTGACTTGACCCACCACTGCTAACGGCCCTCCACGTATGCTGGTAAACTGTTAGCCGGATTGCCACCGATTGTCAATATACTTTGCTCTTAGCTGACCTTATTATTGCAGCTTTAATCATTACAGAGCGTAAGGCCCATGTGTGAGTTCCGATTCTAATAAATATAGTTCTATCCATACCTGATAACCAATGAAAATAATGATCACATGAATTTCACTGAATTAATTCAGCTGGGGGCTTGAACGAGCTAACATTAATTATTGCATAAATCTTCACAAAAGTTGACGGCAGATACTAGAGTTAACATTTGCTCAGCTCATGCAGCATCGTTTTCGCTTTCTGAACATCTAGTTCATTTGGTTTTAATGACCATGTTCACTGCACACGGACAACTTCATCAGTAGTCCAATCTCCTCCCTTAGATCTCATAGAGGATATCAGCACAGTGCACGAACTCCAAAGCACAGGCGAGAATCCCAAATGTGTGTATTTAGGAATCATATATTCTATAAATATTTTTGTATCGGATAGGTTTTTCTAATTTTGTACATTCTGCTAGGGCAAGGGCCGTAAGGCCTACTCTTTACGATTTCCAATTGCCAGGGAATTTTTAACGTGTGCAACTTGCACTCAGAACCTATTATTTGTTCGTCCTTATCCGAGAAGGCTAGGCATCCTATCACACTACCCAGGGAATCATCGGGAGTATCTTCTGGTTCTAAAAAATTCTATCATAAATATTCCTTAGACTGGGAACCGAACCCTACACCTTTATAATTAGAGGCGGACGCCATACTTCTTAGTCACTTCGGCCCCCAGGGTAGAAGAGAAAATACTAAGTAAGAAAATGTGTTTAAGAGATTGTGGAAGTGGCGCTATTTGGCGCTGACCAAACTTTTTTTTTCCCTTTTTTGTTTTTAATATACCCCTTCTAGGGCTCAAAGTGAGGTCTATTGACTTTATTAATAGAATGTGTGAATTGTGTGATCCCGGCCCTGGCTATGACACTTTGATCTTAGCCAAAAAAAATTTTCTTTTTTTTTAAGTTAACTTTATTGTCATTTCTTTGCAATCTTACAAATCCGTGTACATGTTACAACAATAGAAAACATGGAAAGTGCATTTTAAAATGTCATGTGAACACTGGTGCGTAGTCTCACTTTCATCTGTACACTTAAAAAGTAAATATAAAGAATTCAAACATTTCAATTTACCGTGTGCATTTTACAAACAAAGAATGTGATAAGGGTCCTTTTACAAAACCGTGTACATTTTACAGTGGAAAACCTAGAAGGTACCATATAAATTAAATATAAATAGCCCTCGTGCGTATTCAACCTTTCATCTTCACATTTAAATGGTCAATATTCAGGGTTAAAACATTTTAAATAAAATAGGGGAATAGAAAGGGATGAATATAGTTACCCAGAAACTGCACATGACAAGGTGTTTACATTGGTTTATAGTGGTTCAAAATTTCGGGCTGTTTTGGACTCTGAAGTAAACTCAGTGTCGTTTCTGGCTGCTGGAAAAAAGAAACACTTGAAAACTATCGCCTGGGCTGGGTATTGAAAGCACCCACCCGGATTGAGGGAGAGTGCACACTGTGTGCTGCATAATGCTTTTCTCTTGGCTGGGCGGGTTTCCCTAACAAAGTGTACACTGTGCCTTGAGCAGCCTTAGGGCGACTAGACACACTGGCGACGAGAAGGGTCCAAGTTAAGAGGTGTGGTTTGTAGCATTCTATTCCAATTCCCGAGACACGGTCATTTTATAACAAAGAATATGATTCATGATTTGCATGCCGTACAAGGGATCGCGTGAATTGACCAGCAAAACTCCCTACACGTACATACACAAATTCAGTCGCTTCAAACCATACTTGTGTAAAAAACCAAAGCACAAGTCAAAATTTAAGCAAAAACTGTGGAAGAAACTTCAGGCTTCCAGAACAAAAGGGTGGGTTGGAGATACAAAAGGCTGTCCGGGTAGAGAGGGAAACTATGAGAGCCCCGGTTTAAAATAGCGGTCAGTATGCGTTGTAGAACGCATCCATTTCAGGTGTGAACAAGTTTCGACCGAAGATGGTTAGCACACACAACTGAAAGCCTCGAGAAAGCTGGCACACAAGAACGACACAGTTGGAGTGAAGAGAAAAATTTTGCAAATTTAAATAATGGTTGTGCATTTTACACACTGGAAATTTGTTACATCCTTTTCGTCAAAATCCTCCTGGTATGAAGTACATAGAATATGTCATAATAAAATGTCGCACATACACTCAGAAAACATAGGTGGTCATTGGATTGGTAAGAACATATATTTTTTTTTAAATATTGAGAAACAAAACGAAGTTTTATTGCAATCTAAAGGAAAAAACATTTTTTTCTAAAATATGTGATTTAAGATATTGGTAATATAGGTTAAAAAAACTGCATCCACACCAAACCACACGTACTTATACTCAAGAAGGCTGAAAGGGGGTGTTTGCATTCTGAAGTGACTTCAGCGTACAATTATGGCTGCAAGAACAAAGACACTTGAAGATATCCCCTGGGCGAGATATTGGGAGCCCACCGGGTTGTAGGACGGTGGCCATTGTGTCCTGAGTTACGCTTGTCTCTTTGGTTGAGTACGTTTCGACTAACAATGTGCTAGTTGAGCTTACTCAGCCTAGAGCAGCCTTAAGGCGCTAGACTCAACGGCTGGACGAGAAGGAACCAGTTAGGAGGGTACAATTTTATCCAGTCCAATACCACAGTGACTCCATGGGCCGCGTATCAGATATTAAGCTGATAAGAACATACTTTCTTCCCAACTGTTCTTTATTCATATAAAGATTCAAGGACATGTACATTTTTAAGATGTATATACATATAAAACTTACACATACATACTACGTACAATAACCGCTGTTGAAATTGACAATGCCTTCTGTAGGAAGACATTTAAAAGTATTTGCGAATTAAAATGGCGGTACTTGAACACTGCTAAATTCCGAAAAGTCTGTATTGTGATAATAACATGAGAAATTGTGTATGTGTGCCTGGTGTTGTTCTTGGGGTCGTGTTTAGAAAAAAAGCTCGGTAAAAGTCTACGGGTTGTGTCGTGTGTGAGGCGATCATATCTTGCAATGCTTTCCTAATGGGTATGACTGTATTGCACCTGTAATAAATATGATCTTCAGTTTCCTGTATGCGTGTTTTGCACAACTGACATTGTGATATTTGCTTGGATCTGTGAGCTTGTCGTTCTGTTGAGGGTGTCATGTTGTATATAAGTCTAAATTTTTTTTTTTTTAAAGTGAACTTTATTTTCATTTCTTTGCATATTTACAAATTCGTGTACATGTTACAAAACTGGAAACATGGAAAGTACATTTTTAAATTTTATATGAACACTCGTGCGTGCTCTCACTTTCATCTGCACACTTAAAAGGTATATAAAGAGATAAAACATTTCCATTTACAAAAGCATATGCATTTTACAAAACAAGGAATGTGATTAAAGGTCATTTTACAAAAACGTGTACATTTTACAGTAGAGAACATGGGAGGTACCTTCGTAAATTACATGTATATAAGTCTAAAGGTCTCCTCTCTTGCCTTGGTAGCGAGTGAAACAGTTACATTGTTAAAGAGTGCCGTTGAAAGTGGCAGAGCATATAAGTGTTCAATACTTTAACATGTGCATCAAACTTCAAATTTTTTAAAGTCTTTTAACTCTAAACATAAAAGACAATAGAATTGTAACAATATAAAAAATATGCTAATAATAATAAGTGAGTTTTCTGTGCCTTTTATAATTTTGTCTACAAAGTTAAAAAGATAAAAAAATAATGAAAAGAAGTTAGTTATTATGAGTTTTGATAACAATTAAATTGTTTCCCTTCGAAAAAAAAGGATGCTTTCCCCTAATACCCTGTCTATGCTGGTTAAAGTATCACATGGTTAAGTTTTTTTTTTTCCTTTTTGTTTCACTTATTTCTGAGATTCGACATCCGGCCAAAACCTGACAAGAGGTGTGATATCTCGGTTATAAGCGGGGTATATTGTGCGCATGGTTATTACATTTTGCTGTACTGTTATTTCTGTCCTTTTTTATTTAATTATGTGGGGGGTTGGGGGGGGGGGGGGGGGGGGGACTTATTTATTAGCCATGACGAGGTCTATTTCTGTAAAGGACCGCTAGCTGCCTGTCTAAACGTCACGTCGTAATGTTTATTCGAGTGTTTCTGCTTGTTCAATCCATATTTATTTATATTTTATAATGATTTTACCTCTATATCTATTATTGCTAGTGTGCCGACGTGTCGTTAAAAGTATTACTAGCTGAAATGAAGATCCATGTGTGTTTTTTGTTTCCTTCTGTGTCTACCCATAGTGAGGTCTTCCTTAACTCCAGCTGATTTATGACTTTGTCAATGATGATTTGAAGTATCGTGTCTAAAATTGCAATATTTAATTATTCCTTTGGAGTGTTTATTGTTTGACTGTGTTGTTTTATTTGATATGTCAAGGATAAACTGTCTGTCTTGTTCTACGATTTTGGTTCGTTCTTGGTGGAATGTCTGCTTTATTTTTCTGCCCGTAGTTATATAACTGTAATCTCTGTAGTCAGTTGTCGGAGTTGGGGTTTGATGTGTAATTTCTGCTTACTTGAAACTTGAAATCGTATTTGTTGTCAAACTATTTATTGTTTTAGGTAATGGTTTTAACAATCCTTCTCATACCACTATGACATATATTAATAATCTCAAAAAAATTATGTGACAGCGTTGTAATTCTGCTCCAGTCAGTCCATCTGCAGTTCTATCAGTATTACTAATCTATCCCAGTTAGCCCGTCTATAGCTCTGTCAGCATTACAAATATATCCCAGTCCGCTCATCTGTAGGTCTTTGAACGTTACAAATATGTCCCAGTTGGCTCGTTTGTAGGTCTGTAAAATTGCACATGTATCCCAGTTAGATCATCTGTAGTTCTGTACACATTAAATTCAACAATCAACGAAAATCAAAAGAAGAAAATGGAATAAAAAGTCCTGCTATAAAACTTTCTTCTGGAAGAATAGGTCACACAATGAAAAAGTGTCTCAATGGCGTCCCATAGAGATGAATCAAAGTCTAAATAAATCAAAATTTATTTACTTACAAATAATATAAGTTCATCATGTACATTATATGCATCTTATAACATTTGAATGTTTTTTTATTGTATTTTATTAATATATTTTTTAAAAACATTTCCACCAGCTACGAATTATAAAGTATAGTGCGTTTCAAAAAGGTCGGTCGACGATTGACTTCAAATATCTCCATATTCCTTGCACTGATAAACATGATTTTTTGCATGTAGTCTTATATTTTCAATGTCCCAAAGGTTTTATAAAATTAAATGTTGTAGGTAGTGTGCTTTTCTTGCACCGGCTAATTCCTTTGATCTTTTTTAACAAAGTAATTATTTGTTCCTGGAAGAAAATAATTTACCGTAAATGAAGGAAGTTGTGTATTTTCGGCATAGGCGTCTATACAATTCGAGTGTTAGAGGAGTTTGTTAACTGATTACTACGTGAGGTCCTTTTTTATTTCTTCGAAATATTTGAGAGAAAAATAACGCCTATTTGTTGTGAATGGATGCATGAAGAGGTGAAAGTACTGTGTATGTTAAGTATAGTAGTGAAATCGCGGAGATAAAAAGGAAATGAATTGGTTTACATATACACATAGATGGAGGAGAAAACATATAAAACATATAAGGTATTTACACACTTATTCCGAGTCAGACGAGTCTAACATATTGATGACTATTCTCGGCTGAACGAACGACAGTCCATCTTTTTTCCTATAGTCATTTTCCTCTTTTAAGATATGATATTCACATTTACACCAATAATCTTTGTCTATCTGCGAGAGGGCGCCATATGTTAGTTCTTTCATATTGCATAGTTTGAAAGTTTTATTTTCAGCTGCCACCTGTCCTTTAACTTTTGCCCAATTGGATTTAAATGTGAATGATAAGGTGGCAGTCTCAAATACGTATGACCATGAAGTTGAATCAACTTGTCTATATGGAAGATCTTGGTCTTTTGTGATTTTTTAACAAGGGACAGTAATTCAGGTTTCAGAAACCCCTCGTTAAATGGAATGTCTTCTTTTTTGAGAAAAAATCTTTATAGCATCTTTTGTACTCGAAGATGTCGGGATTTTGTCTTCTTCTGCCACAGCGTTGTAGTATGATGCGTTGTCCTTTATCAGACAGGATGGTCTGTCTAGGGACGGAAGAAGAGTATTTTCAATCCACTCTTTAAATATTTTACCGTTCATCTCGGTATGATAGTCCCGGTTGTCCGTATAATTGGAAGTGAAAATAAGTTCAGCATTTTTTACTAGCCCATTATGTCTGCTGCCTGCATGTGCCATTATCAGACGTTGTCCTTTTCCACTGGGTACACATCTTTTAATCGTTCCATCTGATAACTGCCATTCCTTTTCCCTTGTGTGGTGAGCATTGATCCAAGTTTCATCCACATACACAATATCATAATCTTTATTACGCATTTCCCGTACTTCACGTAAATATTTAATTCTCATAGATACTAAGTGCGGCTTCTCGCAGATGACGTTTCTTCCACTAGCGTACTTCCTAAACGTAAAGCCAATGCTTCTAACAGTTCTCCATAATGTTGATTTCGACACATCAATGTCATTGTGTGTTCTCAGCCGAATTTTCAGTTTTCTTAATGTCACAGTTTTTTTGGAATTAAACATTCTACAAATCTCTCTTCTAATCACATCCCTGTCCAAACTATCTACTACTTCCTTTCTTCCTTGCGTCCTGGTATTGATTGTATTGAGAATTCCATTAGATTTGAGTAATTGATAAAATGAGCGTTTACTTAAACCCAAAGCGGGAATAGTTCTCTTTTCAGGATTTGAGAGACTCCGATACAGTTTACCCCGCTTAGCTTCTCTGCAGAAATATTTATACATCTTCACTGCCATTGTATGCAGTGTAAGGAACGTGACTTTCATACCCATTATATTACAGACCTAGAATACCGCAATATACGCCTATGCACTGTAATACACAATCAGTAGAACGGTAACTGAACACACCGGAAGGATCAATGTAAGGTGCAAAACAGTGCGGTAGTGAGCTGATACACCGGGAAAATCATTTGAAATGCGTTCAAGATGTTAAATCAAAATAGTTCACAAATATGAAGGGGTAAGCCCTCTCAATACATGGTTGGACTAGGAGGTGGTCGATTTTGTATACTTTAAATAAAGAAAATTTAAAACCATAAGTTTGTTAACGAGGAAAAAAATGTCCCCCTTGGGACATAGCGATCATTAGGTCATATGCACAGTTGCAACAACTACGATCAAATGGTTGCTGAGATATTGAATATTAAACAGCGACAAACATTGTGAAACGCTCTATAGTAAATGTTTATAAGGTCTGTCACTCTAAATGCTAGTATAAAGTTACCCTTGCACTGATATCGTAGATTTGCGCACCAAAATGTGTCGTCATTGCTGAAAAGTGCTCTTCGTCAAATCAGGAACATAATGTATTAAATTTTAAAAAAAGATATTCCAGACAAATATGTTTACGATAAGCGCTGTTTTTTATACGCACAGGCATAAATATTACAAAGGGAGACGAACAGTCGTTATAGAAAAACACAACCTTAAACATTAGGATGTATATAATGTTGGTTGATGTATATCTCGTGTTTGACTCTGTCACTATTCTTGATAAGCTAGTGAAAGATTGGTATACTTGAAATTTAACCAAAACCTATCCAGCCTTCGGTGAAACGAAAGTTCTTCTCAGGAGGGTAAATTATTTGCAAGTAAGCTATTAGCTCTTTACAGAGAGGGATTGTAAGGCTGAACCCAAAGGGTTCTCTGTTTATATCATACGGCTTTCCAGTGTCTATGTGGCTAATGATCTATCATGTACTTTTGTCTAAATTATCTTACATTTTGTCTATATATGACTGATGACTTATAATGTACGATATGAGATGTGATGACTTTATGACCCATGTATGTAAACAGACATATGAACACATTATTCACATACACATACTGAAGACATAGACACACATTAGGACATGTGGTATTTATTGGACAAGCACCATACACTTGATTTTCCTGTTACATGTTTCAATCCCTGTTGTGGATCCAGTAGTATCTGGCTTCGCATTGTGCCTAATGAACCAGGAGAAAACATCTGATTGACTTGGACCACCACTGCTAACTGGCCTCCACGTAGTGCTGGTAAACTGTTAGAGGGATTGCCACCGATTGTCAATAAACTTTACTCCAAGCTGGCCATATTATTGCAGCTTTAATCATTACAGAGCGTAAGGCACATGTGTGAGTTCCGATTCTAATATATATAGTTCTATCCATACCTGATAATCAATGCAAATAATGATATTATGAATTTCGCTGAATTAACTCAGCTTGGGGCTTGAACGAGCTAACATTAATTATTGCATAAATCCCCACAAACGTTGACGGCAGATACGAGAGTTAACATTTACTCAGCTCATGCAGCATCGTTCTCGCTGTCTGAACATCTAGTGATTCTTTCTTGAGGTAGAAGCGTCATTATCCTTCTATTTACAACTCTGCCAAGAGTAATCTTGTGCAAAGGTAGACACCTTTGAAGACCCACATTAGTTACTCTTGAGTTTTGGTCACTGTTGGACCACTACTGCAGAGCTAAGGGTAGGAAATCCGTGACAGTGGGAATAACATGTAATAATATGTACAAAACAATGTATAAATCCATACAAACATCAGAATGTCATAGAGACATATCCACTACTGCGGAGCAGCGGAGACAATCCTGCCAGACTTAAGGAGCGGTACCCCTATTCTTTCTCCTCAGTAATTCTACGAGGCGACATCTAAATTACTTACTTAGTTGTTCCTCTTCTACATGAGGGTGTAGACGTTTGACAAAGATAACGCCATACTATTCTGTCGGCTGCCTTCGTGCCAGTTCGTTGCCTTTAAAGTCGGTCCGGATATCTCTCTATGGTTTCTTGTAATAAAATTGTAAGACAAACAGGTGATTGGCCTGTTGCCCCTTTGTTGATGCCTCCTTACGGCCTCCATAAATGCCATCTAGCTGATTCATGGTTTTACCGTTCACTTCCTTAAACGCAACAAGCACTCAGGTCAGTCAGAATCCCTCCTCACTTTTTTCAGCACGGGCTTGGGCCTTTCCTAGGGAGAGTTTATATCTAAATTAGTAATCATTATTTTAAATTGTTTGAACTATTTTCTAGAGAACTTCTTTTACTCAAACAGCTCACTAACAGCACGAGCTGGTTGAATGATCAAGGTACGTTAACCCACCGTACAATTATTTCCCCTATTTGCTGCAAGAAGGCGTAACATTATGTAGGTCTAAGATCAGATACGCTTAAACGTGACAAAATATGTTTTAAATATCGCGCATTAGTTTCTTCTTCTTTGATCCTTAGGCACCAACTCAAAGCTGTCAGTGGGCATCACGCCTGGTGGCTTCTTGTAGGGCAGCTACCAACTGCTTCCACTTTGCTTGGTTGGTATCCAACCTTCGTGCAATGCCCCAGCTCTGGTTCATTCTTTGCAACTCGACCTCCACAGTTATTCGCAAAGTTGTTTTTGGTCGGCCTATCTTTCGCTTTTCTTCGTGTGTCATTAGAATAGCTGTTCTTGTGATGGCATCGGGGTCTGTCGTGAAGTCTGATTCACAACACGTCATTTATACTATAACGGCACGCCGTACTTTATAACAGTGTATGCTAGACGGACCGGTGAAAAGGCGTCCTTTTTTCGTTTGTTTACAATACCATTAGGCTTTCAACATGGCTAGTCTCAAATCTGTGTAACCTTATTGGAAGTGGAAGTAAACTACAGCATTATGAGAGAAGTACCGCTTGGAAAAGGTCAGTAATTTAATGATAGGAATGTTCCTTTATATGTTGGTGTAAAGACTTCCACGAAAAGCATTATTCGAATGGAGAAATCTCGAGACATTACGCAAGTCGAGAATTTTGCTGTTTGGGTTACGCCTATGAAAGACGGACTTGTGTAAGAAAATGACAATTATTTAGATAGATAAAGAATAATCCAGGGCGTACTTTAAGCTTAAGATGAAGGAAATCGCTCCAGGAATAAGGAGGATATTTATATTCCAAGTTTTCCAGACCCGCACATCTAAACAAAATTATGCAGGTATTTGAGTATACAACACACTTCAGCAGTTCTGTTTTTTGTGTCGTCCGGCCATGACCTATATAAAGACTTGCCCTCGTTAGGAAGGAGTCTACACAATTTTCAAACTACAGTAAGAGCGCCAGGCTGGCAGTGAAATTTCCTTTGCCTTCTGCATCTGAAAGCATACTGTATGACCATTAACAACTCAACTGTATGTACTTGAGGGTAGGAAAGAATGTTTATATATATATATATATATATATATATATATATATATATATATATATATATATATATATATATATATATATATATATATACACAGATATATATTTCTAATTAATTAATTAAATTGTGCGTTAGGAAGTGTAACTGTGTTTTAAAACTCCTGTGTAATTTGTGGAGGCAAAAACCAAGCCTGTGTATATTCAGATAAATTGAGAATGGAAGCGGAAAGTGTGTTCATAGTTTTGGAAAAGCATTTAAAGAATTTTTTCTTGAAGGAATGGGGCACACACCAGGAACAAAGAAAAGGATAAAAGGAATTGCATTACTGTATTGTTTAAGATATTACATAGTATTTTCCAGAAGACCTAATAACTGTATGGAGGCGAATCATTAACAGATAGTTGTAACAAAGGATTTGGAGAAAGATTATATATTTACAGTGAACTGGATTGTGCTATTACTGATGTATTATGCCCTGTGCGTCTACCTGCACCTTGTCTGAAACTGTCTCTCATCCCCTACATATGTGCTAGAGAGATAGAGATAGATAATACAGTGGTTAACAATTTGTATTTCAGGCTACATCCTGTAATAAAAGTACACGTTTAACGAGACAGCCACAACTGAAGGAACTAGAGGTGCAAGCGCCCTTTAATTCCAAAGGGACAGCCACCCAGTACCTACTGCCTGGAGCAAACACATTTGACCGTTTTTTTCCAGAACAAGTGGGACAGGCTTAAAAAACAAGAAATTAAGCTAAGTAGCCATACAAGGCTACTGTCTAGTGTAGAACAGTATTACCACAAATAAAGAAACTAAAATATAATGATGACAAGTCAGTGCATATAGATAGGCAAATCTATATTCAGTGATTGACTGTAATTCAGTAACTGTGAGGAACTATTATTGATCCTAAAATACAGACAGACTACAACCAGATTGAGTTCAGCCAGGATAGAAGAACTATCAATATAAATTTTAAAGACTGTAGATATTTGTGAACATTTTACAAGTGAATTTAATAATGTTATGTTGTAATCAAATTTTGAGTTCAGTGAAATATTTTCACAGAGAAAAGAAAACTTGTACAAAATAAACTGTAAATTTTACCAACAGACTTACTTGGATTATTTAAGTTAAGTTACAGTTCTTGTTGGTTAATAGTTTCGTTTAATACCCCTAGCATAGCGTAACATTATAAACAGAGGAGGATCTGGAGAGGAACATTAAGGAACCTAGGAAAATAAATACACTATCAGCATACCTAAGAACTTATACAGCTTGATCTTACCTTTGATGTCCATACACCCTTACTCTTTTCAGAGAAGGGGGTATTGCTTATAAGACCAGTCTCTTATCTGGCACTATCCTGGTATCACATTATATAACTTTGTGTCCAGGATATCTTATACTTTAAATAATATTAACCCCTCTCGTGACAGGGTCTCTTCAGAGTACGTGGCCAACCCTACTCCAGCGTCTGCCAGCTGTGATGGTGTGCATGTCCTCTTGGTTACTCTGAGTAAGCAGTTCTTGGTTAGTGATGGTATTCGGCCATAAGATTGTGGGGGAAAGAGGACAATTTCTACATTTCCTTCTCGGTTACTCTTCAGCAGTACGCAGCGAAATTGTTTACCATAAGCCAAATGTTTATTAATTAGATGAGCTAATAACCTGCCAACATGTGGCGGGAAATAATTATGGTGTACTCTTACCCCTGCATGTCATCATCATCATCATCTCAACCCGTAATCCATCATGGGTCGTAGTGGTGCTATGGTGGAAGCATCAGCAGACAGCGCCCTCCACTGCTCTCTTTCATCAGCAATGCGTACAATCGAGGAAAAAAACCATGCCCTGTCCATTCTTTGACGTTATCAGCCCAGGATTTTCTTTGCCTTCCTCTTCTCCGTTTACCTTCGATTGTTCCCTGGCGTATCGTTTTCAAAAAGGAGTCATGACGAGTAACATGCCCAAACCAGGCGAGCGTTCGAGGTTTACTACTGACAGAAGTGGTTCTTGGTGGCCTGCATTTGGGTTTATTTTCTATCTAACATAGACATTTGTTGTGTGCTCTTATATAGCAAATGCGCAAAATTCTTCTATAACATTTATGCTCGAAAGCCTGAATCCTTCGCTCCGTATCTGCTGTGCGTGTCCAGCCCTCACACCCATACAAGAGAATAGATAATACAAGTGATTTGTATAATTTGATCTTCACAGGAAAACTGATGTTACTTTTCCAGATCACATTCAACCTTGTCATGGCAGCTGAGGCCATTTCAAGTCTTGTCTTGATTTCTTTACTTGATCTCCCATCACTACATATAGTGGACCCCAGATATTTAAAGGTGTTCACTTCTTCTAACTTTTTCCCATTTAAGGTAATGATTGTCATAACATGTTTCTTATGGCTATTTCCAAATATCTTGCTTTTTTCTATATTAATTTCTATCCCATACGTTCTTGTTACTTTCTCCAGTATAGAGGTAATGTCTTGGAGTTCTGATTCTGTTCCCGCTATGAGATCGAAATCATCAGCAAAACGTAGATTGCAAAGAGGTCGACACCCACTCGATATGGTTGTTTTATAGTTGTAGAGAGTCTCCTGCATAAAATGTTCTAGATATATATTAAATAACACTGGGGACAGGATGCATGTCATAATGACGTCATTAAGTCTCCTGAGGTCATTTCATATCTGTCCATTTCAACTTTACTGGATCTTTGTAGTCAAACTTGTCATGACCTATGGTCAATGAACCATGACAAAATTAATAGGCCTGCGTACCATTTTTTAAAACTGGATATTCAATTAAGCTTTCACGGTGCATGCGTGCCGTTTGCGTATTTTCCCATAAAATGAACAATGAAAAGATTGCAAGTCATGGGCATTCTTTTTAAATGGTGTTCAATTTAAAGTTCACGGTGCGATACCCTCCCTTACCATATTGTGCAGAAAAGCTTGCAGGCATTTTAAGCAATTCATTGCCGTACCTTTGACTTAGTAATATGTGGATATGATTTATATTAACTTAAAACGAAGTTTGTTTGTTTGTATCTGTGGGAATGTTTGTTGCAATGACGGCCTTAGAGCATTGTTTGCGCAGGTCAAATGGGTTCTCGCGCGCTGCCTCGCCACAGTTGTGGCTGTAAAAGATAATAATCTACTGGGAAATTAAATAACATTCGTGAGTAATAACACTGCAGATCACTTTCACATAATAATTATTTACAAAACAAAACAAAAACACTGTAACAAGCAACAACAATATTACAAGTACCTCCCACTAGAGTTTAGGTTTTAGTTTTGCAAGAATTACATTGCGTGCTTTGGCAAACTATGTCACTGAACAAGAAAAGTCGGCTTCCTCACTCATTCCCCCCTACACAAAAAACCAAAAACAAAATTGTTTCCCGCCCGTATCGGCGCCTCCTTGCCCCTAACGCTCATCACGGTCGGCTCAAAGGGCCTGCATTAAGGAAGGTCCTAGTTTATGTACAGCTTTAAATACATGGTCGCTTTTATTTGCAATATAAAACTTAAAAGAAACATCTCAACCAATGAGACGGCACAAACATTTTAGCCAATATTTATCCACTGCTTCCAGCCCTCATTAGAGCACAGACCATCAATAACCTCACGTCAAGGTCATCAATAACCTCACACCAAGGTCATCAATAACCTCACACCAAGGTCATCAATAACCTCACACCAAGGTCATCAATAACCTATCGCCAAGGTCATCAATAACCTCACGCCAAGGTCATCAATAACCTCACGCCAAGGTCATTAATAACCTCACGCCAAGGTCATCAATAACCTCACGCCAAGGTCATCAATAACCTCACACCAAGGTCATCAATAACCTCACGCCAAGGTCATCAATAACCTCACGCCAAGGTCATCAATAACCTCACACCAAGGCCATCAATAACCTCACACCAAGGCCATCATTAACCTCACGCCAAGGTCATCAATAACCTCACACCAAGGTCATCAATAACCTCACACCAAGGCCATCAATAACCTCACGCAAAGGTCATCAATAACCTCACGCCAAGGTCATCAATAACCTCACACCACGGCCATCAATAACCTCACACCAAGGCCATCAATAACCTCACGCCAAGGCCATCAATAACCTCACGCCAAGGCCATCAATAACCTCACGCCAAGGCCATCAATAACCTCACGCCAAGGCCATCAATAACCTCACGCCAAGGCCATCAATAACCTCACGCCAAGGCCATCAATAACCTCACACCAAGGCCATCAATAACCTCACACCAAGGCCATCAATAACCTCACGCCAAGGCCATCAATAACCTCACGCCAAGGCCATCAATAACCTCACGCCAAGGCCATCAATAACCTCACGCCAAGGCTACATGAATTGTTCCATTGTTTCTATGTTTTCATTATCCCTGTCATGTGTGTCTCCAAATGTATTATCCGTATGTTTTAAAGTCTGCCTCTGTTTCTTTAGCTTTACAATTCCCGAGCTATGACTGCCTTGTAATGTTATCAGCTGCTTTTCTCGGTGTGTGGCCTATCCTATGCTAATATTTTATTCTCACCTCTTGCCCTGTAGTTTTTGTCTGGTCTTTTCTATTAGTTCCATATTGTTGGTCTTAGTCATACAATCTTAGTTCTTCTACCCCACCGTGACAGTCATACAATCTTAGTTCTTCTACCCCACCGTGACAGTCATACAATCTTAGTTCTTCTACCCCACCGTGACAGTCATACAATCTTAGTTCTTCTACCCCACCGTGACAGTCATACAATCTTAGTTCTTCTACACCACCGTGACAGTCATACAATCTTTGTTCTTCTACCCCACCATGACAGTCATACAATCTTAGTTCTTCTACCCCGCCGTGACAGTCATACAATCTTAGTTCTTCTACCCCACCGTGACAGTCATACAATCTTAGTTCTTCTACCCCACCGTGACAGTCATACAATCTTAGTTCTTCTATCCCCACCGTGACAGTCATACAATCTTAGTTCTTCTACCCCACCGTGACAGTCATACAATCTTAGTTCTTCTACCCCACCGTGATAGTCATACAATCTTAGTTCTTCTACCCCACCGTGACAGTCATACAATCTTAGTTCTTCTACCCCACCGTGACAGTCATACAATCTTAGTTCTTCTACCCCACCGTGACAGTCATACAATCTTAGTTCTTCTACCCCACTGTGACAGTCATACACTCTTAGTTCTTCTACCCCACCGTGACAGTCATACAATCTTAGTTCTTCTACCCCCACAGTGACAGTCATACAATCTTAGTTTTTCTACCCCCACCGTGACCGTCATACAATCTTAGTTCTTCTACCCCACCGTGACAGTCATACAATTTTAGTTCTTCTACCCCAGCGTGACAGTAATACAATATTAGTTCTTCTACCCCACCGTGACAGTCATACAATCTTAGTTCTTCTACCCCCACAGTGACAGTCATACAATCTTAGTTTTTCTACCCCCACCGTGACCGTCATACAATCTTAGTTCTTCTACCTCACCGTGACAGTCATACAATCTTACTTCTTCTACCCCACCGTGACAGTCATACAATCTTAGTTCTTCTACCCCACCGTGACAGTCATACAATCTTAGTTCTTCTACCCCCACCGTGACAGTCATACAATCTTAGTTCTTCTACCCCACCGTGACAGAATAGTCCGTTCTCTTGTCCTCGCGCTCATGTTTCTCTCCAACATTATTGATGCTCACATTTTGTGTACTGAGTTCTTGGTGCCACTTGTTGTTTATACTTTCTCTCTGTAACTCATGCCATGTCAGGGTTTAATTGGCCATCCTTTGTGAGATTAAACACAGGTGTTTAAAGGAAGATAGTGACAGTGATGGGAGCGCCAGGATTAGTGCGTAAACAAACATTGAGATGGCCACCGTCCATTGTCTTATCCCTGATAAATGTTTCTGTCTGGCCAGGTAGTTTGTATGCACAGTAAATACAAATATGGTGATAGATTATATTCTCACACTTACGATAACTCATGGGATTTGTAACAGGTAAATGATGTAATCATTTCCTAACAGATTTGTTGTAGGCAATAGTTACGATAAGTGATCCATCTTGACAGAGAGTATCTGTGATAGATCTATGAAGTCGTGAGTGTAAACACGATGGAAACCAACAGAAGACGAAATATATCTTATTTGGGGAAAGGAATTGTAAACAACACATTTTGTGTGTCACGCATTCATTGTCCATAGAGGGCAGTGGGGATATACCCTTACCAATATATGCAAGTTGTATGCTATTAGTTTGGCATTTAAGATGTAAAAATACGACATTTCTGTTTGGAGCCTTGTCATATAGTAGCACTATATATACATATAA
This sequence comes from Oreohelix idahoensis, assembly GCA_024509875.1. Lineage (NCBI taxonomy): Eukaryota > Metazoa > Mollusca > Gastropoda > Stylommatophora > Oreohelicidae > Oreohelix > Oreohelix idahoensis. The sequence continues at coordinate 106,420 of JAMPIV010017082.1, forward strand.
CAGAGCTATTGAAGTAATATTTTACTGATTTAAATCAGTTGGGAGCTCATCAAAACCAGCACAATTCTTACTCCTCATAGAAGGTCATGGAAGATAGAAAGTTTACACGTCATGGATCCTATCAGCTGTAGTACTTGATTTCTTAAATTCCCGTCAGGCTCCCTCAAATTGAAGCATCATTCTTCAATTCACATATATGGCAAGGGTAATCTTAAACAAACGAACGAACGAGCTTTATTTTCAAAGGGTTGAGAATTGAGCACACACACACACACACACACACACACACACACACACACACACACACACACACACACACACACACACACACACACACACACACACACACACACACACACACACACACAGGCCCCGTCTGACATTCTGTCTTTCCTATCTCTCACCTTTAATACTGAACTCATTTATTCTCACATGCATGTTGAGCTAAAGGTAGATAACTTTGAAGACTTTCTTTGTAGACAAAAACAGCGCATTGAGAAAAGGTTAACATTTCTTAAAGTTCTCTTTAGCTTGTGTAGAAGAAAATAATAAAGAAAAATCTCAGCACAACAATAACTGATCAAATAACGAAGTTAACAATTACATCACTTCATTCATCAAGGAACAAAACCAACTAGTAGGCCCCGAAAGTGAAAAAAAACAAAGAGTTAACAATCCTTCCGCTTCTCTGGAAAAATACAAAATTACTAAACTCACCATCTTTATGTCTGCTCATAAAACTAGGGATACTTTATAAATCTACGCCTGAAAGACTGTAGCTTTCCATAACGCACCGTGTACCACACAAAAAAAAACAATAATAGGACCACTAATACACACCATGTCCGTACCGACCAGTAGACAAAACAAGATAGGCTGTAGATTAACTCTTGTCTATATTCTGACCACTAATACACACCATGTCCGTACCGACCAGTAGACAAAACAAGATAGGCTGTAGATTAGCTCTTGTCTATATTCTGACCACTAATACACACCATGTCCGTAGCTCTTGTCTATATTCTGACCACTAATACACACCATGTCCGTACCGACCAGTAAACAAAACAAATGGAGGTCAACTCAGGTCAACTTTCTGTATTGACGCTCTTATCTGGCGCGGCGAATTATAACAGGCGTACTTCGTATATGGTACTCGATGCGTAATCCGGTTGGGTCTGGCTTGAGACCTATTGCATACTCCGTTTAAGAATCCAGTAAGATAATTTCAATTAAGCTGGCGAGGATGTGTTGATGTATATGATGGATGCCACCAAGCTCTGACTTGTACTAAATACGCGAGTAGGAAACCACTACTACACAGTACGTGACGTCAGGCTGCGTTCGTTGGTTCTACACTGCAATAGTATCGATATTCGAGAATTTTTTCACCCGTTTAATGGGGTTATGCGAAATGGATATAGTTGTCAGGCAATATGACACTCGTCTTGCTGAAAACATATTAGGCAGGAGGGAGAATTTGTGAGTTTGTAATCAGCTGTTTTTAGCAGTGGGGGTACCTGGAACTAAGACCCAATAAACACCCATTACCTCAAGCAAACTAAAATCATAACTTTAATGTTATACTACAGTATTTGTTTTATTATTGTTAGGCAAGTCTCTGTGCTGTCTCTTTCCACGTAAGTTTTCCTCATGTTAATTCCATGATGACAGTTCTCAACATGCATCCTGCTAATATATTTTGAACATACATGTACATCCAAGCATTTGCTCTGACAGGAAAAAAATCGACTCAATGTCATCTTTCAACTCAACATATGGGTTATCCAACCATGTAGTCCCCGTTGAGAGGATGTACTATTTAGTTTACAAAATTAAGAGAATTTACAGAAAATATAAGCAATATGTACATTACACAATTAAACGGTATGCGCCCCGTTGGGTCGATACACAAAAGGGAAACGTAATAACCTTCCAAAATGGAATACATACAAGGACAATGTTTATCCTATTATGATACATTGTGATTTTACATGGTATATGATTCTTTCCCTGGCCAGTGTTAAACTTTCTAGACGGCATTGTAAGTTAGATCTAAACTACACAATAGCCATTCCTTGGTTGAGTTGTCACAGCCATCAAGTTTAAGTACACTATGATTGTTTATTCAACCTTGCAATGTGCACAGTCTATGAATAGAACCCCCTATTGTGTGGCTAATCTGGCGGCAATCCATCTAGCGAAAAACAGGTGATAATGCCTAATTTCTTTTCCGCTTAGACCATCCCTGTGTGTAATTATCTCAGATATCTGTCTGGAAACTCAAGATTTGTAGACGGTACTCCATGAGCACATGGCCACAATATTGTGAGAGGCAGATAGGTACAGCCAGAAGTCTTACGCAACGATATGACATCACTGTAAGAAGTCACGCGTGGATATTAAATTTAATGTGAAACACGTAAGGTTATTTTTCGAATTTGAAAAAAAATGCCCCTACACACGTAGTGCTGAAAGAGATTAGATTGGATTGGTTCATTTTGAGGAGCTGAAATAAACAATGTATTTTATTGGCACACTAGTCGGAAGAGCAATCTGTGATTTGCACTAAGAACTTATAATATAGTGTGATGAAAACACAGACACAGATCACACAGAGATGGTGCAGTGCACAAGTCATATCAGCGACTCCTAAAATCCAGAAAGAAAAAGGAAACATTGGATTTAGAAATTCCACAACTATACGTAACAGATCGAGCATTGGGCAACTATGGAATTCACAAGAAACCTGCTTTTTTAATAAAAGACTGGAAACTTAAAAGGGCCAGGACTTTAATTAACAAGACTGGAATCTTAGGAATTTGATCACAAGTCATAGAGGAATTTAACAAAAGTTTTCCCAGGCCCAGTTGAATTCACAAACATCCGCCGTCAGAGGAAATAACTCTAATTTCCCAGACCAAGTCATAGAGCAATTAAACAAAAGGTTTCCCATACCAGGATTTCGCAGAACACCCGCCGTCAGATGAATTTACTCTAATTTCCAGAATTCAGTGATTTCGAAGCTTCTAATACAGAGCTGTGCCCATCCTAAAATCTGTGCAAGGAGATTGTGTATTCCCCAAATTTTGGAGTAAGTGTAAACAATTTATTTACTAATGTAAATTCTACAGGTTTCTTGCTAAGTGGTTATATACAAGGCTGGCAACCTCAACATATGAAAATAGTATATGCATGAACTACTACTGCAAGAGCTAGTGATGGTTTCTGACTAGTCGTGCGGAAAACCCGACAGCAGAGCAACCCCAGACTCTACGGGAGTAGTGATGAGTAACAAGTGATGATTACATCACATGTGCCTAAAGTGTAACATATTATCTTGTGAGATTTATGTACCTTTTTTAATTGTAATTCAGGCAAATCATTATTCACGCGCTAGAGACGCAATTTCCCAGTTAACACCCAGAAGGATATTGGTGAAGTTTCATCAAATTCCCTGAGTTACATTGTGTGCTCGGGAATTTGATTCTTCTGAGATGTTAACATTGGTAGTTGGAGCGCATGACAATGGATCTGTTAGTTTGCGGCGAACAAATGTACTTAGCAGGCATTTGTTTCTTTTTTGTGTGTAAAGTTCGTTTTTAGAAGCAATCAGACGATTTGTGGTATTCACAATGCAGTTGTGAGTGAAAAGCATTCTCCTTAACATCCTACGGTGGAAGAAAGTGTGGAGAAGGCTTTCGTCATCACATAATTGATGAACCACAGCTGCAGGACTTATCTGGAGTAAAGTTGTTTTTGTTGTCACAGGCAACAGCAAAACACAGACATTGATAGCGCGCCGCTCCAATATCTGTGAGGAAAAATTTAATTTATCATTAACCCCCATTGAATCCTTATTGTAACTTGTGGAACTAATTGACTATTAAATTTGTTGTATGGTATTTTAAACTAAACAAATAATGGTTTATTCAGTCATTAGAAGGATGAAAGCAAGACTATTTAATAATTGCACACATATATATATATATAGATCCATTACTTATAAGAAGGCATTCTTTGGATTACATCAACTGGAGGCTTAACGGGCTAAACAATTGCTTAAATCTTTCACACAATACGACATCCCAGATATAATGCGTTAGCAATTGTTCAGCCCAATGCAACATTGTTCGTGACTTCTGGAAAATAGTGATAGATGAAGGCAAGAAAGACGATGCCGCCATTGCAAGATTTCTGTTAACAAATCATTCAAGATTTTACAAGACGAACAGGTACGTGATATAAGATAGCAGAGAAGATAGACAGTAGCTAAGGTCAGAACGGAGAACAATGACTATTGATATAAATAAACAGCCCTGGTAGTTGGACCAGTTTTATACAGTAAAATACCTCAAACTAGTTCCACCAGACTTAAAGTGCCTCATCATGAGGAAAGGACCATAGAGACAAACCCAGAGAACATAAATTCTTATACGAGCTAGTAAAGCTGCGTCATACTATAGGTAGAAGAAATTAATAGACAGAAAGGAGACTTATTTTAAAGGTTGCTAAATGAACATATTTTTGAATAACTGAAGGAAGAAGACCCACCTCGATGGAAGGTTGGGCATGAGTAAATTTTCGACGGATATGATGTTTTGTTGGATGACTAACTGTAAATAAACACCATCTTGTTGTTCACTGCTGGTTGAGTGCAGTACTTTACGATAGATGTTCTCCATCCATCATCTATATTTTCGTGTGATGTACTATCATCTAGAGTTATAGTATCATAACACCATCTTGTTGTTCACTGCTGGTTGAGTGCAGTACTTTACGATAGATGTTCTCCATCCATCATCTATATTTTCGTGTGATGTACTATCATCTAGAGTTATAGTATCATAACATCATCAACACCTAGCTGCCTACTGTTTGGGTAGTGAGACGAGTCCACACTATATAAACACTGTCAAATACAAACATCAACCACAACCATCACGGCCACACACTAGCAATAATAGATATAGAGGTCAAATCATTACACTTAGAAAATATAAATAAATAAGTATATTGATGGAATAAGCAGCAACACTTGAATAAACTTATGACGTGACGACTAAACATCCAGCTAGCAGTCCCTCACAAAAATAAACCTTTTCATGGCTAATAAAAGTGACCCCCCCCCCTCAAAATTTAAAAAGAAAAGGAAAGAGATAACACTCCAGCGGTCAAAATGTTATAAAAATGTACACAATATACCCCGACTTATAACCGAGTGATCACACCTCTTGTCAGGTTTTGACGTGATGTCCAATGTCGGAAATAAGGGGTAAAAAAAGAGAACTTAACCATGTGATAAAGCACAGACAAGAAGTTAGGGGAAGGCATCCAGTGTTTGGTTTCGTAGGGGAACAATTCTACTCTTAATAAAATATCAAACTAAGTAACAGATTTCCATTTTTTATTTCTTTTTATCAATTCGTTATACAAGTATATGTAAGGCACAAAAAAAATCTCTTATTTGTGTTAGTACATTTGTTAAGTTGTTAAAAAAAACTTGTGTTTGCTATGTTTAGAATATAAATAATTTAAAAAATTGGAGTTTGATGCGCAATTAAAAAAAGTGAACACATATCTTCTGCCACTGTCAATGATAATTATCATATACATCATTTCTTGAGGCATTTGTTCCTTTTTGGCTAAGATCAAAGTGTCTTAGCCAGGGCCGGGATCACACTCAATTCAAACATTGTACTAAATAAAGTCAATAGACCTCACTTTGAGTCCAAGAAGGGGTAATTAGAAAAAAAAGAGAACTTTCTGAAGATAAGACACACCCGTATTTACGACGAGCATCTATGATAGATAGGATATATACATCCGATATTTACAGGATACATCAAGCACAACATATTAATTGTGCTCCTGACGTCGCAGACCATAAAGCTGTTGATACAGTGTTAGGGCCGCCCATTACAAAATCTAAAAGATGCCCGCATTGGAAGTTTAATAACAGTTTACTGAAACATGATTTTTTTCACAAAACAAATAACACAGTTCATATTAGGATACACAGAACAGACTCCTGAATAAACTATTGCAGGATTTTGGGTCTTACTAAAATACACCATAAGAGATAGATTGGAGTTTTATAAACAGCTTAATGCCAAAGAAGAAACAAGAACAGACGCACAAAACCTTTTTCTGCACTACACAAAACCTCTCACAGAACAAGACAGTAAATATTTAGACTAAGCACTAACGCTCGAAAATTTGCGAGAGGCATAAAACACACTACACCGAGACAAAACACCAGGTCCGGATGGCCTTACAGCAGAATTGTATACATTCTTTTTTCCCGTGCTCGGACCACTATGAATTAAAGTCTTCGAGGAGCTTTTCAGATGGGCGAACTTCTCGTAAGTTTGAAGCAGTCATACATAATACTCTTACCAAAAGAAAAACAGACAGAAAACTACTAAAATATTACAGGCCCATATAGCTTCTAAACACTGACTATAAGATTCTAATTAAAGCTCTTACAATTAAACTATAGATGGGTGTGAGAAAATATATCGAAAAAAGTGATTCGTCTTATGAGGACAAATATAGAATATCTACATACCTCGTCAAGATGATCAATTCTCTTGGTAGCGAATTTCCTTCATAAATCCTTTCTTTACTTGTCTGCTTATTGTAGTTATGATCATCTACTTTATGATGCCGCTGAGTCTGTCCACCATAGATCATCGAGTTAGCAAACTTCGATGAGCAAGCATATGTGTGTCAAGATGGCTGGTTCACCTTGCACAACCGTTACCTAGGTTCGGGCGACCTGATTGTCTAACTGGCGCTTCTCGGATGTCCCTTTTCTCAACTGCCCCTAAGAGCGTGCACCGTGAACTCTAGTTACTAATCTAGCCTTCTTCTGGAGGTTTTATGTGCACCTACCTCGGACAACGTTCTTGCCCTTTATCTTACTGCTTATACCTAACTGTCCTAGTTTAAACCATCAGTTGCTTCCCCTGCTACATCTACTAATAGATAGTTCTTGTAACTCCCTGGTGGTTGAAATGAAGCACAGTGGGCCGCCTTCTTTGATATCATTCCAGTAAGCAGCCAGCGTCGTAAGCATTAGGGATTAGGGTTAGGCTTAGGATACTTAAACCTGGTTGAAATGAATCTCAGTGGGCCGTCTTCTTTGATGTCATCCCAGTAAGTCGCCAACGTCGTTAGGGTTAGATTTAGGATACCTAAACGTAAGAATTACCCCTACTTAATGCGTCTCTGAATTATATTTTAAGGCTCTATCGAACTTACGGCTATGTGTTCTTCATTTCAACCCCTAGACATAACTCTTACACCTGTTTACTGCGTCTTTGAATTCTTTTTGTTAAGGCCCTATCGAACAGAGTGTCCGCTGTACTTCATTTAAACCCTCTTTGCCTTAGTATTAATGACTAATATGTTTACCCTTGCCACATCACAATTAGTCAGTTTTACATGTGCTGTAGAATAAGTCTTGCTTCCATCGCTAACTCTGGCCTTTTCCAGTTGGAGGTAACCAGAGCATCTCATTTTTTGAGGCATTCCCCCCCCCCCCTCCCCCCAAGAAAAACCAAACAAACAAAATGGAGAGACCGACCAGAATGTAAATACCAGGACTGGGACGAACATTAACTATCGCAGATGACATACTCAAGTACAGAACTGGCTCAGACAGACAGGAAATGGTTCAAGACATACACGAGACACTAGAGGCGGTTTCTAAATGTGTGTATGGGAAGCGGATCAGGGGTCAATCCCAACAAGGCCTGTGTGATGTGGTGCTCTTTCAACAACTTCATAGTGAAAGCAGACCTTGCAGACATCACTTTCAGTGGGCAGAACATTGATAGGCAAGACAGAATAAGTATCTGGGAGTAACGTTTGATCGTGGGCTATCATTCAAGTATTATGTGGAACTGATCATAGGGAAGAGCAAGCGAGGACTGGCAGCTTTAAAAACTATGACTAGAACACATTCAAAATGAAGGAATGCGAGTAGTTTTAGGATGTTCGCGTGATACCCCCTTTGTGACAATGAGATACGCGCTCGGATTGCTGTCTATTAGATATGCGACGGCCCTGTCAAAAGCATATATGCGGGTAACCACCGACAAAAGACACACCCTACACAAGAGTGTAGCTGACATGAAAGGAGCAAGAATCAAGAGGGGGATGTCAAGGATGGCACAGGCAGAGGCAACGATTAATCAGGTGTCCAGGGTTGAAAATGTATCCAAAGGGGAAGAGTGGCGTAAGTCAGGGGAGACCTGGATAAACTATCACCAGGTCATCATTGACCTTGGCAGAGAGTAAAGATCTTGGAGCAATGGAAAAGCAGAGCTGGAGATTGAAAAGTGATCATCCTGGGGATGATGATGCCATTGTGTACACTGATGGGTCTGTAGTTCGTAGTGAGAAATCAGTAGGGGTCTTCTCTGCGAGAATAAAGGGCAGGGTCGTCGCTGAACAGAGTGGAGCCTACATGACAACAACCTCCAGCATGAGAATGGAGGTAGAGGCAGTTACTGCTGCACTGACTTGGCTGTCTGAAACTCCATCAACCGGTGCAGTTACATTGTCAGACTCTCAAGCCATGTTTCGGAAATTTCAGAATGGATGGCTGCGGTAGGAATTGAAAATAGAAGCCTCAAGTCTTGAAGAACTGGTGAGGATCTACTGTCATGGTCATGCAGGGGCACGTGGCAATGAGAGAGTTGGCAGACTGGCCTCGAGAACACCCATGGTGGGGACACAGGACATGAGTAAGAGAGAGATACTAAGGGCTATTAATGATCGCCTACTGGATAATGGCACTGCAATGGATGAATCAACAAGGCTGAAGCAGTTGGAGTTTGGCATCAAACGTGGGACTAGTAGAAATGTACGTGAGAGAGGATACATCCGTCGTTGGTACAACCAGTGTGCTACAGGTACAATTAGCATTCATACTCTTCGACATTTGCTGAGGGAGACTGACGACTTATGGATTTGCCCGGAGTGCAGTGAAGTCGAATCTGATTAACAATAACAATAACAGATGTGTAATGTTTGTCACGGATTGCCTTCCCTTAGCTCTGCAATAGGTGTCCACCAATGGCCAATACTCAAAAGTATATAATATGGGTCTTCAAAGGTTTCTACCTTCGCACAAGATTACTTTTGGCAGAGTTGTAGATAGAAGGATAATGACGCTTCTATCTCAAGGTAGATTCATAAGATGTTTTCAGAAGTTAAGAACAATACTGCATAGGGCAGAGCACTATTAACTTATATCTGATCCGTCGCCTTTTGTGAAGCATTAAGCAATGGTTTATGCCCGTTCGACCCAGCCCCATAAATTGGGTTCCAGAGAAACTCAGGAAAGGTTAAGACGGCCGGCTTGATGCTGACCACATCACCCCTAGTGTGCCGATGGTCACAAAAATATGGGCATAACACCATATTCACAATATGACTCAATGGGCGTGTAACGTGATCATTTTAGCCCTTTCAAGCCCCCAGTTGGTGTAAATCTAGCGAAATTCGTTTTATAAGTATTTGCTCTATAGATGTAGATACAAATCTAGACCTATATATATATTAAAGAGTATTGTTCGTACGTTTTCTTTCACACCGATAATAAATGAGTTACTACGATTGTTTTTTTTTTTTTAAATAACATTTAACATATTACAAAAGGAATTAGTCTTGACAGGTTAAGTTAGCGATGGAATGATGGTGAATTTTAGATGTAAATAACATTCTCTTCACTGAGACTTGGGTTGAGGATTTTATAAAAACAATTGTCCTCTTGCTGTTTCCTTAATAAACTTAGCTGGTCTAAGTGAGTCCTGCAGCCGTGATTTCGACAATTATTCAGTGAGGCGGGCTCTTCTCCACACAACTCGTCTAATGTAGGCGGTTAGTGTTGATTCCTTACTGTTAACTCACAGCTAGTGGCGTAGGAACTTTAGACTTGCAGCTTCGTACCATGTACGGTCTGATAGCTTCGTTCCAGGAATTTTAGACAAAATAAAAAGAACAAATGCCTAAGCAAAATACATTTGTGGGTTGCAAATTAAATGACGCATTGTCTCGCTGTCCAGCTACCAATGTTAGCCTTCCTGAATAATTATTCTCCTTGAGTAAACACAGTATAATTCTTTGATTATGTCCTCAATATGATTAAAATTACCGTTATTCTTCTGGTTATTGAACTGGGATAATATGTGCTTGGACAGCGTGACTGCAATGATTAGCCCAACTTACAAATATCAAGGTACATATATGTCACAAAATGATATTATTCATTTTAGGCACATGTGACGTAATCATCATTCATCACTGTTCCACTCGAAGTCATGGGGTTGCGGCTGCTTTCGAGTTTTTGAGTGAATTAGCAAAAACCAAACACCAGCGCTTGCTGTAATAGTTTATGAATATACTATTTTCATATGTTGAGGTTGCCTGCCTCATATATATATAACCACTTAACAAGGAAAACATGTCAAATTCACATGGTAAAATAAATGTTTACACTTACCCAAAAGTAACTTTTGGGAACACAATCTCCTGGCACAGTTAAAATAGACACAGCAAGTTGATGCTTTCGAATCACTTGGTCTGGGAAATTTTAAATTTTCTCTTATGACGTGTAATTTGATTCTTTAGGTCCCCATTCGTTGTATTTAAAATTGAGTGTTTAATTTTAAGATTTAAAGTTGCCCAAATACTCTGACCTGGTCCTTTAAGTTTCCAGTTGGTATTTATAACTGCGGGTTTTAAAGTTGCCCAAATACTTCGATCTGTCACTCATAATTTTAATTTGGAAACCATTGTCAAATCGTGATATCTGGCTCTGGTGAATTGCTAGCTTGACGTGGCGATGCAGTCTGATTTGTGACTCCGATTTCGCTAGATTATATTTCCATTTCTCAGTTCAAATCCCAGATTGCACTTCCGACGAATTTGCCAATGAAAGTCAAAGTCTGTTCCAGCTCTCACATTAAGCCAATGGTAACCTCTTTAAAACTAAATTGTCGGGGTGTTAAATCATTATATCCCTCGCATGTTTTGAAATATCAAATTTTAAAATTCCAACGCGTGACCACTTTCTAATTAGAAAGTAATCCTTCCGATTGCACCGTTCTGCAAACTTAGAAACAAACATGTGAACATTTCCGGTCTAGATGCGTTCCCACAATATTGTCTCCAAAGACACATTATCGGTAATATTTATATAACGATGGGCCAGCGGAAACGATTACGTCTTACCACCTGTGTTTGGGTAAATCGCTCAGATCTGATTTCTCAGACAGACAATATGGCTTTCTTTTCATCAATCGAGCTCTACCATCTTGTGTCAATAAAGATCGACTTTATCAAAGGTGACTAGACGACGTAGGTATTAATTATTCGTGGACATGCCTATTTAGGTTACGACGATTCACATTGCGAAACGTACACAAGTCTGGGAGCGACTAGAGCAGAATGTAGGTGCATAAAATATGTCAAAGAATAGGATGATCGGTTAAGAAAATGATGAAAAGAAGTGATACTGCCGGAGAGGATGAACGTTATAAAAGGGCACAACTGATTCCTCACAATCTTTACGGAACTACAGTTGAGCTGAGCTAACTGGGACAGATTTGTAATGTTGACATAACTACAGATGAGCTGAGCTAACTGGGACAGATTTGTAATGTTGACATAACTACAGATGAGCTGAGCTAACTGGGACAGATTTGTAATGTTGATATAACTACAGATGAGCTGAGCTAACTGGGATAGATTTGTAATGTTGACATAACTACAGAGGAGCTGAGCTAACTGGGACAGATTTATAATGTTGACATAACTACAGATGAGCTGAGCTAACTGGGACAGATTTGTAATGTTGACATAACTACAGATGAGCTGAGCTAACTGGGACAGATTTGTAATGTTGACATAACTACAGATGAGCTGAGCTAACTGGGACAGATTTGTAATGTTGATATAACTACAGATGAGCTGAGCTAACTGGGACAGATTTGTAATGTTGACATAACTACAGTTGAGCTGAGCTTACTGGGGCAGATTTATAATGTTGACATAACTACAGTGTGAGCTGAGCTAATTGGTACAGATTTGTAATGTTGACATAACTACCGTTGAGCTGAGCTTACTGGGAGAGATTTATATTGTTGTCGGAACTACAGATGGGTGAGATAACTGCGACATATTTCTAATGTTGATAGAAATACAGATGAATGCAGGAAACAGATTTGTAATGTTGACGGAACTACAGATGATGTGAGCTAACTTGGACATATTTATATTGTTAACAGTACTACAGATGGGATGAGATAACTGGGACAGATTTTCTAATGTTAACAGAACTACAGATGGGCTGAGATAACTGGGACAGATCTATAATGTTGACAGAGCTACAGACGATCTAACTGGAATAGATTAGTAATACTCACAGAACTACAGATGGTCTGACTGGAGGAGAATTGCAACTCTTTCAGATATGTTTCGTTAGATTATTAATATTTAGAAAAATAAAGCAGACCATCCACCAACAACGAACCAAAACCGTAGAACAAGAGAGACTGTTTATCACTGACATATGAAATACTTGTAAATCAACACAGTCAAACAATAAACAATCCAAAAAAAGAATTACTTATTGCTATTTTAGACACCATTCATCAAATCGGCATTGATTAAGTCATAAATCAGCTGGAGTTAAAGAAGACCACACTATCGGTAGACCCAAAAGGAAACGAAAAACGCACATGGATCTTTATTTCAGCTAGTAGTACTTATAACGACACGTCGGTACACTAGCAGTAATAGATATAGAGGTAAAATCTTTACACTTCATCATCATCAGTTGCCATCTCCACAATGAAGGTTGGCTGTAATGGATCTCCAACGTCTTCTGTCTCTTGTCTTGGTGGTGCACTCTGATAGACTCCTTTCCTGTCCATCTCTTGATGTTATCTTCCCACTTATAGCGTTGTCTTCCCCTTGCACGTTTGCCTTCAACTCTCCCTTCTGTTATGGTCTTCTGCAAGGTGTTATGCCTTTTTATGTGGCCAAAATATTTTAACTGCCGAACTTTGACCTCCCTCATTAGTTCTCTTTTCATACCTAGATTTTCTAGGACCTCCTTATTTGTTTTCATCTCTTTCCATGAGATACGCCCCATTCTTCTATATATCCACATTTCAAGAGCCTCAATTCTTTTTTCCAAATGCTTATTCATCGTCCATGTTTCTGCACCATACAGAAATGCAGAATATATATAACACTTTATGATTCTCAGTTTTAATTTGTGAGATAACTGTTTGGATGTCAGTATATGTTTCATGTTGTTGAATGTAGCTTTGGCCATTCCTATTCTCTTCTTGATTTCTGTTTCACATCTGCCATCTTCTGTTATTATATGACCAAGATATACGTAGCTCTTGACTTGTTCCAGGATTTTCCCATTTACGCTTATCTTTAATGTGGGTTTATCGGTTGTTTTGCTAATTATCATAGTTTTTGTTTTCTCAATATTAATGTCGAGTCCATATTCATGACTTATGCTGTTCACTTGCTTCACTAGTTCTTGTAACTCCTGTTCGCTTTCAGCTAACAACACGGTATCATCTGCATATCTAAGGTTGTTTATTGACCTTCCACTGATGTTCAGTCCTGGTATTTCCTGTATCTGTTTGAAAATTTTTTCGGTGTATAAATTAAATAGGCAAGGGGACAGCACACAACCTTGTCTGACACCTCTTTTTATGTCTATGTATGGTGAATAATTCCTTCCAGATCTTACTGTGGCAGTTTGCTCCCAATAAAGGTTACTGAGTATTCTTATATCTTTTCCATCAATACTTATGTCTTTGAGGCATTCAATTATTTTCTCATGATGGACTCTGTCAAAAGCCTTCTTATAGTCAATGAAGCACATATACATACTTTTTTGGACCTCTGTATATTTTTCTGCTAATATTCTAAGGCAAAATATTGCCTCTCTTGTTCCACTCTTCCGTCTAAAACCAAACTGTTCTTCTTGGATTTCGCTGTCTACTTTACTTTTTATTCTTTCCTGTATGATTTTGAGCAGTATCTTAATTGCATGACTCATCAGGCTGATTGTTCTGAAGTCTGAACATTCTGTTGCATTTGGTTTTTTGGGCAATGTTATAAAAACTGATGTCTTCATGTCGTGTGGTATATATCCTGTATTGTATATATCATTGCATATTTCTGTGATTGTATCTATACCAAAGCTCTCCAGAGCTTCTATCATTTCAATTTTTATGTTATCCATGCCTGCTGATTTTCCTTTTTGTATCATATGAATGGCATTCTCTACTTCTGATCTGAGAATGTTTGGGCCTTCGTTAGAATCTGGTGATGGTTTTTTACCTCTGTTGTCCTCGAATAGTTCTTTTACGTATTCTGCCCATCTGTTTGATATGTCTTTCTCATCAAGTAATATTACACCATTTTTGTTCTTGATACAGCTTCCTCCTTGTGCAAACCGCGACCGATTTGATAATTTCTTTATTTCTTCATGCATATATCTTGTCATGTGCTTTGCTTCCAAGTCTTTTATTTCCTTGCATTTCGTTTCTATCCACCGTTCTTTTGCTTCTCTACACATAGTACGTATGTCATTGTCTATTGTTTATTATTCTGGAGTGTTTTTTGCTTTCTTTCTTTCTGCCATTTTATTCAAGATGTCATCTGTCATCCAAATTTGATTTTTCTTAGACTCCTTTTTAGGTAAATTTGCATTTGCTGATTGTATGCTTGTTTTTAAGCATTCCCATTTTGCGGTTGCTTTTTCTTCTGGGTTTTCTCTTCTATACTGCTCCATGCTTTCTGTCAATAACTTTCGATATTTATTTTTGACGTCGATTAAATACTTCTGTTTTATATCTGGTTGTTTCAGCGCTGATATTTCTATCTGGGGTTCCTCCTGTCTTCTGTTTCCTGCTCTTTTCAGCTTTATATTTACTTTGATGACGACTGGATTGTGATCTGAATTTATGTCGGCGCCAGGATGTGTCTTTGCACTTGTGACACTGTTCTTAAATCTATGTTTTATCAAGATATAGTCGATTTGATTTCGTGTTACATCTCCTGGGCTTTTCCATGTGTATAATTTCCTTGGGTGGTGTTCAAAAAAGGTGTTACATATGACCAGCTGGTTTTCTTCACAGAACTGGATAAGTCTGTCTCCTCTATCATTTCTTGTCCCTAATCCATACTTACACTTAGAAAATATAAATAAATAAGTATATTGATGGAATAAGCAGCAACACTTGAATAAACTTATGACGTGACGGCCAAACATCCAGCTAGCAGTTCTTCACAGAAATAAACCTTTATATGGTTAATAAAAGTGCCCCCGATCCCCTCCCCCGCCCCCACCCCGCCCCCCCCCCCCCCCCCCCTAAATTTAAAAAGAAAAGGACAGAGATAACAGTCCAGGGGTCAAAATGTTATAAAAATGTACACAATATACCCGACTTATAACCGAGAGATCAAACCTCTTCTCAGGTTTTGACGTGATGTCGAATCTCGGAAACAAGTTAAAAAAAAAACAAAAGAAAAAAAAAACTTAACCATATGATACTTTAAAGAGCAGAGATATTGAAAGTAGGGGACACCATCCAATTTACTTCCAAAGGGGAACAATTTAAAATTTCACACTAAATAACAGATTATCATTTTTTATTTATTTTTTATCAATTCAGTACACATATTTATGTAAAGCAAAAATGAATATGTTTTTCTATTAGTACATTTGTTACGTTGTTAAAAAAAACTTGTGTTTACCATGTTTAGAATAAAAATACTTTAAATAATTTGGAGTTTGATGCGCAAGTTAAAGAAGTGAACACTTATATCTTCTGCCACTTTTAATAAGAATTATCAGTTACTATATTTTATTCGAGTCGCAGATGTACACATCGAAATGTTTCATCGGCGCCAAATAGCGCACTTCGACAATCCTTTAAACACATTTTCTTACTTAGTCGGTTCTCTCCTATCCCGGGGACCGGAGTAGCTAAAAGGAATGTCGTCCGCTTCTAGTTCTAAAGACACCTGGGTCGGTTCCCAGTACAGGGAATATTCTTAATGGAATTTTTTTCAGAACCTTACTTACGTAGTCGTTTCCCTTCTACCGTGAGGTGTAGAGGTATAGAAGATAGAGCGCCAGACTATCCTATCGGCTGTCTTCCTCCTGGCCTGGTTATATTCTAGTCCTCGGTCCTTCAAAGATTGTCTGATGTTGTCCTCCCAGCGGACTCTGGGTCGTCCTGGGGATCTGTATCTCTGGCTCTTTAATTCCCTTGCTTGTCGTGGTAGCCGATCTTCTCCCATTCTGCAGACATGGCCATACCATCTAAGTAGGGACTGTTCTACTTGGGTCTGCCGGGGGTGGGATTTAAGGCCTTGATTTTCATAACCACTTTGTACTAATAATGTTTTACTACCCTCTGATTCCCTGAGTAGTGAGATCGGATGGCTATCCTTATTGGATCAGGGCGAAAAAATAGTAGGTCCTGTGTGCAAGTATCGCACGTTAAAAATTACTCGGCAGAAGGAAATCGTAAAGAGTAGGCCATACGGCCGCTGCCGTGCCAGAGTTTACACAATTAAGATAACCTACCCGATACAAAAATATTTATAGAATGTGTGATTCCTGTATACACACATTGGGATGCTCACCGATGCTTTGGAATTCATGCACTGTGCCGATATTCTCCTTATGAGCTAAAGCAGGAGATCGGACCACTGATGGAGTTTTCCGTGTGCAATGTAGATAGTCCTTAAAACAAAACAAACCAACCTCTTCTACCTTTTTGTGTAGAGGTTAGCCAGAGGGAGCGCCAAGTTATCCAGTAAGATGTATATCTTTTGGCCTGGTGTCAGTCCAGTCCTCGGTCCATCAGGGATTGTCTAATGTTGTTCTGCTTGCGAATTCTTGGTCGTCCTGGAGATCTTCATCCCTGGCTTTTGGTTTCCCATATGTGTCGTGGTAGCCTGTGACGGATTGCCTCCCCTTAGTTCTGCAGTAGTGGTCCAACAGTGACCAAAACTCAAAAGTATCTAAAATAGGTCATCAAAGTTGTCTAGCTTCGCACAAGATTACTCTTGTCAGTGTTGTAGATAGAAGAGTAATGTCGCTTCTATCCCAAGGGAGTGTTCATAAGATATTTGCGAAGTCAAGAACAATGCTGTATTGGCAGGGCAAGTGTTAACTTATATCGGTTCGACGCCTTTTATGAAAAATTAAGCAATAATTACTAACTATTACAACCAGTCCTTTTTCACAAAATTCAAGCATATAGTAAATTCACTCTATAGTTAATTGCCTTTATGGCGCCATAATACATAAATTACAAAGCATAACATAGTAAAGCATAAACATGATCTTTAAAGTTCACAAAACATCTCCAACGTGGTTGCAATTACTTGCTACCCACTAGCACATGTAAATACCTCCCATCGCACTCTCCTGTCCTCACACCAGCCTTATAAAGTTGTACAGAACAACTTATATTTATCAGAATAGTACTGGTGGCGTGGGTCAGACTCTACGGTTCGGTTCACGTTAACCAGAATCCCTTAACTGAACGCAAACTGTAAACCTATCCCCTGTGTCATGAACGAAATATAAGGTTGGTTACGCTGAGAGTGACAACATTGATTTAAATTTAAAACCCGTCTGGTCAGGTGACCGCGGACGGGAAGTGGACACAAATTCTGGCGCAAAAAGGCAGTAGAGTTCCGGCCAGCGTCCGGTGCGGATCGCCTTTATGTTCCCTGTCAGCATTTTTGCTGGGAAGTATATGCCATGGTTGTGGAGTCATAGTGCTTGTCATTTCGTCATGCGGTGTGGATTAAATTACTTAATTCTAGAGTAATGGTGTATTATCTAGTGGCATTTCCTTAGGCCGTTGTTGATGATTTATTTGTGATTAGGTATTGCTTTATCATAGCACAAGCTTTCGCCTTTGAGCGAAAGTCATTGTGATGTTCATTCAGTATGGCCATACCAGTGGGTATGATACTGATAGATTAAGTTGTTAGTGGTGTAAGCTGTATTGGCATTTATGTTCAGTGTATTTCACATGTATTACGAGCCGTTTGGGGCTTCATTGTGTGCAGTTTATTAATAAAGGGAACTTACCTGTTAAAGGTGTTTCACTTACTTATTGTCAACTAGTGTATGCAGTGGTCGTCTCCTAGCGGGACGAGACAAGTATGAAAGTGTTAATGTGTTAAAATCCACAGTATAACGAGTTCCTGACAGCTGGGGGCTACGTCTAAATAGTGCCCTGACAACTGTAAGCGGTGTCTACAGTAGCCTATAGAGTATTGTGGACAGCTAAGAGCTGTACCCAAAAGGCCGTAGTGCCTATGTTTTCTATATACAGGCCAGAAGGAATTATGCACACAGAGTGTTAGAAGGGTGAAGCCGCAGTGTGTTGGCGCCTTCATATTTACTACTAAGTCACGGTACTGAGTTATTTTCGGTCGTCCAGTGTCAAGTCAGTATGTTGGTCAGTCTGTAATCGTGAACTGTTGACGGTCGAGTGCCCTCGATAATGCAGTGACCTCGTTAGGCAATAGTTGTAATTTTCAGGTTCAGAGATTGTTGGACAGTGTGTGGCAACGTGTTGCAAGCGGATTGTGCTTATATAGTGGCAGTTGCTAGGAGTATTTTTGTGTCAAAGTAATAGTTCCAAGTTACAGGTTGCATTGAGCGTGTCAGTTTGAAGTATTACAAGGCAGAGTTTGTAGCTTAGGACTAGGAAGATGGAGATCCAGTCGGAGCAGCGGAGGTTGGTGTGACAGATTTATGTAGATGGTCTTTGTAAGATGCAGAGTTGAATAGTTGGTCTATTGTGGTTGGTGATAGGTTGGCCCAAGTGACAGACTGTGGTGTCGTCAGGAGGGATCGGTTGGTCTATTGTGGTTGGTGATAGGTTGGCCCAAATGACAGACTGTGGTGTCGTCAGGAGGGATCGGTTGGTCTATTGTGGTTGATGATAGGTTGGCCCGAGTGACAGACTGTGTGTGTCGTCAGGAGGGATCAGTAGTAGTGGTGGCATCTCAGGTTATATGGTACTCCTCTTGGTTGGATATCCTGGTTGACGTAACCCTTACTACACTGGTGTGCCCAGCCAGGGGTGAAGATCAACGCCTCTGACGTGACCTTACGACACTGATGTGCCCGGCCAGGGGTGAAGATCAACGCCTCTGACGTGACCTTACTACACTGATGTGCCTGGCCAGGGGGTAAAGATCAACGATTAAGCGTACTTTGTGTGGACATTGGCATAGCATATTGCCAAGAGACATACGTATTCATTCCGGCAATTAGACGCTTGTAAATCCGGTTACCTGACATTATAGCTGTAGCGTAGACTGTGCTCTCATAGCTCCGTGCAGGACAGTGTATTCGCTTGGATATTGATTGCAGTTCTGTGCCATAGGACATTAGGATATGATGCTGACACACAGACTTCCGTAGGAATCGGAGTTTCTGGATCATTACATTAGTCTGCATTTTGTGAACTTTGTGGAGTACTGTTCGTTTTGTCTTCATTTTCATTACCAGTGCTGAGAAAGCTTCGTGGACAAGCGTCACTGAGGAGCTTCAGTTAAATTGTTGTTTGTAATTTTGTATGATGTGTCATATTGATGTTTCCTGTTTTTTCCTCTAAATTCTATTTTTTTTTTCTTTTCTGTCTATCCGACTGACTCTATCTTCGGGTTCTTTGGAGTAAGTGGGATAGTACAGTTGTTTTTTTATGTCTATTTCTTGAGGTCTGTATTAGTTTATTATCGGTTTCTTTCACTTTAATTATTTTTATTTTGTCTTTCTTTTTTCTGCAGAACTTAGTCTGTATGTTTGTAGGGGGGTAGCTAGTTAGGTGAGATCTTTCACTGTATTTCTGAGTACTTGGTGGTATTTATATTATATATTTTGATATGTTATAGTTTTAGTTTTAGTTATAGGGTATTGAGTGTATTTTGTTTTTTATGAGTTGGGAGTGAAGGAGAGAGCTCTCAGTACTTCATCGTTGAGTGTGGTTATTATTTAGTTTATTGGGTTTAATATATATTTGTGTGTTCAAGGGTGGACGGGTGGCGAGTTTAATTTATTCTTGGCCTACTTGTGGGAAAAGATTGAATTAGACTGATTTCTTTCTAGGGGGTGGCTGTGTATGTTTAGTAGCGGAGTAAGGCAGAGGGTTTTCCTGCGACTGCCCTACTTAAAATTCCAAGCCCTGTTGGTGTTAGGCGTATTCATGTAGTGTGTATTTACATTGTCTTGTACATTCAGTAATTCTTTTGTTGCGTTTAAGTGGTGTGTTCTTTCGTTACATCTGGCTATCTTGTAAATACGTTTACAGGTATCCCTTGTGTTCGTTTATGTGCAGTCACGCAGTGTATATACTAATCTATCTCTGCTCTACTTGGTCTATCATCTTATTCCTCGTGACTGGTATTGTGTTTTCGAAGTGTTGGGGTGTGTGTCTTTTCATCTGTGAAGTGCTCATTTTGAAAAGTTAAACACTTGTATAACACAGATTATTAAGATTAGTTATAATTGAAGTATTATTTGAATACAGCACCAGTGTGGGTGCCAGTAACGGACTAGGGAGTAACAGCTGAATTATTGTTAAGTTGGAACACTGGTGTCATAGCACCAGAAAGTTTCATTACATGTTGTTTTACAACGGTCGACCATTGTAAGGGTCTGTTAGTGTACAGAGGCTAAGTAGTCAGAAGGACCAAACAAGGAGACAGTATTCAAGTGGCAAAGGTAGACTATAGGTGTGCAATAAGAGATGAAGTGGATGATGTGTAGACAGTGAGAGGTGAGATGATATATGCTTACATGCATATATATGTGTAAATTTTAAAAGTGATATCAATATTTACTATCATTACTGCATACTTTTGTAAGCAGAGAGTGAGCTGGTGATTTAAGTGGAGTATATACGATTGAGTAATTGCATAGTAAAAATCTATAGCAACAGATAATAGTGAGTATTCTGAGTGTACACCATGGACCAAAAAGCTTTCATTCAGTTTGGGAAAGAATGTGGATACACCCAAAAAATAACTGATGGATTTTGCTAAAGCCAAATTTTATTCAGTTGAGAATCAAAAGGCCTTAAGAGATGCTCGAGCGGAAGAGCTAGAGCTGAAAAGAAGAGAATTCGAATTGCAAGAAAAGAAGATGAGAGAAGATAGAGAATTTGAAGAAAAGAAGATAGAGAGTATTTTGCAAGAAAACAAGATGAGAGAAGATAGAGAATTTGAATGAGAGAAGGAGAGAATGAGAGTTGATAAGGAAATACAATTAAAGAGATTAGAAGTGGGTGCGAGTGGTCAGAACTCAACTCCTGGGGGGTCTCTTGGTCCCTTTAGGCTGCGTCTGCCGAATTTCAAGGAGAAAATTGACAGTTTAGATTTCTTCTTTGAAAGATTCGAGGCCGAATGCGTGGCCTATAAGGCTGACAGAGATCAGTGGCCATCTCTGTTATCGACGCTGCTAGTGGGTTCTGCGATGGAGACTTTCTATAGCCTCCCGCTGGAGGAAAGGGCTGATTACGATAAAGTAAAGGAAAGATTGCTCTGGAAGTTCCGTCTGACTGCTGACGGCTACCGGACGCGTTTTAGAAACGCGATGCCGAGTGCGGACCAGGACTTTGAGGACTTTATCTCACAGATAAAGCTTCTGCTCAACAGATGGATTGAGATGGAGGGAATTCCTAATGTTTGGGACTGTTTGGCAAGGAAGAACATTCCAGCACCTCTGATTCATGCTATACAGAGCTTCTACAAGTCTTGCAGAAATTATGTGAGGACAGCAAACTATAAGTCAGAAGAGTTCAGGACCACCACTGGTATAAGACAACGCGATATCCTGTCACCTTATCTTTTCATACTCCTCATGGACGATGTCATCAAGGCATGTAAGGAGAGAACAAGAAAGTATTCATTGGGATACTGGAAGATGAGACAGGTCTGTATTTCAGAGCTAACTTTTGCTGATGATGTTGTCCTGATTGATAAATCAGAGAAACATCTCCAATCCAACCTGCAAATCTGGAAGGAAGAGCTGGAGAAGAGAGGGATGGTCATAAGCAGCTCTAAAACAAAATCCATGGTGATATTACGAGAAGAAAGAAAACATCAGATTAAGTTGGGAGAACAGGTCCTGGAGCAGGTCGACCACTTTAAATATCTCGGAGCTATAATCGAACGAAAGGTGGGCATCAAAACTAGAATGGAACCAGGCCGGGAAGAAGACAGCTGATAGAATAGTTTGGCACTCTCTCTTCTAAACCTCTACACCTCACGGTAGAAGGGGAACGACTAAGTAAGTAAGTAAGGAATTCCTAATGACTTTAATGGCTTGCTAGACTTGGTGCTACGGGACAAAGTCTTGTCCTCGTGTTCCAGTGAGTTAGTTGCGTTTTTTCAGGAACGTCAACCGAAGGACATTGAGTCCATGGCCCAATTGGGGCGTCATTATGTCCTTGCCCATCCGGGCAAACCCATCGAGAAGTCGGGTCTGACTGACGCCTTAGTTGCAGGCGTCGGCAAAGTTCAATGCCAACCGTGGCAAAATCAGTCAGGCGATGCAGATAGGTGCCAAGAGCAGTATGACGGGTGGCCCTCCAATCCCTATCAGCCACGTAGAGGGAATTATGGGAACTCCCGATACCATCGGAATGGTCGGTCGAGTTGGCACAACCGACAATGTAGAAGCGATAATGACGCAGGAGAGTGCCAAACGCGTAAGCAGGTACACTTTGAAGATTCACGGAACGAAGACAGGTTTTGGTATAAAACAAACATCACAAGCAAAGGAGTGGTTCCTAAGAGAGTCGATCTTCAGACTCTGATGCGCGGTCGTCGTCATCTAAAGGTTCTGGCAAGAGTACACGCGAAGAGAAGACGAAATAGCGCCTGTGCACAAATTGTGGTGAAAATAATCATTGCGCAGACAGGTGTCCCACCCCTATTGAACACGCGAATTCCGCGTGTGTGTTGGACAAATTGAACAGTGAGGACTGTGCGGGGTGTCGCCCTCTGTTCCAGGCGAACGAGAGGTTAGTGCTTCAATGCGGGCATGCGGCACCATGTCTGTCGGCAGTAGGCAAGGTGGAGAATAGACCAGTCCGGGTGATGAGGGACACTGGGTGTACCACAATTGGATTGCGACGGTCGTCTATCGACTACTACTGCCTTACAGGCAAAACTGTAAAGTGCACCACGTTTGGGGGCAAAGTTGAGTCTTACCCCCAGGCGAGTATTAATGTGAACACTCCGTTCCTCTCGGGTAGAGTCAACGCTTTCGTCCTCGAGGACCCGATTGCAGATTTAATCGTCGGCAATGTACGGGGAGTGCATAGTGCCGTAGGGGTGGTTGGAGCAGAGGCTCCGCAACATCAAAGTCCCGAGACGGTTGATCAGGGCGTCCACGTATTGCCACCTGACACGAATGTTCATCGTAGATGTGGTTCGCGGCAAGTACCAAATAACATGATTGGGAGCAGTGAGAACTTATACGGGGGTCAGATAGTTAGTGATCGCACAGTTTGGGTGCATAACGTTCCCCTGAGTGCTAGTTGGCGCACACTCAGACGGGTGTTTGAAGAAGATGCGGCAGTAAAATTCGTCGAGGTATTGTCATTACGAGACAATACCAAGGTTTCACGAGTAACTTTTACGAATAGGTGAGGTGCGCGTGATGCAGTAAGGTGGAAGCATATGTCTTTGCTTCATAACCACCTGTTGATAGTCCATGGTTAGGTTTCAGGGTCGTATTCAGTAAGGTGTTTCGGTTGACGCGAACCGAACCCTAGAGTCTGACCCACGACCGCAGTACTATTCTGATAGGAATATGATGGTTTTGTAATCTTTAAAGGTCATGTTGGTACTATGCTATGTCTTGCTTTGCAGTGTACGTATTTATGTGCCATAAAGACTATGTGCACTAAAATTGAATATAATGTATATTTATTGCATATAGAAATGATTGTTTATACTATTAGATTGCTTACTATTGTTAATGCTTAGATATGAATAACGAAGATGTAACATGTTGTGGTTGATAAACTAGGTGTGGACAGTCGTTGTGATTTTTCAGGTACTACCAGTACCTGGGATGGCTTATTTCATGCTCATATTGGGTTTGGTGCATTGGGTGAGAGTGCATGAAAGACAATGGTTTTGGACAAATATGGCACTCACTAGGTAGATGAGGAGGTGCTGTCATGGCAGTGAGTTCGTCCATACTCCGAAGGGGGTTGGACGTGGCTCTTCCGGTGGAAGAAAACTTCGTTTTCTTTCTTAAGGCGGAGGGGATGGGTGGGGGGGGGGTGGATGTCATGAACGAAATATCAGGTTGGTTACGTTGATAGTGACAACATTGACCTAAATTTAAAACCCGTCTGGTCAGGTGACCGCGGACGGGAAGTGGACACAAATTCTGGCGCACATGGGCAGTAGAGTTCTGGCCAGCGTCCGGTGCGGATCGCCTTTATGTTCCCTGTCAGCATTTTTGCTGGGAAGTATATGCCATGGTTGTGGAGTCATAGTGCTTGTCATTTCGTCATGAGGTGTGGATTAAATTGCTTAATTCTAGAGTAATGGTGTATTGTCTAGTGGCATTTCCTTAGGCCGTTGTTGATGATCTATTTGTGATTAGGTATTGCTTTATCATAGCACAGGCTTTCGCCGGTGAGCGAAAGTCATTGTGATGTTCATTCAGTATGGCCATACCAGTGGGCATGATACTGATAGATTAAGTTGTTAGTAGTGTAAGCTGTATTGTCATTTATGTTCAGTGTATTTCACATGTATTACGAGCCGTGTGGGGCTTCATTGTGTGCAGTTTTTTAATAAAGGGAACTTACCTGTTAAAGGTGTTTCACTTACTTACTGTCAACTAGTGTATGCTGTGGTCGTCTCTTAGAGGGATGAGCCAAGTATGAAAGTGTTAATGTGTTAAAATCCACAGTATAACTAGTACTTCACACTATGCTATTGCTGGACTATCATTAGGTGGTTCTGGAGCAACGACATGTGCTTCCACCTGACTGCATCACGTGCACCCCACATATTTGCTAAAGTAACACGAGCAACCTTGGTAGTGTCTCGCAATGAAAATAAATCAACGAATATAACCGGCGCGACCTCATTAAACACTCGTCTGAGTGTGCGCCAATTAGCACTCAGGGGAACATTGAGAACCAATACCGCGCAGTCACTCGCTATCAGGCCCTCAGATATGCTTTTTCTGTTCCTATTCATGTCACTTGGCATCGGACTTTGAGTACTACTGGATGCCTGCCGCGAACCATGTCCCTGATTTACTTTCTTCTCAGGTAGTGACACCTCGACCAACTGATCGTCCGCCTCGGGACGTTGGTGTTGCTGAGCCTCTGCTCCAGCCACTTCCGTTATGCACCCCCGTACAGCGCGACGATCAAATTGGCGATTGGGTTCTCTAGGACAAACGCGTTCACTCTCCCTGTTATGAACGGGGTGTCCACATTAATACATGCCTGGAGTAAGACTCGACTTTGCCTCCAAACGTGGTACACTTTACAGTTTTGCCTGTAAGGCAGGATTCGTCGATGCATGAACGACGAACCCCGACGGTGGTACACCCAGTGTCTCATTAAACGGAGACTGGTTTCTTCTCCACCACACATTTGAGGAGAGCCACCTTGCCGTCTCATGGATCACCGACAGATATGGTGTCGTATGCCTGCATTGTAACACTATATTCTCGTTCGCATGGAACAGAGGACGGAACCCCACACAGTCCTCGCTGTTGACTGTGTCCAACACCAACCTGTCAGCATAATGATTATTGCCACCACAATTGGAACACCTGCGCATTCTTTTTGACCCATCTCGTGGACTATTGCTGGGGCTCTTAGCTGGCGACGACCGCGCATCGAAGTCGGACGATCGACTCTCTGAGGAACCACTCATCTGCTTGGAATGTTTTGTTTTATACCAAAACCGATCTTCGTCACGAGACTCCTCGAAGCGTACCTGCTTTCGCTTTTGGCCTCTCCTCCGTCTCGATCTCTTTTAAAAAGTCGGTTATGTTATTTCGGCCGACAATTCCGATGGGATCGGAAGTTCCCGTAATTCCCTCTGCGTGACTGGTAGGGACTAGAGGACCTATCGCCCTTCTACTCTTGGCATCTGTCTGCATCGCCTGGCTGATTTTGCATCCTGATTCTCTTTTAAGTTGTATTCTGCCTTGGCGTAATCCGTTACTTCTTTCACAGTGTATCCACATTCTTTTCCTATCCGAATGAAACCGTCTAAGTCCATGATGTACACTCACAATACTCAATACTATCTATGACTCTGCTTCTTCTGCTATAGATTCTCACTATGCAGTTACTCAATAATATCTACCACAAACCACCTAACTTATATCTACAGATTCCTCTCTGCTTACAAAGTATGCCGTAATGACAAAAAGAGCAATTTTACTTCTCAAAGAACAAACATCTGCATGTATATATGATCCACTTCACCTCTTAATGTACAAATATCATCCACTTCACCACTTGGCTACTGTCTCATTACTCTCTAGGTTTTGGTCCTTCCGACCACTCAGTCTCTGTAATACAACTAAAAGATCTTTACTAAAGTCGAATGTCGATGTGATTTCGACAATCATTCTGTGATGCGGGCTCTTCTCCACACAACTCGTCCAATGTAGGCTGTTAGTATTGATTCCCTGCTGTTAACTCACAGCTAGTGGTGTAGGAACTTTAGACTTGCAGCTTCGTACCATGTACAGTCTGATAGATTCGTTCCAGGAACTTTAGACAAAATAAAAAGAACAAATGCCTAAGCAAAGCACATTTGTGGGTTGCAAATTAACAGACGCATTGTCTCGCTGTCCAGCTACCAATGTTAGCCTCTCTGAATAATGATTCTCCATGAGTATACACAGTATAACTCTTTGATTATGTCCTCAATATGATTAGAAATTACCGTTATATTCTGGTTATTGCACTGGGATAATACGTGCTTGGACATCGTGACTGCAATGATTTGCCCAACTTACAATTAACAAGGTACATATTTGTCACAAAATGATATTATTTTAGGCACATGTGACGTCCATTCGACCATTCATCACTGCTCCATTCGCTGCTTCTGGGGTTGAGTTTTTTAGTGAATTAGCACAGACCAAACTCCAGCGCTTGCTGTAATGGTTTATGAATATACTATTTTCATATGTTGAGGTTACTAGCCTCATATATAACCACCTAACAACGAAAACATGTCAAATTCACATGGTAAAATAAATGTTTACACTTACCCAAAAGTAACTTTTGGGAACACAATCTCCTGGCACAGTTAAAATAGACACAGCAAGTTGATGCTTTTGAATGACATGGTCTGGGAAATTTTTATTTTTCTCTTATGACGGGTGATTTGATTCTTTAGGTCCCCAGTCTTTGTATTTAAAAATGCGTGTTTACTTTTAAGTTTTAAAGTTGCCCAAATACTCTGTCCTGGTCCTTTAAGTTTCAAGTTTGGTATTTACAACTGCGGGTTTCAAAGTTGCCCAAATCCTTCGATCTGTCACTAATAATTTTAATTTTGGAAACCTTTGTCCAACCGTTCTCTCTGACTCTGGTGAATTGCTAGCTTGACGTGGCGATGCAGTCTGATTTGTGACTCCGATTTCGCTAGATTATATTTCCATTTCTCAGTTCAAATCCCAGATTGCACTTCCGACGAATTTGCTAATGAAAGTCAAAGTCTGTTCCAGTCAATGGTAAACTCTTTAGAAATAAATTGTCGGGGTGTTAAATCATTATATCCCCCGCGTGTTTTGAAATATCAAATTTTAAAATTCCAACGCGTGACCACTTTCTAATTAGAAAGTAATACTTCCGATTGAATCGTTTTGCAAACTCACAAACAAATCTGTGAACATTTCCTGTTTAGATGCTTTCCCACAATATTGTCTCCAAAGACACATTAACGGTAATATTTACATAACGATGGGCCAGCGGAAACGATTACGTCTTATCACCTGTGTTTGGGTAAATCCCTCAGACGGATTTCTCAGATAGACAATATGGCTTTCTTTTCATCGATCGTGCTCTACCATCTTGTGTCAATAAAGATCGACTTTATCAAAGGTGACTAGACGACTTACGTGATAAATTATTCGCGGACTTGCCTAATTAGGTTACGACGATTCACATTGCGAAACGTACACAAGTCTGGGAGCGGCTAGAGCAGAATGTAGGTGCATAAAATATGTCAAAGAATAGGACGATCGGTTAAGAAAATGATGAAAAGAAGTGATACTGCCGGAGAGGATGAACGTTATAAAAGTGCACAACTGATTCCTCACAATCTTTACGGAACTACAGATGAGCTGAGCTAACTGGGACAGATTTGTAATGTTGACATAACTACAGTTGAGCTGAGCTTACTGGGACAGATTTGTAATGTTGACATAACTACAGTTGAGCTGAGCTTACTGGGACAGATTTGTAATGTTGACATAACTACAGATGAGCTGAGCTAACTGGGACAGATTTGTAATGTTGACATAACTACAGTTGAGCTGAGCTTACTGGGACAGATTTGTAATGTTGACATAACTACAGTTGAGCTGAGCTTACTGGGACAGATTTGTAATGTTGACATAACTACAGATGAGCTGAGCTAACTGGGACAGATTTGTAATGTTGACATAACTACAGTTGAGCTGAGCTTACTGGGACAGATTTGTAATGTTGACATAACTACAGTTGAGCTGAGCTTACTGAGACAGATTTATATTGTTGACCGAACTTTAGATCAGCTGAGCTAACTGGGACAGATTTTTAATTTTGACATAACTACAGTTGAGCTGAGCTAACTGGGACAGATGTGTAAAGTTGACGGAACTACAGATGAGCTGAGCTAACTGGGACAGATTTGTAATGTTGACATAACTACAGATGAGCTGAGCTAACTGGGACAGATTTGTAATGTTGACATAACTACAGTTGAGCTGAGCTTACTGGGACAGATTTATATTGTTGACGGAACTACAGATGGGGTGAGATAACTGCGACATATTTGTAATGTTGATAGAACTACAGATGAATGCCGGGGACAGATTTGTAATGTTGACGGAACTACAGATGATGTGAGCTAACTTGGACATATTTATATTGTTAACAGAACTACAGATGGGATGAGATAACTGGGACAGATTTTCTAATGTTTACAGAAGTACAGATGATCATCCTGGGACACATTTGTAATGTTGACAGAATTACAGATGGGCTGAGATAACTGGGACAGATCTGTAATGTTGACAGAGCTACAGACGATCTAACTGGAATAGATTAGTAATACTCACAGAACTACGGATGGTCTGACTGGAGGAGAATTGCAACTCTTTCAGATATGTTTTGTTAAATTATTAATATTTAGAAAAATAAAGCAGACCGTCCACCAACAACGAACCAAAACCGTAGAACAAGAGAGACAGTTTATCACTGACATATGAAATAAATCAACACAGTCAAACAATAAACAATAAAAAAAAAGAATTACTTATTGCTATTTTAGACACCATTCATCAAATCGGCATTGATTAGGTCATAAATCAGCTGGAGTTAAGGAAGACCACACTATCGGTTGACTCAAAAGGAAACGAAAAAAACACATGGATCTTCATTTCAGCTAGTAGTACTTATAACGACACGTCGGTACACTAGCAATAATAGATATAGAGGTAAAATCATTACACTTAGAAAATATAAATAAATAAGTATATTGATGAAATAAGCAGCAACACTTGAATAAACTTATGACGTGACGGCCAAACATCCAGCTAGCAGTCCTTCACAGAAATAAACCTTTACATGGTTAATAAATGTGTTCTCCCCCCCCCCTCCCTTCCCCCCTCCCCCTCCCCCTCCCGGTAAATTTAAATTTATAAAGAAAAGGACAGAGATAAAAGTCCAGCGGTCAAAATTTTATAAAAATGTACATAATATACCCGACTTATAACCGAGAGATCACATCTCCTGTCAGGTTTTGACGTGATGTCCGATCTCGAAAATAAGTGAAAAACAATGAAAAACAAATACTTAACCATATGATACTTTAAGGAGCAGAGATAATGAAGTTAGGGGATACCATCCAATTTACTTCCAAAGGGGAACAATTCAACTATTACTAAAATTTCAAACTAAATAACAGATTATCATTTGTTTCTTAATTTTTTAACAATTCAATACACATATTTATGTAAAGCACAAATGCATCTCTTATTTTTATTAGTACATTTGTTAAGTTGTTAAAAAGCTTGTGTTTACCATGTTTAGAATAAAAATACTTTAAATAATATGGAGTGTGATGCGTAAGTTGAAGAAGTGAACACTTATATCTTCAGCCACTTTAAATGATAATTTATAATTTACTTTTTATGCGGTCGCAGATGTGCACATCGAAATGTTTCATCGGCGCCAAAAAGCGCACTTCGTCAATCCTTTAAACACATTTTCTTACTTGGTCGGTTCTCTCCTATCCCGGGGACCGGAGTGGCTAAGAGGAATGGCGTCCGCATCTAGTTCTAAAGACACCTGGGTCGGTTCCCAATACAGGGAATATTCTTGATGGAATTTTTTCAGAACCTTACTTACGTAGTCGTTTCCCTTCTACCGTGAGGTGTAGAGGTATGGAAGAGACAGAGCTCCAGACTATCCTATCGGCTGTCTTCCTCCTGGCCTGGTTCCATTCTAGTCCTCGGTCCTTCAAAGATTGTCTAATGTTGTCCTCCCAGCGGACTCTGGGTCGTCCTGGGGGTCTGTATCTCTGGCTCTTTGTTTCCCATGCTTGTCGTGGTAGCCGATCTTCTCCCATTCTGCAGACATGGCCATACCATCTTAGTTGGGACTGTTCTACTTGGGTCTGCAGGGGGTGGGATTTAAGGCCTTGATTTTCATAACCACTTTGTACTAATAATGTTTTACTCCCCTCTGATTCCCTGAGTAGTGAGATCGGATGGCTAGCCTTATTGGATCAGGGCGAAAAAATAGTAGGTCCTTTGTGCAAGTTTCGCACGTTAAAAATTACTCGGCAGAAGGAAATCGTAAAGAGTAGGCCATACGGCCGCTGCCGTGCCAGAGTTTACACAATTAAGAAAACCTACCCGATACAAAAATATTTATAGAATGTGTGATTCCTGTATACACACATTGGGATGCTCGCCGATGCTTTGGATTTCGTGCACTGTGCCGAGATTCTCCTTGTGAGCTAAAGGAGGAGATCGGACCACTGATGGAGTTTTCCGTGTGCAATGTAGATAGTCCTTAAAACAAAACAAACAAAACAAACAAACCTCTTCTACCTTGGTGTGTAGAGGTTAGCCAGAGGGAGCGCCATGTTATCCAGTAAGATGTATATCTTTTGGCCTGGTGTCAGTCCAGTCCTCGGTCCATCAGGGATTGTCTAATGTTGTTCTCCTTGCGAATTCTTGGTCGTCCTGGAGATCTTCATCCCTGGCTTTTGGTTTCCCATATGTGTCGTGGTAGCCTGTGACGGATTGCCTCCCCTTAGTTCTGCAGTAGTGGTCCAACAGGGGCCAAAACTCAAAAGTATCTAAAATAGGTCGTCAAAGTTGTCTACCTTCGCACAAGATTACTCTTGGCAGTGTTGTAGATAGAAGAGTAATGTCGCTTCTATCCCAAGGGAATATTCATAAGATATTTGCGAAGTCGAGAACAATGCTGTATTGGCAGGGCAATTGTTAACTTATATCGGTTCGCCTCCTTTTATGAAGAATTAAGCAAAGGTTTTAGCCCGTTCAAGCCCCCAGCTTGTGTAAATCTAGCGAAATTCTTTTTTGAGAATTAGCTCTATATATGTAAATATATGTCTAAGTGTAAATATATATTAAAGAGTCTTGCACATACGTTTGCTTTCATACATATTATAACCGAATCAATTATGATAGTTGTGTTTTAAAAGAACATGTAACAAATTTAATAATCAATTAGTTTTCACAGGTTGAAATGGTGGTGAATTTTTGATGAAAGTGTTATCTTCATAGAGACTGGATAGAGGAATGTTAATGTTCTTTGCTGTTGCCTTTTGTTAAGCACTTAGCTTAGCATCGATGACTACTGCATCCGTGCTTTCGACAGTTCTTCAGTAATGATGACACTTCACAGTCTGATAGCTTTGTTCTACGAACAGTCTAATAGCTTCGTTCTACGAACCGTCTGATAGCTTCGTTCCACTAACCAAAAGCAACTTTTGGGAACACAATTTCCTGGCACAGTTTAGAATGGACACAAGCAACTTAGGTTAGATGCTTTCGAATCACTTGGTCTGGAAATGTTGTATTCCTCTTATGACTGGTGATCTGATTCCTTAGGTCTCCAGTCTTGATATTTATAAATGCGGGTCTACTTTTTTACGTTTTTAAGTTGCCCACATACTTCGATGCTGGTCCTCTAAGTTTCCTGTCTTTGTATTTATAAATGCGGGTTTACTTTTTTCTGATCTCTCACTTATAATTGTGGAATCCTTTGTCCGCTCCATCTCTTTTTGGCTCTGGTGAATTGCTAGCATGACAGGGCGATGCAGTCTGATCTGTGACTCCGATTTTGCTAGATTATATTTCCAATTCTCAGTTCAAAATTCCAGATTGTAATTCCGACGAATTTGTCAATGAGAACCATTGTGTATTCCGGCTCTCACTTTACACCAATCCAATCTCTTTTGCACTAAATTGATAGGGGTGTTTAAATCATAATACCCCCGCGTGTTTTAAAATATTACATTTAAAAATTCCATCGCGTGACCTCTTTCTAATAATGCTTGTTAGTCTGGTTGTGAGTGAGCTGGTCGTTTTGGCGCCTGATCCGGAAACTTCTTCCTGGCTCCTTGAGATTCCATTAGAGCAATTTGGAATCGCTCTGCCAGAGTAAGAATAGTTTCTAACCGGTCAGCGCCGTTTTCAGTGAGAAATCTACGCATTTCCACCGACATATACTCCCTTAGTTTCTCTATCACAATCAGCTCTTTCAACCGGCCATAGTCCTAGGTGAAGTTTCTCAGTGTACAAAACTTTACTAGGTAGTACTCAATACGGGCTGCGAAATTCTTAGAACCTCGAAATTTTTTTCGGTAAGCTTCTGAATGAAGTTCGTATCTCACCAAGAGAGCTCTTTTCAGTGCCTGATAGTCATCTTGCTCTCCGCACGGAAGTTTTTTAAAAACCTCGTAAGCTGCTCCTCTTAGGCCCTGGGAAAGTTTCAAGTTCCATCTGATGGGTCTGTCCCTGGATTATCAGTTGCTTCATTTTAAGTGCATGCTCCATGTCTCTCTCTCGCTCCGATGCTTATGCTGCGGCTTTCCGCTCTGCGGCTTAGGCGGCGGTTTTCCGCTCCGGTGCTTCTACTGCGGCTTTCCGTTGCGCTGTTTCTGCTGTGGCTTTTTCTTTCCGCTCCGCTGCTTCTGCATTGGCCTCCTCCATTGCAAGTTTCTGTATATCCTTCTCTCTTGGATGAAGTTTATCAGTCTCCTCGCTTACAAATTTCATCAGCTCTTTCCCGCTTTACCCGAATTCACGCACTGCCTCCATTAAACTAGCTCTAATTTTTGCGGCGTCTGCCATGATATGCAGTACGGGTTTGTGAAGGACAAAATTGGCTGTGACCTTGGAAAAAATTATTTAACTCACACAAGTTATTATTTTTTTTTAAATCAGCTAGGTTTAAAATAGTAAACAAGCTCAAATAGGTATTAAAATAATTCACTCACTGAGCGCATTATGAACAATTTAGATAACCGATTATCTAACCCTGTCTAGATAAGAAAAATTAACCAAGTATTTAGGAAGAACAAAAATTGTGTCCAGCAGTTACGGAAAAAAAGAAAAAAAAATTGTTCCCAATTTCCTACCGTGTTCTCTGTTCTCTAAATTGTTTACGCTATCAGTTTGATATATAATTTTTTTTTTAAAGTATCACTCGTGCTTTTGAGATATTAATTATTCCCACTACGAAGTAGACAAAATATAGTAAAAGTCTTAGAGGTAATCTCTCAAAATTCCAACAAATTTTGCAATTGTCGCAACTGTATGGCAGGGAAGAAAATGTGATTTATCTCTCTTCTAAATCCGAGTTCACTAAACCCGGACGAGCCACCAATTGTCGTGTGGTAGTATTGGGGCAACTACGACAGTAGTTTTTGCCAGGAATAGCCTATGAGATATTAGGTAGAAGGTCTCTAGAAATTGGCTCGTTAAGAAAGAATAAAGACCTATTCGAGATAGGGACAAGAAGAAGGGAATGCGAATGCTTTCCACTGGACAGTGTTTTCTAGTAATTATGGAAAGAGTTATGTTTCCCCACGACCTTAGTTTCTGCCCTTAGATTCCGTAACAGAAAAAGCCTCCAACCTCATCTGAGTGTAGACATTTCCGTATATGTAAATATCGAACACCGATAGTACCAGTGATACACTAACTAGATAATGATCAAAAAAACTAGACAAACTAGATAATGATCAAACGATTATTGGGTTTATTAACTAAATATCTACACATCTAGTGTTAATACTGGTTAGAACGTGATGATGGTAAAAGACGATTTCAACACAAAACACACAGATGAGATATTAATATATTGTAGTAGAAGGGGAACGAAAGTAGTAGTTAATTAAGAATGATGAGCTTGTGTAAAGTTTGAGTATATCTCTGTAGCACTGATCAACAGTTAATAGTTGTCGTTTGAAAAGGTCTGTTGTCTAATCTCCGGAGGGTACTCTCCAGACTGGATATCTTCACGAACTGTTAGTGATATGTAGACTCATTATCTTGCGTATGTAATCGTGATTCATAAAATATACTTTAAAGTCTGCTTCATAGAATGCGCTTAAGAGTGTGTTGCACTTGGTATAAATATCTTCTTCTTCTTCCTTCTTCCTCGTTCGTCCTGAAAAGGACGTTGGTTGCGTTGTGTCTGTTTACGCCGTAGCTGCGATATCTGCGCCTTTCGGCCGACACATCCGACTTCAGCACGGCATTTTTGAGACCGGGTTTGCCTTCTCTCTTTGATCCCTATTCTCTCAGCCAGACTGCAGTGATGCAACCTGTTTCCAGGATCACCACTTGGAGGTGGAGTAGTGTCTTGGTCAGCTCTGGTTCGCTGACCATGACGCAAGCAGTCAGCTATGGGTCGCTGACTGCATTCCACTTTTGACGCGACTTAGGTATAAATATGAGATTCAACTTTTGAGCTCTTTAGCTTGACTTCAGATAGTACGCATCCGATGGAGCTGAACTTGAAATGAGTAATCAACTGTGAGCTTTAGCTTGACTCCTGTAGTAAGCTTTCGAGTGATTTAAATTTGTTATAACAATGCATCGAACTTGTGTGCACCTGACGAAAAATGCTGCGTCCACCTTCTTGAGTGTGGGCGAGAAATATTCCTTTTTAAGTGAGGAACAAAGAATGTCCTGTGGCGAATTCTGCTTGCCAAATGTCCGTTTTTTATAACTTATTTTTGGTTAGACGTCAGGCACGTAGCGTGTAGACTCAGACTTCTGATGGACTGAAGACACACAAAAGTCTTCGTAAGTTTTCACACTTAATATATACTGGTTGACTTTCATTTATTCTACTTCTCACTATTGATCTCTATGATTTCGATTCTAATGATCTTAAATATATTGTGCATTTGGAAGACTATGATGATGATTCAACAAGCTAGATGAAGGTGAAGTATGAACTATTAATTACTTTCTATCAGCCTATCATCCTAGAGGAAAATCTGATTGTATTAATAATTTATGAGAAGAATTAATTGAAAAACTATCTTTCGCACATTTAGATGTGAGGTTAAGGTAAATAAAGAATATTAAAAAAGTATTAATACTCTGTTTAAGATCTTCTAACCGTCTTTTCCCATCTAAAATCCTTTAAAAACACAATACACACAGATAAGAAATATGTATCCACACTGAATTAATTGCAGGCTTTGCGTTAGGGATTTTTCTTTACACCACAATGTTGAAAAACTGGACTCCTCTCTCTATCGAGCTTTGTGGTATATTATATCTCTAAAAGTCAAATGTGGGTCCCTTGGACCTGGTGACGTAGAACTCCGCCCATACAACCAATACCTAAGAGTCGTTCTGGTCACTCATTCCCATGATCTTTCTTGTCCCCTGTCAGTCCAAAGTGGGTGGGGCACTTCGAAACCAACTTTTTGTTGCGGGGTTTGCCTGACAAACAGGTGTTGAGATAATTGGCTTGCCAATGCAAAAGTGTTCCCCGCCTCACAACTGTCATATCACTCTCTGTGTGTCTATCGATCCGCGTTTTGGCGGCGGCCTTTGTTACCTCTTTCCATTGTCGCCAGCACGCTAACAAGTTCCTTTGTTACGATGCTTATTGTATTAAATGGCGTTGGTTTAAACTGCATGAGAAAACTTCTTCACCTGGCCAAGCTGAGCGTCTCCCTGCGCCATTGTCCCAATGTGGTGACCCGTCGCTTGTATGGACAGTGGCCGAGCAATACAGAGACTAAGCTTTTGTGTCAGCCTCGCTCGCTCCAAAGTTAACAATAGTCTACATAAATTGTAGAATGTCCAGATGTCTCATTTTGATGAAACCAGATGTGTTTCACCAGATTTACCACGAGGCAATGTGAACTTCAAAAGATGATGCCAGATAGTGGACTCAACCAAAAGAATTTATTTTACCACCGATGAAAGAACCGGTCGCGAATAATCAAAACGATGAAATAGCATATCTGGGATGAAAAAGCACCATGTTTGAGAAAATAAAATAAGAAAGATGTAGGAAAATCTAGAACGATAAGGCCTTGGCGCTCGTTTATCACAGTAGCCATATGTAAAGTTTCTTTCTTCTTTATTTGTTTATTTCCCACTCTGTAAAGTGTCAGTCTGTATGCTCTGTAAGGAAGAGTGGTGTGTTGTTGAGATCAGGCATGCCCCCAGTCTACCCAGCTGTAAATGGGTAACTCACCCTAGTCCTGAGTTAGGGAAGGCAAAGGCTCCAGGGGAAGCAGGCCCTAAACTTGGTCACTCCAACCGACGCAGGATGGTGTATGTATGAAGTAGAAGTGTAGAGTGTGATTACCGCGAATGGTGTACTGTTCGTGTGCTGACCAATATAACCACTCATACACTTGTGTCTACAAGGCACCAATGCAGACTGCTGGAATCTTTGTTTACTCAATTTATTCAGACGTACACACTGGGACATACGAGTACATCATGGTATGTTGACATATCAATTTGTAGGTATACATAGCAGATCTGAAGTCATGACACATTCAGAAATAATGGGCAGTACATCAAAAGTTCAATTGTCATGATACATTATGGCCGCATCCCCCTATCTGACTAAACGCGTCAGTGAAGGCAGATCGGTAAATAACTAAAGTTACTTGACGTCCATAGTTTGTAGCATATATTATGAAACCACGAAAGAGGGGGTTTCTAGCAAGATTGAGATCTCCCTGTCACTGTCCGATAATAGGATAAATAATCTGTTCTCTTGGCAGTGATCAAAACATATGATGACCGAAATCTAACATGGCCGCCTCCCTGAGTTGTCGTTCACTCATTCATAGGAAGGAGAATATAAGCCAGAGTTAATTTATAATGGGTATATAAATGATTTCATAAATGTTCCCATACAGCTCTACGGTGATCAGGTTAGTTCACGTAGCCATAACCGCTGTAGGAAAGTCTGTCATCTTTGTCGATACAAAACACGACCCTAGCGATACGAAGCACAATGTTCCATCTAGGTCGAATCGACATGAGATCATCAAAATAGGGTCTGGCAATACATGGAGTCCGAATTATACATTGTACCGTACCTTAGGAGAGTCTCTAACATAAACTATAGTAGAGATACCATCTCCTTTAGAAGAAAACCACTTCATGAATCATATTTCCTTAAGAATCTACCAGCCCTTTGAAAAGTGCGTACCCGCCATTATCACGGTACATCGGAACTCATCACGACTTGTCAAGACAACTCATACTTCCGCTAGACCGGAATAACAAGAATCTAGT
This sequence comes from Oreohelix idahoensis, assembly GCA_024509875.1. Taxonomy (NCBI): domain Eukaryota; kingdom Metazoa; phylum Mollusca; class Gastropoda; order Stylommatophora; family Oreohelicidae; genus Oreohelix; species Oreohelix idahoensis. The sequence goes on from JAMPIV010017082.1 coordinate 144,554, forward strand.
CCCGCCTACCCATCCAAAATATACAATATAGGACTGATTCTACTTGTACTAATAATATGTAATACATATGAATTCAGGCCATAAACATAATAAGCAAATTAATCTATTTTCTGGCCCTAAAAATAAGTACAAATATAAGAGCAATATCCTTGCGCCGGATCAATATCAAAAACGATTACTCCTATAATCAAAAGTGTGAATCAAACATGGATTATCTCGCTTTCCCCATAGACAGCATTTTCATACACAAATGAATGAATGTCTATATCTCTTCCATATTAAATAGCCATATCGATTTTTGTAATATGTGCGTCAAAATATGCACGCAACAGATTACCACACCCCTCGGGAAAAAAAAAATGGTACATTTTTTTTTTTTTTGAAATACATCTAGGAGCAACATACAATAGGCTCACAACGCACCAATACAATGCGCAGATGATAAGCATAAGTTTTATGACCTTAGAGAAAGTACTTCTCTAAGTATAAATATTTCCAGAGAGGTGTCACCAACGCATACTACAATATTAGCAATGACACAATTTCCACATTAGTTTATACATAAATTTCATCTAAGATATCTTAACATCATGATCATCAAAGACGAAAAACATTGAAAGATCAGCGGTGAATAAATATCAATGAACCGCTAAGTAGTGTTACAATCAATATATGATATATTACATATGTGTACACATTTCAACATAGAAACAACTGTATCAAAGTTGTATAACAGTTATGAATCATGTGGGCATCTAGACAAAATATCTGCCATCACATTTTCTGACCCACGGATAGCTCGCACCGAAAAATGAAATGGCTGTAGAGCAATCGCGTATCGCGTTGATCTCGCGCTCTTCAGATTTTTACTCTGAATAGCCGTAAGAGCTTTCTGGTCAGTTTCCACAATGAAATGCGCGCCCAGAAGAAATCTTTGCAGTTTAAGGATTGACCAAACCATAGCCAATAATTCACGGTCTAGGACCGAGTAATTCTTCTCTGCGGCATTTAATTTCCGAGAAATATACATCACAGGATGCAGAGTTCCAGAGTACTCTTGCATTAGTGCAGCTCCAATCCCGGTGGATGAAGCGTCACTACGAAGAATAAATGTCTTATCCTTAGAAGGCAATACTAGGATAGGTGAAGTAGAAAACATAGTTTTAACCTTATCCAAAGAGGATTGACATTCTTGAGTCCAATGGACTACATTAGGAGACCCTTTCTTTAGCAAGGAAGAAAGAGGTGACATAATGGAGGACAGATTCGGGATGAATCGTCCATAAAATTGTATTAGACCTAAGAGACTTCGTACTTGCTTTTTAGTCTTAGGAATAGAAATGTTAAGTATCTTGCTTGTATTATGGTCTTCTGTTTTTAGGAACCCATGACCAACACGGTGTCCTAAGAAAGATATTTCGCTAAAACCAATACATGCTTTCGATGGTTTCGCTGTCAGGTTATGCTCGCGTAAGATAGACAATAGTTCATTTATACCATTATAGTGATCGTTCCAAGTATCACTGAAAAGACAGATGTCATCCAGATACGCAATGACATCTGAGCGATGAGATAGGATTCGACGCATCATGCGTACAAATGTAGCAGGGGCGTTCATAAGACCGAAAGGCATGAAATTCCATTGGAATAGACCCCTAGGCGTCGAAAAAGCAGTAAACGGTTTGGCGTGTTCGGATAGTGGAACTTGCCAATATCCCTTAGACAAATCGAGTTTAGTAAAGAAGTGAGAATTCGATAGTCTCGTAAGTAGCTCTTCTAGTAAAGGCATAGGTTCCGCATCAAATTTAGTCACTTGATTCAATTTGCGATAATCCACGCAAAGACGTATGTTATTGTCTTTTTTCCGTACTATAACCATCGGCGAAGAATATGCTGATGTGGATGGTTCAATAATTTTTAACTCTATCATCTCATCTAACTCTTTCTCTACCTGTGCTTGAAAATGTATCGGGATAGGATACGGTCTGACTCTTATAGGACTATGGTCAGTAAGAATAATGTCATGTTGAATGACATCAGTTTGACCAGGAATGTCAGTAAGGACATCCTGAAATTGTTCTAACATAGTAGAAACTTGTTTCTGCTCTCCTGGAGATAATTCTGGAGAAATTGCAACATCTTTCCATGATTCATTAGAGTGAAGAGGAATCATTGGAAAAGGTAAATTTACATCCGAGAAACTCGTTTCCTCATCCTGTATTACTGACAGAGATGAGTACTGTCCATGTTGGACTGGAAAATCGTCCGTTGCCTGGAAAACAGGTTGTAAATAATCAGGACGTTCATGGAATTCCGTGAGCATGTTGATGTGGAAGGTTTTACGCTTCCCGTCAATATCGACGATATAGTCAACATCGGAAACTTTTGATATTATATCGTACGGACCTTTCCAAGAAATGAGAAGTCTATTTTCCCTACAAGGTAGCAAGACAAATGCTTTGTCACCTGGACAAAGTTGTCGCAAACATCTCTTTTTATTGGCAAATTCCCTTGCCTTCTGTTTCGCAAATTCAGAAGAAGCAGTTGCCAATTTGCATGCTTCAATAATCTTGTGTCTAAGTGCGATGACATATTCATAAGAGGATTTTGTGTCATCGACAATATTATCAGCAGTTATAAGATCATGAAGTAAGGACATAGGACCTCGCGGTTTCGCGCCAAAGACAAGTTCAAAGGGAGAAAATCCTGTATGTTCGTTGGCGACCTCTCTATATGCAAAGAGAGCCGCGGGTAAAACCCTATCCCAATCCTGAGGATGATCTTCTGTTATCTTACCTAGTAGGTTTTTCAGAGTTCTATTCAAACGTTCCACCATCCCATTGGACATAGGATGATAAATACTACTCAGCGATCTCTCTATCTTCAGAGTCGACATTACTTGAGACATGGTATCCGATATGAGTTGGGTACCATGGTCGGATAATATTTCTGCTGGAAACCCCAGACGAGAAAATATTAACCAAAGAGCATCTGCGACATCAGCAGTAGTTATGCTCTTTAGAGGAACAGCCTCCGGCCAACGTGTGCACATATCAACACACGTCAAAATAAATTGGTGTCCTCTAGCAGACTTTATCTTAAATGGACCAATGATGTCTATCGCCATTTTTTGAAATGGCCGAATGGGAATGTCTGCAGCCTGAATAGGTGCATCATGGCGTGGACCTCTGGATTTAATCTCTTGACATACTTTACAAGATCGACAATAGATTCGTATGTCCTTATTCACAGCAGGCCAAAAGAAAGATTGAAGAACTCTAGCTTTAGTACGGGAAAAACCCATATGTCCAGCACATTGCGAATCATGAGCGTGCTGTAAGATTTTAACTCTCATATTTTTAGGCACAAGGATTTGAGAATGAATGGACTTAGCGGAGTCTTGTACCATACGTACAAGTACGCCATTCTTCATCGTAATCCAAGATTTACGATTTGTATCCTTATTCGGATCACCTTTTTTTTTCCAGAGTAAAGAATTTCTTTAGAGTAGGATCATCTTCCTGCTGTTTGATAAAGGAATCGTGGGAAATCTCCAAGGGATCATCTTGGATCTGCGCATCATTATCTTCAGAATGTGAAGATTGTGGCATATTAAGAGCTTGAGCCCTAGTGATTACTGCATTAGCAGATTGCATATTAACATTTTCCCAATTAGAGATTTGCTGTGGAGTGCATTCTTTCACTCCATGAATGCGACCGATGATAAGATCAGCGATCGGATTCGGCAAGAGACATGCTTGCACCTCTCCTGTAAAGAAAGGCGTAGCAATATTGATAATGGCAGTGGAGTACTTCTCCAATGTGCCACCAAATGTTACACATTTGACTATATTGCCTGTAGCTCGAGAAGGATTTACGAGTGATTGCCTCACTCCAATGGTAGTGCACCCCGAATCGAAAAGAATTGATACCGGAGTACCATCTATTAGGCCCCTATTAAAGACAAGAGCACCCCTTCCATTATGCGCAATTGACGCATGGAGAGCGGGAAGCGGGTGACCGCAGCTTAAAGTAGAAACTGTGGTTGGATCGAATAATGTTTTGCATTGCGAACACTCAAATGCTCTAGCAAAATCGAAAGCGGAATTTGCTACACTGTTGGAGTCTTTTTTATCATTATTCTGATTATCGGTGTCGTGGAACTCCTGTTGTGCAGAGTTAGCCTGGTAATAAGATTTACCATGTCTTTTGTGTTGTGATCTACCTCGGTTATAATTGTCTCTATAATTATTATTGCCTCTGTTATAACCCCTATTTGGGTTTGAATCATAATATTCATGATCATAATCATCATGCTCGTTATATTGAGTATCCCTGTAATATTGGTTTTTTTGTCTCCATGAAGCACTTGGGTAGTTCCTATAGCTACTCCCTTTCCGAGAATTTCTAACATTATGGGTACCCCTCGCGTGTCGAGGACTATCAGCCCGATTCCAGTTCTTCGAAGAAGAACCCTGATTTGAGTGGTTATCTTGGTTTTGATACTTATTCCAATTAACCTTTTTATCAAATTTATTTTTAGCTCCTTGGAATTTGTGTGAGTAATTCTGATTATATTCTGTTGCCGAAGCAACTGGCATACTCTCTTTAATGTTAGAGTTACTAAGAATCATGTCAGGGTGTGCCGTGGCATACTGGTCACAATATTCTTCCATTTGCTTTATTGTACCAGGTTTACGCTCATGTAAGAACTCTAGGAATGATTTATTTACAGAAGACATGACCTTGTCTCTTAGCAATAAATCCGTAAGACCATCAAATGTTTTCTCTGTTTTGGATAATTCAATCCATCGTGAAAGTGTAATTCGTGCTTTTGAGATGAAATCTGAGAATTCTACACCTACCTCAGGTCTCATTGTTTTAAACAAAAGACGGTAACCTTCCTCAGACAGCTGATATCTCTTTATCAAAGCTGCCCTAACAGCATCATAATTATCTTTGTCGGCCTCTTCAACAAAATATAACTTACTTAGGGACTCCCCTTTTAGATTTTCAGACAACTGATTCACATACTGTGATTTGTCAACATTATGAGATCGACAAGCCCGTTCAAATCTAGAAAGCCAAAATGTTATGTCATCACTGGTAGGGTTAAACGCTGGTACCTTGACCTTGTACACAAAGGGTTTACCATTACCACCAGATGCCTGATTAACATTACTCATACATGTCAATTTTAATTTCTCTAATTCAAACTCATGTTCTCTTATTGCTTTTCTCTCTTCAGCTTCTCTATCTAATCTTCTCTGTTCTGCAGCAGCTTCTAATTTTTTCTGTTCTGCAGCAGCAGCAACTTCTAATTTTTTTTTTCTGTTCTGCAGCAGCTTCTAATTTTTTCTGTTCTGCAGCAGCTTCTAATTTCTTCTGTTCTGCATCAAATCTCCTTTCCTCCACTTGCATCTGCAATTTCTTTAGTTCAGCAGCAGTATCAGCTTCTTTTTCTAATCTTTTTTCTTCAGCCAGAGCTTTTTTTTTTCTTCAGCAGCAGCTTCTCTTTCTAATCTTTTTTCTTCAGCCAGAGCTTTTTTTTCTTCAGCAGCAGCTTTTTTTTCTTCAGCAGCAGCTTCTCTTTCTAATCTTTTTTCTTCAGCCAGAGCTTTTTTTTCTTCAGCAGCAGCTTTTCTCTCTTCAGCAGCTAATGCTTTGTCATATTGAGCAACAGCCCATTGTTCTAAGTCTTTTCCAGTCTTATCAAGAGATTTTCCTTGTGCAATAAAATAATCTAATGTAGACATATTGTCTTCTTAAATCAGAAACCTGAAAAAGTAAATAAATTACCCTCTTTCACTTTAATGGGAGACAAGTCTATACCATAGACTTAGTCTTAGTCCAAACTTGTATGGTTTATAATAACCAATGATAACTTGAGTACCTGTGGACAACAATAACTGTATCTCAAATACTGTGGGAGACAAGCCTTACAAAGGTCTTGTATACCTCAATGTAATCAAAGATCACTTGGGTACCTGTGGAAAATAATCATAAAGTACTGATCTGTACTATACTATCAGTGTATACCACTATAACTCCTGTGTCATATGTCAACTAAAGACATTACAAAGGACAAACAAGAAAAGACAATCTGAAAACATTTGCAGAGATCAAATTAAATTAAATAGGAGAAATGAAAAAAATGATCACAGAATCCGTGATGATAACTGCAATAAGATAACAAGACAAATAACGCCACAGTGTATAAACATAAGGGTGTAAAGAAATCAAAAATAGAAAAGATTAGACCAACAAATGCAAACAAATCAAACAAAACTAAGGAACACAAAATTATTAACAAAAACAACGAAGAAAAGAACACCTCATCACAACTAACAGAAATAGCAGCAAATTGTTGCTAACAAATTTCCAATTAAGAAAATGTGTACCTATAGAATACTAGTACCAGACCAATGTCACTCGGCATACCTTGTACTAGTCACACAGAACATAAACTAATTTACCACATAACAAATAACATGTAAACATAAATAGCATATAGCATACAATATAATTTATATCATGAATGGAATGTGTTGCAGGTATAGTGTTGTAAAGCAGGCACAGTTTATTTAAATAATAATAACTTGCCACTTTATTCAGTAATAGATTTAATTTTAAACTATTACACTGTCAATTTTTCTCTGTAGAGCATATGAAGATCCAACGATGAACTATGCACTTTATGTTCAACAACACTGTGATTCTTCTGTACGTTGAGAAATGTCAACAATACTGCTCCAGATATTTTCTACACTTGATACCACTGTCCTGTGTAATACTGTCTGTACAGCGAAAAACTGTCAACAAGCGCTGACCTAGATACAGCATCCTATCGGTAATACAGGTCAAGCTGACATCGACTGTATAGCTGTCCTACTGGTGTTGATGTGTTCAAACAAATGTTCTTTCAGCTGTAAACTGTGATTCTCAACACAAAACTGCGTAAGCTGGACCCAGGAATCTGGCTCGCCACTGTAAAGTTTCTTTCTTCTTTATTTGTTTATTTCCCACTCTGTAAAGTGTCAGTCTGTATGCTCTGTAAGGAAGAGTGGTGTGTTGTTGAGATCAGGCATGCCCCCAGTCTACCCAGCTGTAAATGGGTAACTCACCCTAGTCCTGAGTTAGGGAAGGCAAAGGCTCCAGGGGAAGCAGGCCCTAAACTTGGTCACTCCAACCGACGCAGGATGGTGTATGTATGAAGTAGAAGTGTAGAGTGTGATTACCGCGAATGGTGTACTGTTCGTGTGCTGACCAATATAACCACTCATACACTTGTGTCTACAAGGCACCAATGCAGACTGCTGGAATCTTTGTTTACTCAATTTATTCAGACGTACACACTGGGACATACGAGTACATCATGGTATGTTGACATATCAATTTGTAGGTATACATAGCAGATCTGAAGTCATGACACATTCAGAAATAATGGGCAGTACATCAAAAGTTCAATTGTCATGATACATTATGGCCGCATCCCCCTATCTGACTAAACGCGTCAGTGAAGGCAGATCGGTAAATAACTAAAGTTACTTGACGTCCATAGTTTGTAGCATATATTATGAAACCACGAAAGAGGGGGTTTCTAGCAAGATTGAGATCTCCCTGTCACTGTCCGATAATAGGATAAATAATCTGTTCTCTTGGCAGTGATCAAAAACATATGATGACCGAAATCTAACATGGCCGCCTCCCTGAGTTGTCGTTCACTCATTCATAGGAAGGAGAATATAAGCCAGAGTTAATTTATAATGGGTATATAAATGATTTCATAAATGTTCCCATACAGCTCTACGGTGATCAGGTTAGTTCACGTAGCCATAACCGCTGTAGGAAAGTCTGTCATCTTTGTCGATACAAAACACGACCCTAGCGATACGAAGCACAATGTTCCATCTAGGTCGAATCGACATGAGATCATCAAAATAGGGTCTGGCAATACATGGAGTCCGAATTATACATTGTACCGTACCTTAGGAGAGTCTCTAACATAAACTATAGTAGAGATACCATCTCCTTTAGAAGAAAACCACTTCATGAATCATATTTCCTTAAGAATCTACCAGCCCTTTGAAAAGTGCGTACCCGCCATTATCACGGTACATCGGAACTCATCACGACTTGTCAAGACAACTCATACTTCCGCTAGACCGGAATAACAAGAATCTAGTCCCGCCTACCCATCCAAAATATACAATATAGGACTGATTCTACTTGTACTAATAATATGTAATACATATGAATTCAGGCCATAAACATAATAAGCAAATTAATCTATTTTCTGGCCCTAAAAATAAGTACAAATATAAGAGCAATATCCTTGCGCCGGATCAATATCAAAAACGATTACTCCTATAATCAAAAGTGTGAATCAAACATGGATTATCTCGCTTTCCCCATAGACAGCATTTTCATACACAAATGAATGAATGTCTATATCTCTTCCATATTAAATAGCCATATCGAGATGCTTGTATTTCATTGGAGTCTTCACAAGATAATTAAGAAGTCAAGAACTATGCTGTATAGGGCAGAGCACTTTTAACTTATATCTGATCCTGCACCGTTTGTGAAGTTTTAAGCAATTATGTGGCTTATTAGAGCCCTCAGCTGGTTTATTCTAGCGAAATTACTGTTATACGTATTTTTTGGCTCTGTGGATGTAACTATCTGTATATGTACTACAGATTTTAGATCATACATGCGCTATCTTAGCTTTAAGAATTGAATCAACTATGGATTTGTAAAATAGCATATACAAAATTTAAAAATCCATTAGTCTTTAACACATTTAAATAAATATAGATGAAATAGACTTCTCTTGTAAATGAAAGAAAGACAACACAGATGGAACAATCAACCGATGACACTCATTGTCAGTAGTCATATACGAAATAAATACAGTTAAAAATGTCTTTACTTTCTTCACTGAAGTGTTATTGGGGTTATATTTTTTTTTAATCCTTCTTCTTCATTCCTCGTTCGTCCTGACAAGGACGGTGGGTGCGTTGTGTGTCCGATATTTGAGCAATAATTATTCAGAGACGCTAACATTGGTGGATGGTCAGCGAGACAATGCGCCTGTTAATCTGCAGCCCACAAATGTACTTAGCAGAGGCATTTGTTCTTGTATTTTTCCTAACGTTTGTGGTTCGATGCTACAAGACGGTTCTTAGTACCAGACCAATCTGAAATAAGAATCTTTTCTACTATCTTGTGATTCAAGAAGCTGGGTTCGACACCAACTACCTACATTTGACACGTTGTGAAGAAGCCCACCTTTACATTAGGAGTGAAGTTCCTCTAGACGCCTCTAAAGAAAAGTCTTCATCACAAAATACCTGACAACGACCCATTTGTAGTACTCAGCCAGTTACGTTCTGTGTAACAGGCGCAAGCAACGGACAATAACCTTCAGTGCCCAATTAAGTCTCAGTGAAGATAATTTAAAAATCCTCTAAAGTCACTTTCATCCATATTTATTTATTTATACACACCCAGGGAATACGTTATAAATCACCGTTATTCTGGTGGTTACTTTAATGGGGAAAATGTGTCTGGACAGCGCGAGTGTAATGGCTGGTGCCTGAATTACAATTAATGAGTTACATATTTCTCACAAAATGATGCAAAACACTTTATGCACATGTGATGTAATCATCAATCCTCACTATCGATCCGCGTGTTGGCGGCGGCCTTTGTTACCTCTTTCCATTGTCGCCAGCACGCTAACAAGTTCCTTTGTTACGATGCCTATTGTATTACATGGATTGTATTACATTCCGAATCTGGGGTCACTTCTGCTTTTGCTTTCCTATGAGAACAAGCATAAAGCAAACACCAGTGCTTGCTTTAGAGGTTTATGAACATACCATTTTCATATACTGAGGTTACCATCCTCCAACGCATTGTATAACCACTTAGCAAGTACAGACACTTCAAAATGCACATAACAAAATAAATGTTTACACTCTGCCCAAATTTCATGGGAACACAATCTCCTGGCACAAATGAATGGATACAGCAACTTTGATTCGATGCTTCGAACATTTGCTCGGAGAAATTTTAGTATTCCTCTTATGACGGGTGCTCTGATTCCTCAAGTTTCAAGTCTTGGTATTTAAAATTGCAGGTTCTCTTTTAAATTATAAAGACGCGTAAATACTTCGATCTGTCACTTTTAATTCATGAATTCTTTGTGCGTTCTTTCTCTCCAGCTAATGGGAGTTGTTACGTGATGTTTGCTAAAAATATAGTCTGATTTGTGTCTCTGATCTCGCTAGATTATATTTCCATTTCTCAGTCCAAGTCCCAGATGGTATTTACCACAAACTTTCCAATGGGAACCAAAGTTTATTCCGGCTCTCAAATTAAACCAATCCTGACTCTTTAGAACTGTGTGGGTCTGGGTGTTAAATCATTACTATCCACCGCGTGCTTTAAAATATCAATATCACATTTTAAACTTGTGACCTCTTTCAAATATAGTAGTAATACTTCCGATTGCATTTGTACAAACTCACAAACACATTGGTGAACTTATTTCCTGGCTAATACCTTCAGCCCATATTCTCTCCACTGACAGGTTATTTGTAATATTCCTATAGAGATGGTTCAGCGGAAGTGATTACATATCTTCTTCTTCTTCGTTCACCCTCAGATGTCAACTTGAATAAGTTCAAAGGTCGCAGTGGTCAGCCTGAGGCTGTTGATATCACCGTAGATTTTCTCCAGGAATGGTACTGGTGATGGCCATATATGTTTTCTCTGTTCCTCTTATGTTGGGCACCCTTGAAGCAGATGTTAATTTTTTCAGTGCCACAGCTGAAGTAGTTCATATCTTTAATTTGTTGAATAGATGATATCTCAATCTGTTATGGCCTGTGCAAAGCCTGAAGATTACCTCTTGTTCACTTCTGCTGAGCTGTTAATACGCATCATCTTTTTGTGTGGCCTGGATGCTCTTCTTCCCACTTGTGCCTGTACCTGCGCTTGATAAAACTCTTGGCCTCCTCATAAGTTATATCTGTGTCAAGTTGAGGAAGCTTTCTCTCTTACTTTGCCAATCTGTCAGCCTATTCATTTCCAGGGATGTTGCAGTGAGAAGGGATTCACTGTATCATGACTCTTTTGTATTGCTGACATAGTCTGTGAAGAGTTACTCTTAGGTCATCCAGTTCAGCTTTACTTTGACTTTTCAGCATAGTAATTACTGAAAGCGCATCTCAAAAGATAGCTACTGGTCCCTCTGAGCTTTTTTCTGTCATTAGAATTTCTAATTCAGTTTCTAAGGCCTCTGCCTCTGCTCTGATGTTACTTGAAAATGTCCCTGTTGTGACTGCTATATTTTTTGTGTGCCATTGCTTAAGCTCAGGAAGACTCCTCCACCCCCATCTTCTGTTGCATTAGTTGCTGATCCGTCTGTGCATGCATGGATCCAGGTGTTGCTTGGGTAATGTTTTTCCATATATTTTGTGGTAAGGACTCTCCTTTCTATTTCATTTTGGCTGTTCTTTCTCTCAATACCAGGAACGTTTTCTATCATTACAGGGAAGCACTGTTGTTTCCAAATTGGTAGCTTGTGTGCAGTACATATTGGCGTAGCTGATGTTATTAAGTTTATGGGATCTGCTCTCGTCTTTGTTTTGACTGTCTATACAAAGCTGCTTCGCTTCACTCTTCCCCTTCCAAGTCCATTTATTCTCTGGTACATTGGGTGGTCTATCAGCTTCCTGAATTTCTCGGCTTGGTGCTGGGCTCTGCTATATCTTCTAACCTCCATAGGCTGGAGGTGAGTAATCTTTTCCAACTCTTCAATGGGTGTTGACTTCATGGCCCCTGTTATGATTCTCAATGCTTGGTTTTGGGTTCTGTTTATTTTGTCAAAGTTCGATTTAGCTGCCGTTGACCATGCTGCATATCCATATTCTAAGATTGGTCTCACTCGCCCAGTATATAGCTTCTTTAGTACTCTCTCGTCTGCTCCCCAACCCGCGCCAGCAATTTTTTTAAGGATTGCCATTCTCTGCCTTGCTCTTGTCCTGTTTTTTTTCAATTTGGGCTTTTTAAGTCAAGGGGCAATCAAAGGTCATGCCTAGGTAGTTTGGGTTTTCATCCAGATGCAGATTTTTCACATTTAGCACAAATTTGGAGATCTGTGGTTTGTTTGAGAGAGAAAACACTGTGTATGATGTTTTCCCTTCATTTATCTTTACAAGCCATGCCTTGGCCCACTCCTCCAATAATGTTAGGGCTTGCTGCATCCGAATGCTTACCGTAGCGATATATTCCTCTGAGATCCAGAGGGCTAAGTCGTCTGCAATATATGCGAGGAACAACGTGGGTGACAGGACTCCACCTTGGGAAACTTCCTGCTTCAATACCATCTTCCTACTGGTCTGTCCTTGTAGTTGGACTCTGGCAGTTCTATTCTCAAGATAGTGGATTATCCATTTGAACATTCTCCCACACACTTCACTTCTTTGCACTTTGACTTTCAGTCCATCTTTCCACACTTTGTCAAATGCGTTTCCTAAGTCCACCCAAACCACCAGTGTGTGCTTTTTGTCTTGGAAAGCGTCCTCATTTTTCTGAGTTATATAAGTTATTTGATCTTCAGTGGATCTGTGTTTTCTGAATCCTGCTTGCTATGGTGCTAGGAGAAAGTTTTCCTCTAGATGCCACACTAGTCGGATATTTATTATACGCTCCATCAATTTTCCAACACATCTAAATATACTGATAGGTCTGTACCCATTTGGATCTGTCTGAACTTTGTCTTTCTTAGATATTGGAATCAGTATGGCGTCTTTCCATGCCTGTGGTACTATTCCTCTTTTCCAGCTGCAGTTTAGGATGGATAGAAGCTTCTTTTTTGCCTTTGTTCCTAGGCGTGTTAGCATTTCATTGGTTATCCCATCTTTTCCAGGTCACTTCTTTTTCTTTAGCGCTCTCATTGCCTCTTCCATTTCTTACGTTGTTAACTTTGCCATCATGTGTACGTCTGGTGCAAAATTGTTGTTGTCATGACTCTTTTGTTCATCAATTATGGCCTTTCTTCTGTCTATAGGGACATCAATGTGGTTTGCACTAGCATTCGGTTCCATGAGTGCATTTGCAGCTTTTTTCCCCCGAGAGCATATTCTCACCTTGTTTGATTGTGACGTGATTTTTGTAAGGTTCTTCCTTGTTCAAAGCTCTAACTAGTTTCCACAGTTTGTTCCCTTCTTTATCTAGGTAGCGATTTTCTGTTGTTTGCTTCCAGCAGTTTCTTGTTGTTTGGTTTAATGTTATTTTGTACTTTACAGTGATTGCTTTGAGCAAGATGTTATTTCTGTTTATGCCATGTCTCTGGTTTTCTTTACCTCATCTTCAAGGTTTTGCAGTTCTTCATTCCAGTATGGTTTGTAATTCTTTCTTGCCCCTCTCGGAATAGTCTCAATAGCTGCTTGAAATATTGTTCTCTTAAAGCTTTCAACCTTTTTTTTTAATGCTGTTGTTTCGTGTGTTGATGGTCTCGCAAAGACTGTCTGTCAGCACTGCAAAACTGTCCCAGTCAGCTCTTTTGTAATTTCATCAGGGCTATGGCTACATATTATCACCTGTGTTTGCGTTCATCTCCCAGATGGATTTCTAAGACAGTAAAGCTGGCTTGCTTTTCGTTGATCGTACGAGAGCACATTGTGTCAACAAAGACCATCTCTATCGAAGGTAGCTAGACAACTTTGATAAAAGTATTATCTGCTGATTTGCATTGTAATTCTACGATTCACATGTTGAAACGTAAACAAGTCTGGGAGTGACTAGGCAAGAATGTAGGTGCATAAAATATGCCAAATAATAGGACGATGAGTGGGACAAATAAAGAAATAAATCGGTAATGCAGGAGAGAACGAAAATGATGTAAAAGGACACAACTCATTAACTGATTTCGTCACAGGGCTGTAAGTAAAAAAAAAGATAATCTGAGTGCATTAGGTACATCCCCTTCAATAAATGATGTACAAGGTTTATAGTGTTAGCCACAGTCTTGATCATGCAAGTCGATAATCAGATTATCTGTTAGAACCACACACCATCTTTGAAGCAATGAGTTAAAAAGTTGACTCGAAGAATCCTCCTGTGAGTTACGAAAAAAATAAATTAAGTCCATGTCTTCCAAAAAGAAACATCATTTCGTTTATCTGTAGCAGCTGGTTCTCTTCTTGAGTAATACTTATATTGGTCTTTTAGTGGCCGATTAATATACCGATATATAAAAGGGACCAAAGACGCAGCAACGAGATGAATGCAGTCAGCGACTCATAGCTTGACTGATTACGCCAGGATCAGCAAACCAGAGCTAACCAAGACCCTACTCCAACTCGAAGTGGTGGTCCTGAACACAGGCTGCATCACTGCAGTCTGGCCGAGAGTGTAGGGATCGAAGAGAGAAGGCAAAATGTTATGCTGAAAACGGATGTGTCAGGCCGAAAGACGCAAATATCGCAGCTTCGCTGTAAACAGAGACACAACGTAACCAACGTCCTTTTCAGGACGAACGAGGAAAAAAGAAGAAGAATTGACAAAAAAGCTAACCCCAATAACATATCAGTTAAGAAAGTAAAGACACTTTTAACTGTATTTATTTCGTATATGACTACTGTCTATGTGTGTCATCGGTTGTTTGTGTGATTCCTTTAGTCATTTATAATTTCACGTAGTCTAAGCTCTGGATTGTGCACAAGATGATGATGAATTTACTCAACGTACTCACAAACACAACTCATACACAAGGTAAATGCACATAAAGATCTCAATGCCTGCTTCATTAACATTTACTAAAAGATTTTCATTTCGAAATTATTATTTCCAGACAAACTATAATTACTTTAATTACACAGTAAACGTTGCTTTATCTGCGCTAAACACGAATATAATATATATTTTTGTGGACGTTTTATATATTTTTATTTCCTCAAAACAGTACAAAAAAATGAACTTGACGGTCATGCTGGTCTAGTTGAAACATATATTCTGTGTAACCTCTTTAAAATAATAATTCATGCATTATAACTCTCTGTACGTCACAAAGTGTCATTATCGCTGACAAGTATTTCTCATCAACAGAGTGGACAAACTACAGGACAAAACATTCCAGGTAAACTGGTCTAGGATCTTCATATACTTGTTCGTTGAAATAAATGTTCGTTCTGGTGACTAGGCCTGACTCAAACATATTATCTTATTGATACATGTACAACATATTCCGTATATGAAGATAATCACCAGGTCGGACATTCGGGGAGAATATCAGTATCATCATTTTCATCATATGGAAACAGTCTGCAGCAGTGCAGGCTGGCTGAGTGAGCACGGATCGCAATGGGAAGGCAAACCCGGTCCTAAAAAATGTCGTGCAGAAGTCGGATGTGTCGACCGAAAGGTGCAGATATCACAGCTACGTTGTAAACAGACACAACGCAACCACCGTCCTTTTCAGGGCGAACGAAGAAGAAGAAGAAATTTTCATCTTCAGAAATCTCTTAATGGACACTGTAATACAACAACTCCTCACCATCGATACATTTCACAATTGTGTAACATAAATCTATCAATGCACGCCGTAATACACCAACTCCTCACCATCGATACATTTCACAATTGTGTAACATAAATCTATCAATGCACGTCGTAATACACCAACTCCTCACCATCGATACATTTCACAGTTGTGTAACATAAATCTATTAATGCACGTCGTATTCATCTGGGCTTGATGGTATCAGCAATAAGATTCTACGATACGCTGCGCCCATCATTTGCGACTCCTTAACCTATGTATACAACCAATGTATTGCACACAACTACTTCCCCACAGCGTTTAAATCTGCCAAAGTGTACCCCCTCTATAAATTCGGCTCACATAGCGATCCCAACAGCTACAGACCAATATCCCTTCTATCATCTCTTTCAAAACCACTAAAGAAACACATTTACAACACCACATTTCAACACTTAACAACAAACTGCTCATTGATAGCCAGTCAGGTTTCAGACCCAAACATTCCTGTCACACAGCTCTCACCAAAATGGCAGACAACTGGCTGTCGAACATAAATGATGGAAAATTATGTGGTGCTGTTTTTGTCGACTTCAAGAAAGCATTTGACATGATTGACCACACTATCTTGGTTCAAAAGTTGGAAACCCTCAGAATAGGCCCTAATCCACTAAACATCATCAAATCATTCCTGGCAGATCGACAACAGTTAGTGCTTCACAACAACTCGGCATCAGATTTCTCGAAGGTAGTTACAGGAGGACCGCAGGGCTCTATTCTTGGGCCCCTACTCTTCGCAATGTTCATCAACGACCTACCACTACATCTAAAATATTCAACATGTGACCTCTTTGCAGATGATTGTACTTTCTACACTAGTGACAATGACTGCGTGGCACTTGAAATGACTCTTCAATGCGATGTAGACAATCTAACAAAATGGAGTAATATGAATCGTATGCTAGTAAACACAACAAAAACGAAATCTATGTTGATTACCACCAGACAGAAACTCCCAAGCTGCACCAAAAGATCGCTACAGCTACACGCGGAATCAATACAAATTGAACACGTAACAGAACACAAAGTTCTGGGAATCACGATTGACCAGCACTTAACGTGGAACTCCCATGTACGGAATTTATCCAAACACTTAGCACAAAAGACGTACCAGCTAGCCAAAATAAAACACTTCTTAGACGCAGACACTAGACTATTGTTCTACACCTCACATATACAGACACATCTAGATTACTGCTCTACACTATGGGATGGTTGCCCTGCTTCAACCTCGAAGAGACTGCACTCCCTGCAAAAGAGAGCAGTGCGTCTGATCACCGATAATCGCACGACACCACACACAAGGACAGGAAAAGAACCCAAAATACTGTCGCTACAAAAACGTCTTTTCTACAACAAAGCCAAGCTGACTCACACAAGTCTATCTAACAATGCCCCGTCGTACCTAAGATCATTGTTTCAAACCAGTAGAAGGGAGGAACAACGATTACATCAGTTACGTCTGCCCAAAACTAGGATCGACCTGTTCAAAAAGAGTTTAGCCTATTCTGGTGCCTACTTATGGAACAGCCTTCCACACCACCTAAAAAGCCTACCTACATAATATTCTTTTAACAAAGCACTTTTCAAACACTTCCTCAACACTGATTATCAACCCCCATAGAAACAGTATTTGCCTGTCAACATCTATCAATAGGTCAACATTTCTTTTTCTCTTCCGCTCGTTTTTGTGTGTGAATAATTTGTTTTATATCCATGTAATATCATTATTATATTCACTTTAAAATATTATTATATAATGTAATGTATGTGTGAATGTACCCACATAATACTGTACTTTAGAAATGTGAGTCGTGAGAATGTACCCGCTTACCACTGTATTTTAGAAATGTGAACATTTTTTTTTTTTTTTTTTACTGCTAAAAGACGTTTCCTGCCACAGAAGTGCGTAAGAAAGTGTTATTATTATTATTTCAGTTTCCACCAAGAATGTATGGACATAAACGAGAATGTGTTTATGTAATTTTTGTATTGATGATTGATGACACATTCAAAAATACAGATTAATTGTAGACGGATTGACCGCATGAGTGAGTGTCGGTATACAGAATTTATTTATTGTTTTATTTATTTTAATTTATTATTACTTTTTTCCCCCAATTACTAGCTTGTTTGTTTCAACAAAAAAAATAAACCGACTCATTTGTTTTATTATGATTGCATACTGTAAATGAATGCTGTTATGGTAACTTTATAATGTTGCATGCTTTTAAATTAATGCTTAAAGCATCATGTGGGAATGAAAGGATAAAGTATGCAAGATTAATGAGAGTGGAAGGGCAGAATGTTAGACGGGCCTGCGCGCCCAATTCTTTACCCTTCGAAAATAAAGTTCGTTCGTTCGTTCGTTCGTAATACACCAACTCGATTCACCATCGATACATTTCACAATTGTGTAACATAAATATATTAATGCACGTCGTAATACACCAACTCCTCACCATCGATACATTTCACAATTGTGTAACATAAATCTATTAATGCACGTCGTAATACACCAACTCCTCACCATCGATACATTTCACAATTCTGCAACAGAAATTAGTACCAAGCCCGGGATTTCATTCAGTGATGGGAATCACACATGTTAATAAGAATATCTTTATTTACTTGTTTCAACTTGACCACACAGTATTTACGTATACGAACATAAGATTACTTATACTCACCTATGTGTTTCACAACTTGGAATTTGACAACAAATTAAAGAGAAAGTAACGCCAGAAATTAGACATTACAATATTAACAGAAATATTCTGGGACAAAACGTTAGCAGATCGGGTATCACATGAACAAATAAAATGCATAATCAAAAAAGTTACTGGAACATAATGAGACGCAGCATATCATACTGTTTAGGCGGGCGTAGCTAGCAGTACTTTTCATGACTTGTCCGGTACACAGCTTCATCATGCTTGCTGTTAGATTCTAGTTGTCTATTTAATTCTTGACCTCTTTGTAACTGTCATTTGTTGGTGCATTACAATGAATATGGTGATGTTGGTGAATCTCACTTTCAAGCTTGCTCTATCAAGCTGTTGTTGATTGATTTCCATCCCAATAATGATCTTTCTATACCTTTCTTCGGCATTGTGTCCCCTATTGATATGTTTACTCTTTCTGCTCCAGTCCATCTGCTCTCACTTATTTCTAGTTCGTGTAATCTGTAGTTTGTCATTGCCGTTGTCATCTGTTTTAGTTTCCCGTTTTCATTCATTGTTTTTTTTCATTATCCAAAATCATATTCGGGTTTCGTATTTTGCGGTCACGATGTCCGTTTTCATGGCAGTGGCTGTGGCAAAACGTCCCATTCTTACTTACTTACTTAGTCGTTCCACTTCTACCGTGAGGTGTAGAGGTGTCCCATTCATTCATCCAAATTTTCTGATCATCCTTTGGCTACCTTCTTCTCCGTACGTTTTTGTCAATATTGATTTTATTTCTTCATTTGTATACTGCCCGTAGATAACACTAGATTTCAGAGCTAAACCATTACTGTCATGTTTATCTTCTGTTTCCGGAAAGTCAGCACTCAATGAGGGATTACCTTGGATTAGACGATTTAAAACTATCTCCTCGCTTTATCTTAAAGCATGGAATGGATTGCCGCTTGCAAAAAAAACTTGTTTGTTTAATCTGTCTGGAGTGACCAGATACAATTTGCTGACCCTTGCTTCTGAAAGTACCCACCGAAATATGTGAAGCAAGCATTTTCGGTGATACTGGCAGACAGCGAAGCTCTCCCACCTGTCCAAACATTTGTTTGTCTTTACAAAACAGAGACAATAAAAAAGGTGTTAGTGATTGTGACGGACAACTCAGCTGACCTGAATTATTAAGATGACAGGGTATTTCCCTCTCTATAAGATTAGAACCCCTGTACATTTGTTATAACTTTTCATTAGTCTGGAACGTTGCACACCTGGGCTAAATAAGCATGCAGCATTTCCCTAGGAATTTTACACGTTCGGAGTCCAATTAATATGCAGACTGCAATCTTCTGTGGAACTTGTGAGATCGCAATGGCCTTTGATGGGAGGTTTTACAAATCACGCCCACGACCATCCTGAGAACGATTTATAGCAATCTTTTCTTCTTAACGACCGGCCCAAAGGGTACGTGGCCAGATACAGTGACTAACACCTAGGCGTCAAAGTGTTTTCCTAGGAGCAAATAACAGCAGTTTTATTTTACTTACCTTGCTGTCACCCACTCCATCACGTACCACAGTGGCGGAGTCTAGGGAGTTGCCAAAGCATTCCTTCGGGAGAGCTCGGTCCCATCAGTGCCAGGCTGGTCTTCAGAATCAACGTAGAAGCGGTTATACAATCTAGAGGAATCATGGGAACTTCCAGCTAACGAAGGTTCGTTTCTCGCAGAAACTTATTTCCGCACAGGCCTCATGCATTGAGCAGCCTGAGACGAACGGAGTAATCGGGAAACCGGGCGAGTGCGTGAGCACATCGCAGTTCAAACACGAACGCGGTAGAACCTCGATTTTTTTCTCAGATGAAGAAAGGTGTCGAAAATTCTCACACGCGACCTTTTAAGTTACATTCTTAATAGTATAAATAAATACTCCTGAAAAACTGCATTTTATCTTTCGTTTTTGACAGATCCTTTACGAAGCACTACCTAATAAAGCAGAACCTGCTAGGATTCCCTCTAGATCTTTCGGATACATATAATTATAGTGAATTCTTTTCTGTGCAGACGGTAATTTATACATTAGCTTCGAATGATCAGAGGTCTAGTTATTTCATTTTATTTCACTGGATTGTGGTGTAAATTTAAACTTATTAAATAAACCCATTTTCAAAGTCTAGTGCAAACTAAATGTTACCTCTATATGTTAATTTCCTAATACAATAGACGCGTAAATTAATTTTGCAGTCGTTAAAGGAAGTTATAACTATTTTGTGCAGTCTAGTTCTCTCTCTCTCTCTATATAGATTGTGCGCGTGGGGAGCTTTTCTTGAAGTTATATAATTGAAGACGCGAGTGCAAAAAATAAGCTAACTGTAAAATGTATCGCGCGTCAGATTTTATAAAATCTATTGCATTTCATGTTTTTTCATTCTTTCATAAAGAATGATCACTAAACCTGGCATCCAAGCAATTAAATATAGACAGAGTTCTGCCAAACACAGTCGATAACTCCAGTGACTTACTGTAGCGGGAGTGTCATGAAATATTCTAATCCACATATATAAATTATTAGGTAAATATGAAGCCTAACAAATAAAATTAATAAAGAGAAGAGCAATGGTAAAATGACAGTGCTGTCACAAGGAATGTACTCGAAATCCCCCTTGTTTTCTGCTTCGTCTGCAAATTGTAACGCTTTCACGTTGATATAAAAGCTTACTGTATTATTACCCGCCTTCTTCAATGAAACGTGTGCTGTATTTCTAAGAAAAACATCGAGACGTACTGCGTAATGACCTAAATTAATCCTAACATTAATTATATTACGTTACCAAAACGAACGAACAGATGGACAAAAGGATAGCGAGAGGGGAGGGCTGAAAATCAGGAACGCATGCAACACGCGACGCGCGATATACAAATTCTGGCATCACGCGTGTAAGTCTACAAGCACTAACTTTTTCAGACGGACAGTGATAAAATACACTACCCTTTCCCAGAGTTAGGTTTATAAATCATAACAGACTCTTATTAGAAAAAGATAACATTAGATGGGTTTACGTTTGAAAACATAACAGTACCCAGACAGCACATCTTCGAAACAGGAGGTAGAAAATACATATTTTGAACGCAGCCACGTAGCTCTTTTAAATTTGTATTTTTGGGTTCCTTAGGGCTTGCTGACAAATAATATGTAAAACGTTACGCAAATAGTCCAGGAATTAATAAATTATACCCAAAATAAAATAGTGAGGATGCCTGACAGCATGAAATCATTTCTGCTCATAAAATTTTTTTATAACGTGTTTGAAAAAAACCTTACGTTACATAAATAGCCTACCATGTAAACTCCAAATTGATTGGAGCGCAACAAATGAAAGCCTAACCACGATTGGTCGGGCTATAAATACTATCTTGGTTGTTAGGGGAGACGGGAAAAGATAACATTTTTTCAAACACTTGTCGAAACGTGGCTCATTGGCCAGTCTCGCTGATATACACACTTGGGAGCGTTAGTTCGAGGCCACTTGTTTAAAATAGCTTGATAAAGCATCAGTGCGTTGAAGCCAGCATATATTTTTGCTAAAATAAAAGCCTGGAACATAGAGATGGAAATTTGTGCCAGTTTGTGCCAGAATTCATTGCTAATCAACGTATCTGTGTTATTCGTATGAATTGTGGTAAGCTTGAACCATTCAATATCTTTTAATGAAAATTGAATGTGAATTGTTGATTTATGCCTGTATATATATGTGTAGTTCAGTGGCAAACGTGAGGTAAAGCCTAAAATGCTCCAGCCTGAACAGAGGGTGTCGGAGAGAAGTAAAACGGCATGGAATGGCCAAATAGTACACTGACACCTGGATGATTGATTAGACAGAAATAATGCTGGAAGTGCAGAGGCGTAGTGACCATTAAGGATGGTAATGCTGGTATAAAGTATTTCAGATGAAGCTGACTGTTGGCCTAACGCTCTGAACGCAATGTTTGTGCTGTATTGTGATCAGTGTAAAAGAGAATAAATTAGTTATGAAGTAGAAGGTACATCCTTCTTGATTTCAGGGACAGTGGTCTTGATGGTACTGAGCAGCACCTGGTCAGAGCTTTGCTGAATCCAGTGTCGGACAGCATACTCCTTGGTCCTTTTAGCTATCAGTGAGGTGTCTCCAGAGCCCAGAAGAGAATTCGAGCAGAGGAGTCCTCTCCTGCCGCCATCACTCAAGATAAGCAGAGTTGGCCAGCTGAGCTCAACATTATGCCCCCCTCATCTTGAAATAACTTTATAAAAATACTATTCAGAGGGGAATTTACTTGTCTTAAAATCAGGAACTGTGAACATCTCCATACTGGTCCCTAAAGACAAACTATTGAAGTCATGATGACAAATACCAACAGAGCTTGAACAAAACAAAACCAGTATTACCTCATTTTACTACTACACAACTGACACACATAGAACATTTGTAATAATATATGTCACTACTATATTCATATTAAATACATTCTGTACATAACTTGTAATTTAAATTGATTGTGATTCCTGGTTCCCTTGTAGTTGAATCAGGACACATATTCATTCATGCCAGTAATGAATACATATTGTTATTTGAAAGTTTATCAGTGACTCTTTTAAGATATCTTTGTAGAGTGTTATATGTATGTGAGTGTCACAGTGTTGTCAAGAGTAGTGGATTAAATTAAATTGTTTATCTGTCTGTTGTTGTGACTTACACTTCATCATACACATACCCTAGACACATAACGTAGCATCACACTATTCCAGAATAATTCTGACTGAGATATATAGATATGTGGTAGCAAGTAAGGTTATCTATAATACACTACTCTTAATAGATATAGATACCTTCACAGCTGATCTCAGTCAGTACACTAAGTCCCCTATCAATATTTATAACATCCCACTTCACCACATATATTGGGGTCTCGCTCTTGGGATTTTGAATCTTTAACTATTAAAAATATTGGGGGTAATTCACTTCAGGGAATATAAGAATTAAAAGGTATCCTTGGGTGGAATTAAATAAGGTTGAGCTCACGGTGCCTGTGTTGTCCATTAGATATATAGTTAGAAATTGAATTGTTGGGTAGACATTATAAAAATGTACCTGATAGACAATGGCGGACCTGGCCAAATTTCGATCTGCTGCGGTTCAGACTGCAAAAGAGTTAGGATTAGATGGGCAAGTTGATTGGTTCCCTATGACAACTACATACCACAACGGAATGTGACAAAATTTTTTGAACGCGAAGGAAAGAAGATTAGAAAAAGAAGAAAAGCCCGAAAGAAGGTTAGAGGCTGAAAGGGAAATTAAGAAGTTAACCAATTGGAAAGCTGAGGCAGAGACTAAGAGGTTGCAAGCTGAAGGCCTGAGACTATCACTAATATGGTGTGCAGAATGCAGGCTGATGCTAAGAAATTGGAGGCAGAAAGAGAAGACAAAAGATTAGCCTGCAGAAGAGAAGCCGAAAATTTTAGAAGAGGACATGGCTGCCGAAAAAGAAAGA
>JAMPIV010017083.1:0-187743 GCA_024509875.1 Oreohelix idahoensis
TCTTTTCTCTAAGAGCTATAACATATTCATATGACGATTGTGTATCATCGTCAATATTATCGGAAGTTATCAAATCGTGTAACAAGGACATTGGCCCCGCCCGCGGTTGCGCGCCAAAGACAAGTTCGAAAGGAGAAAAACCCTGTATGCTCGTTGGGAACCTCTCTATAGGCAAAGAGGACTGCAGGTAAAACCCTGTCCCAATCTTCAGGATGATCCTCCGTATCTTGCCAAGTAAGTTCTTTAGTGTCCTGTTAAGACGTTCTACCAATCCATTGGACATTGGATGATAAATACTACTGAGAGACCTTTTAATGTCTAGCGTAGCCATTACCTGAGACATAACGTCCGAAATTAACTGAGTGCCGTGATCCGACAGTATTTCTCCGGGGGAATCCCAGACGAGAAAATACGAGCCAAAGAGCATCAGCGATATCGACAGTTGATATGCTCTTCAGAGGAATAGCCTCTGGCCAACGCGTGCACATGTCCACGCAAGTGAGGATAAATTGGTGTCTCCTCTGGCTGACTTAATTCTGAACGGACCAATGATGTCTATAGCCATTTTCTGAAACGGCCGAATCGGAATATCTGCAGCCTGAATAGGAGCAGCATGTCTCGGACCCCTAGACTTGACCTCTTGACAAATTTTGCAAGATCGGCAATAAATTCGGATGTCTTTATTCACGAATGGCCAAAAGAATGACGCAAGGACTCTAGTTTTAGTTCTGGAAAAACCCATGTGTCCCGCACACTGAGAATCGTGTGCATGCCGAAGAATTAAGGCTCTCATACACTTAGGCACAAGAATTTGCGAGTGCATAGACTTGTCCGAGTGTTGTACCATTCGTACCAATATACCATTCTTCATAGTAATATACGATTTGTGATTCGTATTTTGATTGGGATCCCCTTTCTTTGCAAGAAGGAAGTATTTCTTCAAAGAAGGATCCTCTTCTTGACGTTTAACAAACGAGTCATGGGAAATCACCAAGTGCTCGTCTTGGCTATCAACTTCATTACTATTATCAGATGAAGTTGGGGGATTAAGAGCTTGAGCTCTTGTCACCACTGCATTGACCGTTTGAATGTTTTCTTCTTCCCAACTAGAAATTTGTTGCGGGGTGCATTCCTTAACCCCATGAATACGACCGATTATAAGATCCGCAATAGGATTAGGAAGAAGACATGCATGGACATCTCCTGTGAAGAAAGGAGTGTCAATCCTAATAATAGCAGTAGGATAGCTTTCCATAGTACCACCAATGTAACACATTTGATTGTTTTTCCAGTGGCACAGCAAGGATCTATCAGAGACTCCTTAACCCCGACGGTAGTACATCCCGAATCGAAAAGTACTGAGACTAGCCTATCATTTATTAGACCTTTATGTAAGATGAGAGATCCTCTCCCATCATGCGCAACTGTAGCAGGTAGAGCAGGAAGAGGGTGACCACAACTTAGCGTAGATACAGTTGATGAGTCAAACAATGTTAAGCATTGGGGGCATTCAGTTGCTCTCCCAAAATCGAAAGCACAACCAGTGATAGCCCTAGAGTTACCACTATCATTTACTGTATTACAGGCTCCATCAAACTCTTGTTGCGCAGAGTTTGCCTGTTGGTAAGGTCTTTTTTTGTTAAACCTAGGTCTACCTCGATTATCATTTCCCCTGTAATTATTTCGACTATCATTTCCCCTGTAATTATTTCGACTATCATTTCCCCTGTAATTGTTATCATATTGCCTATTGTAATCATCATTCCGGTTTGAATCCCGGTTTCTAAATTCACCATCGTCATAATCTTGACGTCGAGAATGATTACCTCGAAAATTTGAATAGTTATTATTTGGATAGCCTTTACGAAAGTGTCTCAAATTATTACCACTAAAATTACGAGAACTACCATCTTGTCTCCACTGCATAGACGAAGAACCATCATGTGTTGGATTACTCCGCTTCTGAGTGTAATTTTGATTACTTCCCCTATTCCAATTTTGTTGAGCACCCTGAAATTTTTTTCTGAAATTAGGGCCATATGGTGTTGCCGAAGCAGCTGGCAACCCTTCTTTCACTTTAGAATTGCTAACTGTAGCATGGGGATGTGCTGTGGCATACTGACAACAGTATTCCTCCATTTCTTTTAAGTTTTTAGGCTTACGCTCATGAAGGAATGCAAGAAAAGAATCATTAACAGATGACAAAACCTTATCTCGCAATAATAAGTCCATTAGACCTTCATATTTTTTCTCAATCTGAGACAACTCAACCCATCGTGTAAATGTACGACGTATCTTTGTAACAAAATCAGAGAAATCTACTCCATTTTCTGGCAACATTGTCCTAAAACGAAGACGATAGTCTTCTTGTTTTAATTGGTATTTTTTTAGTAATGCTGCCCTGACAACATCATAATTAGTCCTCTCATGTTCGTCTATTGTCATAAGAGTAGTCACTGTGTCACCTGTAAAAAAATGGCATCAGTTGTTCAACATATTTTTCCTTTTTTATGTTATGCGTATCGCACAAAAATTGGAATCTATCTAGATAATCTGCTACGTCATCCTTTAAAGGATTGAAATGAGGCAATTTAATCCTACTAACAAACTCCTTTGTCGTACTCGAAGTTGTTTGCTGAGCACCCGTACTCGCCAATTTCAATTTCTCTAACTCCAAAATTGCGAGTTTTTCATCAAGTTCCATCTTCTGTTTTCTTTCCTCATGTTCCATTTTTCTAATTTCAGCCTCAGCAGCAGCTTGAAGTTTTTTTTCTTTTTTTTCCTCTGCAGCAGCTTGAAGTTTTTTGTCTTCCATTTCCATCTGGAATTTTCTTTCATCAGCTGCAGCTTGAGCTTTCCTCTCCTCAGCAGCAGCTTGAGCTTTTCTCTCCTCATCCTCTCTTTGATACCTTCTTTCTTCAAGTTCTAATCTTCTATTCTCAGCTTCTAGCTTCTTTAGTTCAGCTTCTGCTTTCAATTTAATTTCCTCTTTTTGTTTCTTTTCTTCTGACTTTAATGCAATGGCGAATTGCGCAGATGAATATTCTTCCAATTCTTTACCAGACTTACCAAGGGTCAACCCTTGCTGGATGAAGAAATCCAATGTAGACATTCTGTCTAATGAGATCAGAAACCTGAAAAAAATTAAATAAATTACCTTATCCCACTTTATTTTACTGTCTTAGTCTTAGACAAAGACTTTGTATGTTCCTCTTGTTTATAATGTACCCAAAAAATCACTTGAGTACCTGTGGAAAAATTCCCTTATATCCCACTCACTATGGTCACAAGTCTTTTTTTATAAAGAACTTGAATATGTTTTTACCTTGTCTCACTCTTTGTATCAAAACTTGTATAAATATCTTATATAATATTATTTAACAAACTCTATATGAAGAGTCTACCTTATCAATAATATCAAAACATGACCAAGTATGTGTATGTAGACTGTGCATGACAGTAATGTAGTACAACCAAAAAAAAAAATACAAAGACAAAAATACAAAACAATACAAATGGCAACACTGTTTTAACCAAAAATGTGTAGAGAAATACACAAGAAAGGAGAGACCTACAGAATACAAACAAAACAAATCGACAATCAAAACTGAAAAACAGACAAAATATTACAAAAACAACGTTAAGTACAATTACATCACAGCTAACATCAATAGCGACCAATTGTCACTAGCAAATTTCCAAATTAAGAAAATTTGCACCTACAGACCGCTTACAGTAAGCCTCGATCAAGTGGCATATTTACCGTAAGACCCACCAACCGAAAAACCCGCAGAAAAAATACACAAAAACAGTAGAAGTGACATAAACATATAGCAATCAATTTCAATGTGTTGCAGAACAAGTTCAGTCACAGCTGAAACTAAAATAAATTTCTTGCTCCTTGCGAACACAGAAACGAAATGTCAAACGCGCACTGAACGTCAAATCCACTGTAACATAAAGTGGTATTCACGAACCAAAGTTACTATGACCTTCTCAAATTAGGGCTTGCACATTGAATGTTTACAATTTCACGTACTGTTTACAGACACTTGACCTCCAACAATGTAGCTTGAATGCTCTGACCTAGAAAAGTCTGTTGTTGAATGAAACGTGTCACAACCCGCAGTACTGTTTACAATAGGAACCCGCCTTCTATGCAGTTATGGTCCACGTAGCAAATGCCTAGTAGTTCACTTCAGTACTTGTCTTGTTATGCTTTATGTAGCATTATAATATAAATGCACGTACTGTTTATTTGTGTCAACCGTTGATGACCTATATCTGTCCTGTTGTAGCCAAAACTTGCAAGTATAGAATTAGCGCTGTGTGTTACGGCTGTCCCGTGTGTAGCTTAGACCCACAGATCAGAAGTGTAATGTGTACTTGTCCTTCTTGTAACTTTCTCGACAAAACTGGAGACATCATACATGTAACAGCCAACCAGGAATGTAAATTTCTGAATCCATAAATGTCAACAATAATGTCAAATGCTCGCTCTGTTCTTTTTAAACCCACAGATCTGGTCCATCAGAAATGTAAGTTTCTAGGCCACATTGGCGACAAGAAATGTATCATAAGAGCCCACGTAACTGGTCCACCAGAAATGTAACTGTCTTTTTTCTCTTGTTGATGTGATCACTGGCCCAAGACAGTATACATGTGGTTAGATGTGTAGTGCGAGCGTATGATGAATTGAGTGTGGGTGCGAATGAAGACGCGAATGTGTTTAGGCTCGTATAGATGTAGATCCTGCAACCCATACTCTCACATGCAGTAATCAAGGATGCTTTGACACTGCAGGCATGTTTCAAGACATTTATTGACGGGGACACACATAATATCAACAGGAACAGTCAGTGTAACAAGGTCATGCTGACCTGACATCGATAGGTATACATTTGGCATTCAAAAAGGTAAACATCAGAATAGACGTGCATGGTCAATAGCAAAGTTCTTCAATAATGACAGTTCGTAGCGTCGCCCTTGGCGTCTCTGACTAAACGCGTCAGATGCCTTAGTTACCTTGACACACAGGTGCAACTTGGCACTCCCTGCCAATTGCACATATCAGGCTGTAGTATAATAGCCGGAAGCACAGGCCTCGTCCTAACGTCGGCCGTGTACTTCTGTTAAATAGGTTATCATCAACCCTGCAGTAATACTTATTGTAGATAGAAGTTCCGCCAATCTGCGGCTCCCACAATATATCTTCGTCACTGGATTTCTGGACAATATAAGACTAACAGTCTTGGATGGCTACCTCGAGCACAAATATATAAGTTCTGAAATGGCGGATCCGTGAACTGCTGTTCACCCTAGGTAATCCTTTACATGTTCTGCCACCGAAAAGCGTAATAATGCATAAAGGTCGGTATTACCTGGTAAATGAATCCTCAGAACTACACAAGGAATTCTGTCGTCATCCCGACGCACAGAGATTCACTGGGGAAAACTGCCATAGCAGTTACTTCGAAGATTCTCCCCGAAAAACCATGGACTCTTGGTCCCTTCAGAAAAACAGGACCTCCCGGCTTCCCGGAAGTATATCTCACTCCCGCTTAAAAAACCTTCCCATAGGCCTACGCCCGAACTGACAACCTCTGACCCTAAAGGTCAAACACAATGAATGAATAAACAAGGGAAGACAACCCCTAATCAACCTGACATCGCAGGTAAAGACACAATTATACTTATGATACAAACATAAGCAAATAACTTGACAGATGACTCCGTCGAAAATGACAGCAACAGTCGTCCTCATAATTTTGACTTCTGACTCCAGTTCTCTTCTCCTTGCGTTTTTGGTCTACCTCTGCCTCTCTTACCCCGCGGTTTCCTGAACAAGGACTGCCTTGTAATGCTATCAACACATTTCCTTAATGTGTGTCCTATCCATCGCCAGTGTCTTCTTCTCATCTGTTGTTCCACTGGCACTTGTCTGAATGTTGTCATCTGTTGTTCCACTGGCACTTGTCTGAATGTTGTCATCTGTTGTTCCACTGGCACTTGTCTGAATGTTGTCATCTGTTGTTCCACTGGCACTTATCTGAATGTTGTCATCTGTTGTTCCACTGGCACTTATCTGAATGTTGTCATCTGTTGTTCCACTGGCACTTATCTGAATGTTGTCATCTGTTCCGCATTGCTGACCTTGTCGCACCATTTCAATCCTTCTATTGTACGCAAGCACCCATTTATGAAAGTCTGTAGCTTTTTGGTTGTTGTTTTTGGTGTTCTCCATGTTTCAGAGCCACACAATAGGACTGGCTTGAAATTTGAGTTAAAAAATTCTTATTTTTTGTATTGGATTCGTTTTCTCTTGATCTCCATATATTTCCCAAGTGCAATGAAAACTCTTCTTGCCCTTTATGTTGTTTTATATAATTGTATGTCCATGGCCAACTTTGTCTATACTGCTGTGGTAGTTTCTGAGTGAAGAGATAGTTTATAAAACGAACAGATGGTTCATGATCAAGACGAGGTAACCAAAGTTATACTAAGTAGGAGATTAGCAGTAAGCGAATTATCGCACATAAAAGAGCAAAGGCTACTTGAATAATTAAGAGAGACACCATTTGTAGTCACATGGTACAGTTTCTTGTCGGTTTAAAAAAAATAAATTTGCCTCGTTTGTCCGCTACCTGTAATAAAAAGGGAAACAAATCTGGAATATTTCTCTTGAACCGCCAGAACCAAATTCGCCAGAGGACAGAATCAGATTCTACCCCAGCTCCTTCGCCATTTGCCAGTGAAGCAGACTGCATGGGTTTATTAAAAGCCTGTTGAATCTGAGATTGTGGGTAAGAGAATTAAGTCATAATATGTATAATATTAATTACTAGTGTTTAAGGGAAGTGATTGTGTGTGTAAAATCTCATTGTGTGATTCATAGAAGGAAATCTGCTTTGTGCTGTAGGCCTATAAATTATGTTCGACATTTAAACTAAGGCCGGACGGAATGAAGGTTGTTAGTTGTAGAAGCTTTTAAAGCCTTTTCTGATTGCTGGACTAGACAATACTATCAGGAAATAGTAAAAGAGGAAAGATTGTAAATTTAATGTATTGTTTGAGTAGGCCTATACACTCAACACTCGCCATAAGGCCTATGCAGTTAATGATGTCAATCCTGGACATATTGGGAAAGTGTGTGTGTTGTAATGCTGTGTTATTTATTGCATAAAACTTATTTAGACACTCAACACTCACCATAAGGCCTATGCAGTTTTAGTGAGGTCAATTATGGACATATTAGGAAAGTATGTGTTGTAATGTTGTTATATTATTGCATAAACCTATTTGTCACTGACTGAGTCTACCTTTCCTGTGTGTTGTAATGTTGTTATATTATTGCATAAACCTATTTGTCACTGACTGAGTCTACCTTTCCTGTGTTATCATCACTTATTCTGAACTACCTCACTAATCTACAATCTGGGTAGAAGGATTTTAGAGCCAGATGCTATGTAAGACCTATTACATTTCAGGTCAGAGGTATCCTGTCACTCATCTTGTTTAGCAGAGAAGAACATTGGTGTTGTACCTAGCGGTGTAAGATTTGAACAAGCACCCTGTACCTACATCAGTTGGAAGAGTGGGGACCCTCAGTGTTGGGCTTCTCCATCTTATATTCTGGCTTCAAGGAAAAGGCGGAAGCGAAGAAGTTAAGTCAAATTAGACAAGACTGACTCGCAGAGCATTGGCGTACCACACCCGGTTATAGTAGTAGTGATGAAAACAGTGATGATTAAATTAGTCTGGAAGCAACATAGACTTTAGTCAGTGTGACATTTTCAAAAGCTACATAACAGAGAAATATTGTGAAGTCAAGTGATATCAGTAACAGTGAAGTCATTGTGACAGTTGTCAATATCTACTCCCCTAATACTGAAGATAAACTCAAGTACCAAACTATCATTAACATTGGTTCCAGAGGATTAGTTGCACTAAGACTTTTCATAACAGGGGAGCATTAACAACTGAAAAGACTTTAATTTTAGTGATTGACTTTTATTTGGTGGAGATACATGCAACATCATCAGTGTGATTTTATTTTTTAGGGTTTGTGTTTACACAAACAAAACTAAACAGATGACTGTACATAAATAAAATTAAGAAATTGTAGTGCACTGTTTTTATTACTTTATGTCAGCTTTGAATTACTTTGAATTTAATTAAATCCCCTAGATACTATAACAGCCCACAGGGTATAATTCTGAGAAGGGCACCATAGAATTCTGGTACTGAATATTACTATCTCGGCCCGAAATTCTTTACAGCCTGACTTTATACCTATGAACTCTATACACCATTGTTCTTTTCTGAGAATGGGGTATTTCTTTTAAGACCAGACTCTTCTCTGGCAACTATCCTAGTATCACCTGATACACCTGGTTGTCTTATTCTTCATAAATTAAGAAACCTCTCGCGACACTGGGACGCTCGTCTGGGATTGTTCCTGTATATTCTGAGCCTGCTGTTACCTTTTAGTGCTGTCAAGTGGGAAATTTTTGATAGTAAATTTTTGGTAGGGCAGGTTAAGAAATAGATTTTGAGTACCCTTGAGTACAAATTAAGGCGTGGTACATGTGATGCGAAATCAGTCATTAATTAATTAATTAAGAAATTAATTTGATTAAGTGACTAATTATATTGGAAAAAAATTTTTTTTTTTACTTTGTATTGGTTGCAACTAAATTACAAGCTCCATTTGAGGTGCTCTGGCTGGAGCTGTTGTCCAAATGAGGTGAACTACTACCATTGTGGTTGGCAGTTGCCTGAAGTTCAAGCTCTTTTAATCTTAGCTCATGGTCTCTCTCTGTTTGAACCCTTCTTTCCTCAGCCTCCAATTGCAGTTTCTTATTCTCTTTCTCAGCTTCCGCTTGCCGTGCTAACTGCTTATCTTCCCTTTCTGTGAATTTATCGCATTCAGTCGTAACATACTGGATCAGAAGATCACCAGTCATCCCAAGCTCTTTCCCCACCTGCAGTGTTGCTGACCTGAACTTTACTAAATCTGCCATGGCAATGTTGTAATTTAGTTGCAACCAATACAAAGTAAAAAAAATTTTTACCAATATAATTAGTCACTTAATCAAATTAATTTCTTAATTAATTAATTAATGACTGATTTCGCATCACATGTACCACGCCTTAATTTGTACTCAAGGGTACTCAAAATCTATTTCTTAACTTGCCCTACCAAAAATTTACTATCAAAAATTTCCCACTTGACAGCACTAAAAGGTAACAGCAGGCTCAGAATATACAGGAACAATCCCAGACGAGCGTCCCAGTGTCGCGAGAGGTTTCTTAATTTATGAAGAATAAGACAACCAGGTGTATCAGGTGATACTAGGATAGTTGCCAGAGAAGAGTCTGGTCTTAAAAGAAATACCCCATTCTCAGAAAAGAACAATGGTGTATAGAGTTCATAGGTATAAAGTCAGGCTGTAAAGAATTTCGGGCCGAGATAGTAATATTCAGTACCAGAATTCTATGGTGCCCTTCTCAGAATTATACCTATGGGCTGTTATAGTATCTAGGGGATTTAATTAAATTCAAAGTAATTCAAAGCTGACATAAAGTAATAAAAACAGTGCACTACAATTTCTTAATTTTATTTATGTACAGTCATCTGTTTAGTTTTGTTTGTGTAAACACAAACCCTAAAAATAAAATCACACTGATGATGTTGCATGTATCTCCACCAAATAAAAGTCAATCACTAAAATTAAAGTCTTTTCCTAGTTGTTAATGCTCCCTTGTTATGAAAAGTCTTAGTGCAACTAATCCTCTGGAACCAATGTTAATGATAGTTTGGTACTTGAGTTTATCTTCAGTATTAGGGGAGTAGATATTGACAACTGTCACAATGACTTCACTGTTACTGATATCACTTGACTTCACAATATTTCTCTGTTATGTAGCTTTTGAAAATGTCACACTGACTAAAGTCTATGTTGCTTCCAGACTAATTTAATCATCACTGTTTTCATCACTACTACTATAACCGGGTGTGGTACGCCAATGCTCTGCGAGTCAGTCTTGTCTAATTTGACTTAACTTCTTCGCTTCCGCCTTTTCCTTGAAGCCAGAATATAAGATGGAGAAGCCCAACACTGAGGGTCCCCACTCTTCCAACTGATGTAGGTACAGGGTGCTTGTTCAAATCTTACACCGCTAGGTACAACACCAATGTTCTTCTCTGCTAACAAGATGAGTGACAGGATACCTCTGACCTGAAATGTAATAGGTCTTACATAGCATCTGGCTCTAAAATCCTTCTACCCAGATTGTAGATTAGTGAGGTAGTTCAGAATAAGTGATGATAACACAGGAAAGGTAGACTCAGTCAGTGACAAATAGGTTTATGCAATAATATAACAACATTACAACACACAGGAAAGGTAGACTCAGTCAGTGACAAATAGGTTTATGCAATAATATAACAACATTACAACACATACTTTCCTAATATGTCCATAATTGACCTCACTAAAACTGCATAGGCCTTATGGTGAGTGTTGAGTGTCTAAATAAGTTTTATGCAATAATATAACACAGCATTACAACACACACACTTTCCCAATATGTCCAGGATTGACATCATTAACTGCATAGGCCTTATGGCGAGTGTTGAGTGTATAGGCCTACTCAAACAATACATTAAATTTACAATCTTTCCTCTTTTACTATTTCCTGATAGTATTGTCTAGTCCAGCAATCAGAAAAGGCTTTAAAAGCTTCTACAACTAACAACCTTCATTCCGTCCGGCCTTAGTTTAAATGTCGAACATAATTTATAGGCCTACAGCACAAAGCAGCTTTCCTTCTATGAATCACACAATGAGATTTTACACACACAATCACTTCCCTTAAACACTAGTAATTAATATTATACATATTATGACTTAATTCTCTTACCCACAATCTCAGATTCAACAGGCTTTTAATAAACCCATGCAGTCTGCTTCACTGGCAAATGGCGAAGGAGCTGGGGTAGAATCTGATTCTGTCCTCTGGCGAATTTGGTTCTGGCGGTTCAAGAGAAATATTCCAGATTTGTTTCCCTTTTTATTACAGGTAGCGGACAAACGAGGCAAATTTATTTTTTTTAAACCGACAAGAAACTGTACCATGTGACTACAAATGGTGTCTCTCTTAATTATTCAAGTAGCCTTTGCTCTTTTATGTGCGATAATTCGCTTACTGCTAATCTCCTACTTAGTATAACTTTGGTTACCTCGTCTTGATCATGAACCATCTGT
Source organism: Oreohelix idahoensis (assembly GCA_024509875.1). Classification (NCBI taxonomy): domain Eukaryota; kingdom Metazoa; phylum Mollusca; class Gastropoda; order Stylommatophora; family Oreohelicidae; genus Oreohelix; species Oreohelix idahoensis. The sequence continues at coordinate 11,271 of JAMPIV010017083.1, forward strand.
TCGTTTATAAACTATCTCTTCACTCAGAAACTACCACAGCAGTATAGACAAAGTTGGATGGACATACAATTATATAAAACAACATAAAGGGCAAGAAGAGTTTTCACTGCACTTGGGAAATATATGGAGATCAAGAGAAAACGAATCCAATACAAAAATAAGAATTTTTAACTCAAATTTCAAGCCAGTCCTATTGTGTGGCTCTGAAACATGGAGAACACCAAAAACAACAACCAAAAAGCTACAGACTTTCATAAATGGGTGCTTGCGTACAATAGAAGGATTGAAATGGTGCGACAAGGTCAGCAATGCGGAACAGATGACAACATTCAGATAAGTGCCAGTGGAACAACAGATGACAACATTCAGATAAGTGCCAGTGGAACAACAGATGACAACATTCAGATAAGTGCCAGTGGAACAACAGATGACAACATTCAGACAAGTGCCAGTGGAACAACAGATGACAACATTCAGACAAGTGCCAGTGGAACAACAGATGACAACATTCAGACAAGTGCCAGTGGAACAACAGATGAGAAGAAGACACTGGCGATGGATAGGACACACATTAAGGAAATGTGTTGATAGCATTACAAGGCAGTCCTTGTTCAGGAAACCGCGGGGTAAGAGAGGCAGAGGTAGACCAAAAACGCAAGGAGAAGAGAACTGGAGTCAGAAGTCAAAATTATGAGGACGACTGTTGCTGTCATTTTCGACGGAGTCATCTGTCAAGTTATTTGCTTATGTTTGTATCATAAGTATAATTGTGTCTTTACCTGCGATGTCAGGTTGATTAGGGGTTGTCTTCCCTTGTTTATTCATTCATTGTGTTTGACCTTTAGGGTCAGAGGTTGTCAGTTCGGGCGTAGGCCTATGGGAAGGTTTTTTAAGCGGGAGTGAGATATACTTCCGGGAAGCCGGGAGGTCCTGTTTTTCTGAAGGGACCAAGAGTCCATGGTTTTTCGGGGAGAATCTTCGAAGTAACTGCTATGGCAGTTTTCCCCAGTGAATCTCTATGCGTCGGGATGACGACAGAATTCCTTGTGTAGTTCTGAGGATTCATTTACCAGGTAATACCGACCTTTATGCATTATTACGCTTTTCGGTGGCAGAACATGTAAAGGATTACCTAGGGTGAACAGCAGTTCACGGATCCGCCATTTCAGAACTTATATATTTGTGCTCGAGGTAGCCATCCAAGACTGTTAGTCTTATATTGTCCAGAAATCCAGTGACGAAGATATATTGTGGGAGCCGCAGATTGGCGGAACTTCTATCTACAATAAGTATTACTGCAGGGTTGATGATAACCTATTTAACAGAAGTACACGGCCGACGTTAGGACGAGGCCTGTGCTTCCGGCTATTATACTACAGCCTGATATGTGCAATTGGCAGGGAGTGCCAAGTTGCACCTGTGTGTCAAGGTAACTAAGGCATCTGACGCGTTTAGTCAGAGACGCCAAGGGCGACGCTACGAACTGTCATTATTGAAGAACTTTGCTATTGACCATGCACGTCTATTCTGATGTTTACCTTTTTGAATGCCAAATGTATACCTATCGATGTCAGGTCAGCATGACCTTGTTACACTGACTGTTCCTGTTGATACTATGTGTGTTCCCGTCAATAAATGTCTTGAAACATGCCTGCAGTGTCAAAGCATCCTTGATTACTGCATGTGAGAGTATGGGTTGCAGGATCTACATCTATACGAGCCTAAACACATTCGCGTCTTCATTCGCACCCACACTCAATTCATCATACGCTCGCACTACACATCTAACCACATGTATACTGTCTTGGGCCAGTGATCACATCAACAAGAGAAAAAAGACAGTTACATTTCTGGTGGACCAGTTACGTGGGCTCTTATGATACATTTCTTGTCGCCAATGTGGCCTAGAAACTTACATTTCTGATGGACCAGATCTGTGGGTTTAAAAAGAACAGAGCGAGCATTTGACATTATTGTTGACATTTATGGATTCAGAAATTTACATTCCTGGTTGGCTGTTACATGTATGATGTCTCCAGTTTTGTCGAGAAAGTTACAAGAAGGACAAGTACACATTACACTTCTGATCTGTGGGTCTAAGCTACACACGGGACAGCCGTAACACAGCGCTAATTCTATACTTGCAAGTTTTGGCTACAACAGGACAGATATAGGTCATCAACGGTTGACACAAATAAACAGTACGTGCATTTATATTATAATGCTACATAAAGCATAACAAGACAAGTACTGAAGTGAACTACTAGGCATTTGCTACGTGGACCATAACTGCATAGAAGGCGGGTTCCTATTGTAAACAGTACTGCGGGTTGTGACACGTTTCATTCAACAACAGACTTTTCTAGGTCAGAGCATTCAAGCTACATTGTTGGAGGTCAAGTGTCTGTAAACAGTACGTGAAATTGTAAACATTCAATGTGCAAGCCCTAATTTGAGAAGGTCATAGTAACTTTGGTTCGTGAATACCACTTTATGTTACAGTGGATTTGACGTTCAGTGCGCGTTTGACATTTCGTTTCTGTGTTCGCAGGAGCAAGAAATTTATTTTAGTTTCAGCTGTGACTGAACTTGTTCTGCAACACATTGAAATTGATTGCTATATGTTTATGTCACTTCTACTGTTTTGTGTATTTTTCTGCGGGTTTTTCGGTTGGTGGGTCTTACGGTAAATATGCCACTTGATCGAGGCTTACTGTAAGCGGTCTGTAGGTGCAAATTTTCTTAATTTGGAAATTTGCTAGTGACAATTGGTCGCTATTGATGTTAGCTGTGATGTAATTGTACTTAACGTTGTTTTTGTAATATTTTGTCTGTTTTTCAGTTTTGATTGTCGATTTGTTTTGTTTGTATTCTGTAGGTCTCTCCTTTCTTGTGTATTTCTCTACACATTTTTGGTTAAAACAGTGTTGCCATTTGTATTGTTTTGTATTTTTGTCTTTGTATTTTTTTTTTTGGTTGTACTACATTACTGTCATGCACAGTCTACATACACATACTTGGTCATGTTTTGATATTATTGATAAGGTAGACTCTTCATATAGAGTTTGTTAAATAATATTATATAAGATATTTATACAAGTTCTTTGATAAAAGACTTGTTATCTACAAAGATTGAGACAAGGTGATATACAAATTCAAGTTCTTTATAAAAAAGACTTGTGCCCATAGTGAGTGGGATATAAGGGAATTTTTTTTTTCCCACAGGTACTCAAGTGATTTTTTGGGTACATTATAAACAAGAGGAACATACAAAGTCTTTGTCTAAGACTAAGACAGTAAAATAAAGTGAAGTGAGTGTACAAGTCTAGCATTTCAGACTTGTCTCCCATTGAAGTGGGATAAGGTAATTTATTTAATTTTTTTTCAGGTTTCTGATCTCATTAGACAGAATGTCTACATTGGATTTCTTCATCCAGCAAGGGTTGACCCTTGGTAAGTCTGGTAAAGAATTGGAAGAATATTCATCTGCTCAATTCGCCATTGCATTAAAGTCAGAAGAAAAGAAACAAAAAGAGGAAATTAAATTGAAAGCAGAAGCTGAACTAAAGAAGCTAGAAGCTGAGAATAGAAGATTAGAACTTGAAGAAAGAAGGTATCAAAGAGAGGCTGAGGAGAGAAAAGCTCAAGCTGCTGCAGAGGAAAAAAAACTTCAAGCTGCTGCAGAGGAAAAAAAACTTCAAGCTGCTGCAGAGGAAAAAAAACTTCAAGCTGCTGCAGAGGAAAAAAAACTTCAAGCTGCTGCTGAGGCTGAAATTAGAAAAATGGAACATGAGGAAAGAAAACAGAAGATGGAACTTGATGAAAAACTCGCAATTTTGGAGTTAGAGAAATTGAAATTGGCGAGTACGGGTGCTCAGCAAACAACTTCGAGTACGACAAAGGAGTTTGTTAGTAAAATTAAATTGCCTCATTTCAATCCTTTAAAGGATGACGTAGCAGATTATCTAGATAGATTCCAATTTTTGTGCGATACGCATAACATAAAAAAGGAAAAATATGTTGAACAACTGATGCCATTTTTTACAGGTGACACAGTGACTACTCTTATGACAATAGACGAACATGAGAGGACTAATTATGATGTTGTCAGGGCAGCATTGCTAAAAAAAATACCAATTAAAACAAGAAGACTATCGTCTTCGTTTTAGGACAATGTTGCCAGAAAATGGAGTAGATTTCTCTGATTTTGTTACAAAGATACGTCGTACATTTACACGATGGGTTGAGTTGTCTCAGATTGAGAAAACATATGAAGGTCTAATGGACTTATTATTGCGAGATAAGGTTTTGTCATCTGTTAATGATTCTTTTCTTGCATTCCTTCATGAGCGTAAGCCTAAAAACTTAAAAGAAATGGAGGAATACTGTTGTCAGTATGCCACAGCACATCCCCATGCTACAGTTAGCAATTCTAAAGTGAAAGAAGGGTTGCCAGCTGCTTCGGCAACACCATATGGCCCTAATTTCAGAAAAAAAATTTCAGGGTGCTCAACAAAATTGGAATAGGGGAAGTAATCAAAATTACACTCAGAAGCGGAGTAATCCAACACATGATGGTTCTTCGTCTATGCAGTGGAGACAAGATGGTAGTTCTCGTAATTTTAGTGGTAATAATTTGAGACACTTTCGTAAAGGCTATCCAAATAATAACTATTCAAATTTTCGAGGTAATCATTCTCGACGTCAAGATTATGACGATGGTGAATTTAGAAACCGGGATTCAAACCGGAATGATGATTACAATAGGCAATATGATCACAATTACAGGGGAAATGATAGTCGAAATAATTACAGGGGAAATGATAGTCAAAATAATTACAGGGGAAATGATAATCGAGGTAGACCTAGGTTTAACAAAAAAAGACCTTACCAACAGGCAAACTCTGCGCAACAAGAGTTTGATGGAGCCTGTAATACAGTAAATGATAGTGGTAACTCTAGGGCTATCACTGGTTGTGCTTTCGATTTTTGGGAGAGCAACTGAATGCCCCCAATGCTTAACATTGTTTGACTCATCAACTGTATCTACGCTAAGTTGTGGTCACCCTCTTCCTGCTCTACCTGCTACAGTTGCGCATGATGGGAGAGGATCTCTCATCTTAGATAAAGGTCTAATAAATGATAGGCTAGTCTCAGTACTTTTCGATTCGGGATGTACTACCGTCGGGGTTAAGGAGTCTCTGATAGATCCTTGCTGTGCCACGGGAAAAACAATCAAATGTGTTACATTTGGTGGTACTATGGAAAGCTATCCTACTGCTATTATTAGGATTGACACTCCTTTCTTCACAGGAGATGTCCATGCATGTCTTCTTCCTAATCCTATTGCGGATCTTATAATCGGTCGTATTCATGGGGTTAAGGAATGCACCCCGCAACAAATTTCTAGTTGGGAAGAAGAAAACATTCAAACGGTCAATGCAGTGGTGACAAGAGCTCAAGCTCTTAATTCCCCAACTTCATCTGATAATAGTAATGAAGTTGATAGCCAAGACGAGCACTTGGTGATTTCCCATGACTCGTTTGTTAAACGTCAAGGAGAAGATCCTTCTTTGAAGAAATACTTCCTTCTTGCAAAGAAAGGGGATCCCAATCAAAATACGAATCACAAATCGTATATCACTATGAAGAATGGTATATTGGTACGAATGGTACAACACTCGGACAAGTCTATGCACTCGCAAATTCTTGTGCCTAAGTGTATGAGAGCCTTAATTCTTCGGCATGCACACGATTCTCAGTGTGCTGGACACATGGGTTTTTCCAGAACTAAAACTAGAGTCCTTGCGTCATTCTTTTGGCCATTCGTGAATAAAGACATCCGAATTTATTGCCGATCTTGCAAAATTTGTCAAGAGGTCAAGTCTAGGGGTCCGAGACATGCTGCTCCTATTCAGGCTGCAGATATTCCGATTCGGCCGTTTCAGAAAATGGCTATAGACATCATTGGTCCGTTCAAAATTAAGTCAGCCAGAGGACACCAATTTATCCTCACTTGCGTGGACATGTGCACGCGTTGGCCAGAGGCTATTCCTCTGAAGAGCATATCAACTGTCGATATCGCTGATGCTCTTTGGCTCGTATTTTCTCGTCTGGGATTCCCCGGAGAAATACTGTCGGATCACGGCACTCAGTTAATTTCGGACGTTATGTCTCAGGTAATGGCTACGCTAGACATTAAAAGGTCTCTCAGTAGTATTTATCATCCAATGTCCAATGGATTGGTAGAACGTCTTAACAGGACACTAAAGAACTTACTTGGCAAGATAACGGAGGATCATCCTGAAGATTGGGACAGGGTTTTACCTGCAGTCCTCTTTGCCTATAGAGAGGTTCCCAACGAGCATACAGGGTTTTCTCCTTTCGAACTTGTCTTTGGCGCGCAACCGCGCGGGCCAATGTCCTTGTTACACGATTTGATAACTTCCGATAATATTGACGATGATACACAATCGTCATATGAATATGTTATAGCTCTTAGAGAAAAGATTATCGAATCGTGCAGGTTAGCAACTTCATCTTCCGAATTTGCGAAAGAAAAAGCTAGGCGATTTGCTAATAAGAAAAGACGCCTACGTCAACTTTGTCCTGGAGACAAAGCATATGTCTTACTGCCCTCAAGAGAGAATAGACTTCTCATTTCTTGGAAGGGTCCATACACTATAGTCTCGAAAATTTCTGATGTCGACTATATTGTCGATGTGGATGGAAGGCATAAAACCTTCCATATAAATATGTTAACAGAGTTTATTGAACGTCCAGACTATTTACAGCCTATTTTCCAGGCGACGGACGACTCTCCAGTTCAACATGGTCACATCTCATCCCTGTCCGTTATACAGGATGAGGAAACTATTTTTTCTGACGTGAACTTACCTCTTCCTACGATTCCACTTATTTCAACGGAATCGTGGAGAGACGTTACAGTCTCTTCTAACTTGTCTTTTGAGGAACAACGTCAAGTATCCTCTACGTTACAATCATATCAGGATGTCCTTACCGACATTCCTGGACACACAGATGTCATAGAACATGACATCATACTTACTGATCGTAATCCGATCAGAGTAAGACCATACCCAATACCTATTCATTTTCAAGCACAAGTCGAGAAAGAATTGGATGAAATGATTCAACTACAAATAATTGAACCATCCACTTCAGCTTATTCTTCGTCAATAGTTATTGTTCGAAAGAAAGACAATAACATACGTCTTTGCGTTGATTATCGCAAATTAAATCAAGTTACGAAGTTCGATGCTGAACCTATGCCGTTATTAGATGATCTACTTATTAGACTTTCTAAAGCTAAATTCTTTACTAAACTAGACTTGTCGAAAGGTTATTGGCAAGTCCCACTGACGGAACACGCCAAACCTCTCACTGCTTTTTCGACACCTAGGGGTCTGTTTCAATGGAATTTTATGCCTTTCGGGCTTATGAACGCCCCAGCGACTTTCGTACGCATGATGCGACGAATTCTATCAGATCGTGCAGATGTCATTGCATATTTAGACGACATCTGTCTTTTCAGCGATACTTGGGAAGAACACTATGTGGGTCTAAAGGAATTGCTATCTACTCTACGTGAGCATAGTTTGACTGCTAAACCCTCTAAAGCTTTTGTTGGGTTTAGTGAAATTTCCTTCCTAGGTCATCGAGTTGGTCATGGTCTGTTGAAGACAGAGGACCAAAACATTTCAAAGATATTAAATATCTCGGTTCCGAAGACAAAAAAAGCAAGTGCGTAGTCTCTTGGGATTGATACAATTCTATGGAAGATTCATTGAGAATCTGTCCTCCATTATGGCACCACTTTCAACGTTATTGAAAAAAGGTTCTCCTAATATGGTGCGTTGGTCCCAAGAATGCCAATCTTCATTGGATCAGGTTAAGAATTTGTTCTCATCTCATCCTATCTTAAGACTACCGACGATTGATAAGACTTTTGTCCTTCGTAGTGATGCCTCTTCCACTGGCATTGGAGCGGCACTAATGCAGGAATATTCAGGAACTCTGCATCCTGTAATGTATATTTCTAGGAAGCTGAATGCGGCAGAAAGGAATTACTCGGTTTTGGACCGTGAATTGTTGGCTATGGTTTGGTCCATTCTTAAGCTACAAAGGTTCCTTCTGGGCGCGCATTTCTTTATGGAAACCGACCAAAAAGCTCTTACGGCTATGCAAAGTAAGGATTTGAAGAGCTCGAGATCTACTCGTTATGCTATTGCTCTTCAGCCTTTCCATTTCACGGTGCGAGCTATCCGTGGTTCGGATAATGTGATGGCGGACATATTGTCTAGATGCCCACATGATTCCAGTTAAATCTTGTGTCCTAGTTTTTCCTGATATATTTTCAGACTTAGGTCTGTCCTTAATATCATAATATGTTGTAATACAAATGTATTTGGATGATGTTTAGATAATTTAACAAATTTCATTTTGTCCATCCATCAGTGATATGTTGCTAAAATAGCATTGACATTTGTATATTGCTATGATTATATTATTTAGTAATGTTTGATATATGATTGGTATTGCCAGCAACTTAGGTTTCTTGAATGGTATCCCTTAGTTTGTTTGGTTTAAAGGAAATATTTTCTCTTATGTTGGGAGATGATTTGTACCCTCTTCTATTGTACCTGATATTAGGTTCATTGTTTGCATGAGCACAGAAGTGATACTGGTGCTATCTTGCTCATGAACATATTAAAAAAAAAAAAAATTGCATTTTTTTTTTTACAGGGGGGTGGTAGTAATGTTGCTGTCATTTTCGACGGAGTCATCTGTCAAGTTATTTGCTTATGTTTGTATCATAAGTATAATTGTGTCTTTACCTGCGATGTCAGGTTGATTAGGGGTTGTCTTCCCTTGTTTATTCATTCATTGTGTTTGACCTTTAGGGTCAGAGGTTGACAGTTCGGGCGTAGGCCTATGGGAAGGTTTTTTAAGCGGGAGTGAGATATACTTCCGGGAAGCCGGGAGGTCCTGTTTTTCTGAAGGGACCAAGAGTCCATGGTTTTTCGGGGAGAATCTTCGAAGTAACTGCTATGGCAGTTTTCCCCAGTGAATCTCTGTGCGTCGGGATGACGACAGAATTCCTTGTGTAGTTCTGAGGATTCATTTACCAGGTAATACCGACCTTTATGCATTATTACGCTTTTCGGTGGCAGAACATGTAAAGGATTACCTAGGGTGAACAGCAGTTCACGGATCCGCCATTTCAGAACTTATATATTTGTGCTCGAGGTAGCCATCCAAGACTGTTAGTCTTATATTGTCCAGAAATCCAGTGACGAAGATATATTGTGGGAGCCGCAGATTGGCGGAACTTCTATCTACAATAAGTATTACTGCAGGGTTGATGATAACCTATTTAACAGAAGTACACGGCCGACGTTAGGACGAGGCCTGTGCTTCCGGCTATTATACTACAGCCTGATATGTGCAATTGGCAGGGAGTGCCAAGTTGCACCTGTGTGTCAAGGTAACTAAGGCATCTGACGCGTTTAGTCAGAGACGCCAAGGGCGACGCTACGAACTGTCATTATTGAAGAACTTTGCTATTGACCATGCACGTCTATTCTGATGTTTACCTTTTTGAATGCCAAATGTATACCTATCGATGTCAGGTCAGCATGACCTTGTTACACTGACTGTTCCTGTTGATACTATGTGTGTTCCCGTCAATAAATGTCTTGAAACATGCCTGCAGTGTCAAAGCATCCTTGATTACTGCATGTGAGAGTATGGGTTGCAGGATCTACATCTATACGAGCCTAAACACATTCGCGTCTTCATTCGCACCCACACTCAATTCATCATACGCTCGCACTACACATCTAACCACATGTATACTGTCTTGGGCCAGTGATCACATCAACAAGAGAAAAAAGACAGTTACAACGACAAACAGAATTTGAATTGATGGCATGCAGTCGGAGGACTTAGCATGTGTTCGTTGAAGACCTATGCTCCTAGAGGAGTTAAAGGATGTTGATTGATTGATATGTAAAAGCGACAAAACATGACAGTGAAGCTGAGACAGTGTTTATTATTCACTTCTTCAAATGCCGTATCCATACTTCTGTTGTTTATTACTTCTTTGTCTTGACTGTTTTGTATGTCTTCTTGTTAAACTCACACAACTTCTGTCTTGTCGTCCAATACCATTTTCCTCGTTGATTTTGTCAGTTGTTATAATGTACTTTGGTTTGTTTTTTTATCCATGTACAGGAATACTGGTGTTTGTCTTATGCTTGGGAGACTCAGTTCAAACCCAAGTGGGTTATACGAGGATGAGTCAAAAAGTAACCCCACTTTTAAACTTCCTGTGCCCACTCATAAACCTGCTGCAGCGACACACAAGCGTCCCCATACTGCCTCTTCATCCTCCGATGAATGTCTGCTGGTTTCTCACCCTCATTGCCCAAAAAACGGATAACTGCACGCTGCTCTTCTGTCGTGCATGCTTCCAAGAGGGCGGCCATCTTGGCTATGGTTTGCTGACGTTATACTTCCCATCAAAACGACGGGCCTGCGCGCACTGGTAACTCAAGCGGGAGGGCATAACATATCTGTAGTACAACCGTCTACTACGTGATTTTTACTTTTTATTGCCATATTAAGGTTATTTTTTGACTCCCCCTCGTAATTTGGGTATATAGTGTTGTTGACTTTATATGGCATATTACTTTGGTTGTTTTTGTGTTTGGTTTTTCCAGGCTGTAATCACTAATTTCTATAGTGTTGTCACAGAGAGTTTATTGATCGTAAATTGCCTATATCTTCTTTTTCTTTCACCCGTATCCTCTATTTATTATCACTCTTTTATCCTTTTTGTGTTTTTCGCATTCGTTCGGTTGCGACTATATACATTACTATTTTCCCATTCTAACGTTTACCTGTTTCTTTTCTCAAAACTGAGAACGCAGTTATGACGTAACGTGTCAGCCCCTACACGAGACGCAGAGTGTTAGAATGCATTCCGTCAGACAGGGGAGCAGACAGCTGTCTACAGTTTCCCCTGGGACAGTGTTTCTTCGGCTAAGTTTCTGGGCCTGAAGTGTGAGAATTCACTCCGTCAGACATGATGAGGAGACTTTTGTCTGGTAGTTTGCATCTGACATGTAGTTTCCAAGGTAGATTCTCAGTGTCAGGTGATATGACACTCACGCTCCACGACCAGTTTTGGCGTAAGGTGCGAGAAAGCAAAGTGTCAGTTATGGTTCTCAGGATGAGTTTCTCGGGGAGGTGTGAAAAACTGCTTCTGCACTGGAGACGGGTTGTCTGAGATTCGCAACTGACACGCGCCCTCTCGGTCAGTAGGTGGCAGTTACGGCATGCGTTTATGTGTTAAACGTAAGGTGTTAAAGATGGAAAGAGGAGAGTTGTTGCGTGCATATTTTGACGCACATATTACAAAAATCGATATGGCTATTTAATATGGGAAAAATATAGACATTCATTCATTTGTGTATGAAAATGCTGTCTATGGTAAAAGCGAGAGAATCCATGTTTGATTCACACTTTTGATTATAGGAGTAATCGTTCTGGATATTGATCCGGCGCAAGGATATTGCGCTTACGTTTGTACTTATTTTTTAGCGCCAGAAAATATATTAATTTGCTTATTGTGTTTATGGCCTGAATTCATATGTATTACATATTATTAGTACAAGTAGAATCAGTCCTATATTGTATATTTTGGATGGGTAGGAGGGACTAGATTCTTGTTATTCCGGTCTAGCGGAAGTATGAGTTGTCTTGACAAGTCGTGATGAGTTCCGATGTACCGTGATAATGGCGGGTACGCACTTTTCAAAGGGCTGGTAGATTCTTAAGGAAATATGATTCATGAAGTGGTTTTCTTCTAAAGGAGATGGTATCTCTACTATAGTTTATGTTAGAGATTCTCCTAAGGTACGGTACAATGTATAATTCGGACTCCATGTATTGCCAGACCCTATTTTGATGATCTCATGTCGATTCGACCTAGATGGAACATTTTGCTTCGTATCGCTAGGGTCGTGTTTTGTATCGACGAAGATGACAGACTTTCCTACAGCGGTTATGGCTACGTGAATTAACCTGATCACCGTAGAGCTGTATGGAAACATTTATGAAATCATTTATATACCCATTATAAATTAACTCTGGCTTATATTCTCCTTCCTATGAATGAGTGAACGACAACTCAGGGAGGCGGCCATGTTAGATTTCGGTCATCATATGTTTTGATCACTGCCAAGAGTACAGATTATTTATCCTATTATCGGACAGTGACAGGGAGATCTCAATCTTGCTAGAAACCCCCTTTCGTGGTTTCATAATATATACTACAAACTATGGACGTCAAGTAACTTTAGTTATTTACCGATCTGCCTTCACTGACGCGTTTAGTCAGATAGGGGGATGCGGCCTTAATATATCATGACATTGAACTTTTGATGTACTGCCCATTATTTCTGAATGTGTCATGACTTCAGATCTGCTATGTATACCTACAAATTGATATGTCAACATACCATGATGTACTCGTATGTCCCAGTGTGTACGTCTGAATAAATTGAGTAAACAAAGATTCCAGCAGTCTGCATTGGTGCCTTGTAGACACAAGTGTATGAGTGGTTATATTGGTCAGCACACGAACAGTACACCATTCGCGGTAATCACACTCTACACTTCTACTTCATACATACACCATCCTGCGTCGGTTGGAGTGACCAAGTTTAGGGCCTGCTTCCCCTGGAGACTTTGCCTTCCCTAACTCAGGACTAGGGTGAGTTACCCATTTACAGCTGGGTAGACTGGAGCATGCCTGATCTCAACAACACACCACTCTTCCTTACAGAGCATACAGACTGACACTTTACAGAGTGGAAAGAAGAAAAGAAACTTTACAAGAGTACTTCGTATTGCGAAATTAAACGTTTACCTCTTTGTCTGGTAATAGATATAACGAGAGTTTGAGACTTAATTCACTCAGTAACTTCGCAGTCAAGACTAGAACAAGCCTTCGTTCGATTCCTAAGAATCTCTGTTAATAGAGATGGCATTTAGTTGGTCGAAGTGGTTTAAGTTCTTAGTAGTTCTGTGTTGAGGTAAATATTATATATATTATATTCTAGTATTTTGTGAAGTGTTTAAAGTGTTAAATCGCTTATTTTATTTCACTAGTTAGATTTGGTGCAGAGCGTTTAATTTATATAGTCTGTATTATTTTATAGTGACGAGTTACAGTGGAAAACAGAAATTATATTTCTAGCTTAAACTCAGTCGGCTATTAAGGAATTTAATTTTACTGCTAAAATAATCAGACGAGAATAAATTTTTCTAACTAACTTATAATGCTAGATGCTTCATGAGTGGTGACGGAACATGTAGGTATTCCTAATTCATGAGGATTGATGATTTTTAAATATATATAACTTATTTCACAGGAAGGTTTAAATGATAAGTCAAGCGGTACGCTTGCAGTTAAAAAAAAATGTAAGTTATAGTGAGTACATAATATGTAAAATATTTCATATGTGTTTTCCATTTATATATAGTGAAACTGTGGTACCCAAACTTTGCCAGCGTTTAGTACAGAGACATACCTGTGAGAAACATAAACAGTTTTTTATCTTTTAACCACGTGGGTTTACAAGTTAACACCTGTCTGACAGTGCGTGTGTCTTCATAAATAGACAGAGTACAACTCTCACTAACGGGTTTTATTAAAGACTAACTGTTTTGTACTGGGCTTTTGAGCCAGATCAGATTTTCTGCACAAACTCTATGTACAAATTTAGCCGTGGTGGCAAGTAACATATTAACGTCAGTAACATTCCGACGGAGTTTCGACTAGTGGTGTGGTGACCAAATATAGTCCTTTCCTGAAAGTAGACACCGATCTGACATTCCTCAATTCTAGAAACCTAAGCTATTGACACTGTGCTCGTTGTTAATGTTTCGTGCCTGGACAATTTTAATGTGACCTAAGCAGACATCCGAAAAATAAGAACACCCAAGGAGTCGTTCCCGGAAGCAGAGAATTCATCCTGTCTTTTTGGAACTGGGGATTTCTTGGTCAAAGACTGCCCTTGACGAGTCTGTAGGTGAATGTCCTAAAAATTGTATTACCAGAAGTGTCTATCAAAGCTGTGAGTATGAACATGTGCACGTGTGCTCGGCTGAATGAATAAAGTGAATGCAGGACGGAGTGATTTTTTTATTGTTGTAATTGGGCACCCATTTTCTATCTTAACTTTCTGTATGCAAGTATTGCTAATCTTATTTCCCTTAAAATAGAGCAGAGATATCAAGTCTGTTCATACCTTAAGAAGGGGAAATATTAGACCTAATCCTATGTATCCTTGTTTCCTTGGGGCTATCACTTTCTTCCAACAGGACTGTGGGCATACCTCGAGGGATAAGATCTAACTGTGGGTCTTGTAGAAATTCCTTGATTTTTTATGACTATGTGTATATGCTTTGATGTAATTTCTATGTGTTGTGAAGAAATTTTAGATGATAATTAAAATTTCTCTTGAAATTAATCAGCGTGTTGGTTAGCTCGTTCTAGAATATTTATATAATCATTGTCATAGTTTTTCCCACGTCTGTACGTCTAACTGTCGTCTTATGTGTGTATGTATGTGAGTGGATATATATATATTTCATATATATGTGTGTAGACTGTCTGACTCAATCTAAATCTGTCGTAGAAGATAGGTGAAAGAGAGAAGATTTTTCTTGATTTCAGAGACAGCCTCTATCACATTTCTACCATCTCACTGTGGAAATCTATTGCTATTACTACTTCTCACTGTGACTATCACTTATTCTAATCTATTCAGAAGGGACCAACCCAAGTCTTAATTCCCCTATCAAAAATCTACGACAAATGGGGTCTCGTCTATCGGGATTTTGAACTTTGAATAGGAAAACGAGACGACAAATATCAGCTCGTCTTTAAGATTCTTTATTCTGATATAGAGTAAGAGTGTGATGTCTTGTGAGTTTTGTACTTTTTAAAAATAATTTATCCCCTAGACGTATCGATCTGTTTTATGGGCGTGCTGACCACACGGTTAATAATGGTTTTTCCACAGCATTATTGAGCATTATACATTTGGTTTACAGGTTGATTTTGTCGGAATATATGTTAATTACTGATTTTGTAATACTAAACGCTGGTAAAGTTTTGTGAGTGTATAACATTCACAGGGTTCTGAAGAAGTAGGTGTTTGAGCAAAGCTAAGGAGTGCGTTCAGACAATTACGTCCTGTAAATTGCCTCCCTTTCCCTAACTGTCTTCAGGGGTGAACTTGATAGTGGATTAAAAAAAATTAAGGGATTTTTTTTTCTCTTTAAATTTTTGCAATAATTATTTTGTTTCCACTGTAGCGACTTATTTTTCAGTGAGTAATCTTAACTACCATTTATTTGGCGTAGTCGTTTGCATTAGGTGCTTTATTTCCGATAATAGCAGCGATAGTTAGATACTTTATTGTTGGAGGGTTATAAGTATATCATCTTTTGTTTGGTACTTTCTCGTAAGTGGTAGGAACCAGTGGATCCTTTTCTTATCTCTTTCTCGTCTAAATCTCAGCCACTGACTTATTATGGCGGAGAGGGCAAAGCTTAGACAGCTCCTCAGGGACGAGGCGAGAGAAGAAGGTTTGGAAGGAGAAGAAGCGAAAGCTTTTGTCAGGGACGAACTCGAGAGATATGACGCGGAGAGGAAAGCAGCTGAAGCAAAAGAGGAAAAAGAAGCAGACCGTCTATTACAGCAGAAGAAGATTGAGGAAGAAATGGAAATTCGCGGAGCGAACGAAAGAGAGAAGGAGAGACAGCATGAGGAAAGAGAGAAGGAGAGACAGCTTGAGGAAAAAGAGAAACAGAGACAGCATGAGTTAGCTCTTAAAACTCTAGAATTCCAAAGTCGTGGTGCTGCCTCTACCTCCAGCAATGGAGAGTCTTCTCCTCATTCTTCCTTAACTGATCCTTCTAGCACTCATTCTACTCACCTCACTGCTATGTCTTTTGCGCTAGAAGCTTTCCCTTGTCCAAATGAGAAAATTGACACGTATCTAGAAAAATTTGAGAAAATTGCAACTCTCTACGGTTTAGAGAGGTCGCGTTGGAATATGAAGCTTTCCCAGGCTTTACAAAGTTCTGCGTATGATGTTTACGCCAAACTGGAGAGCAGCCAACAAGACAACTATGATGTGTTGAAGAAAGCGTTACTGGAGCGCTTCGAAATGAATGCTCGCAAATTTTCGCAACAGCAGGAAGGAGAGCTCTGAAACTTTCCACCAGTTTTCATCTCGCTTGAAGGGATATTTGACAAAGTGCTTTGAGCTCTCGCAGCTCCCCTCTACCTATGAAGGTCTGGAGGAATTTGTTTTAACGGAACAAATAAAGAACACTTTGTCTGCTGATACCCGGAGATTTCTAGCTGAGCAGGGGGCAGAAAAACTTGAAGACATCTTAGAAAAGTCTGAGCGTTATCACAATGCGCTGGCTGGACTACCGGCCTCAAAACGTAAACCGACAGAAGAGCATTTTCGAAAAAATAATCTAGACCAATCTTCTCATGCTTCTCATTCTTCAAATCAGAATAACCACAGAGAAACTGAACCTCAAAATCCCCCTCCTGAAAAATCCAAGTTCTACAAAAACAAGTACCCCAACCACAGTAAACAGTCTGATCAACCCGACCGCCCTACATGGAAGCGTAGCCAGAAAGGACAAGGTGGCAAAGGGAGATCCCCTGCGCACGGGACAGATGATCAGAGTGAGCACACCGAGCCTAAACGCATTGGATGCTTGCTAACAGTCTCGCAAGGCGGAATTATTGACAGTGATTCCCAACCTGTTGGGGATACACCCTTAACGCGAGGTACTGTTATATTGAACGGTTCTCAAACTTCTTGTTTATTTGACACGGGGCTTTCCTATGATTGCATTGTTGCCAGAAACCTGGTTAAACCCGGTCAAGAGACAGGAGAGACCGTCGAACTTTGTGGAGTTTCTAAGAGTGATGCACCTACAGCGCTTCCCATCGCATTGGTGGAGATCCACTCTGATTTTGTCAGAGGTGTGATCAAAGCGGCTGTTATGGATGACCCCATCTACCTAGTCATACTTGGCGGGAGATACGTGTGTATTGGGAAACCGGAA
Organism: Oreohelix idahoensis; assembly: GCA_024509875.1. Taxonomy (NCBI): domain Eukaryota; kingdom Metazoa; phylum Mollusca; class Gastropoda; order Stylommatophora; family Oreohelicidae; genus Oreohelix; species Oreohelix idahoensis. Next base: position 28,464 of record JAMPIV010017083.1, read on the forward strand.
GAGCCGATTGTGGCAGCAGTAACTACAAGAGGACAAACCAAGAAGGAACAGGAGCCTGCGCCTAATTTGTTACCTATGGAACTTAAAGAAGCGCAACAAAAGGACCCTACTTTGGCACCCTGCTTTAGGAAACTGCCCATGGCTAAGGAACCCAGACAGCACGGGGACATTTTTTCAAAGGATGGCGTACTTTATCGCAGAACGGGCAAGCCTGACCAAGGTTACAATCAGCTCCTAGTACCGAAACAGTACAGAAGCCAAATCCTAGAAATGGGGCACTCTCTTCCCTTTAGCGGACATATGGGACAGAACGCCACAAACCAACGGATAACCACTCATCATTAGTGGCCAGGAGTAAATACTGAGATTATCAGATATGTCAAATCCTGTGCCCAGTGCCAACGTGTGGCACCCAAGCAATTTTTCAAGGGATACCAACCCCCGATTAGGTAAGCAATAGTGTTTGTGGCCACATATGACAGAGTGAGAAATAGAGAGAGTGAATATTTTCCCTTGTTACAATCATTGTACTAATAATTTTCTTTATTTCGCTGAACTGGGTAATTTACTGAGTAGAAATTTAGTGGGGGTCGTGTTCTTCATAGTCTATTCTGTAACGTAGTGTTTATCTTTGACCTTTGGGTTATTAACTTCTTTTGGGATTCTTTCTCAACAAGGGGAGGGCACTTATTCGGTTATTTTCATATCTCTGTAAACATGATTTATTTGATTTCTCTATATGTTTGATGTTGTAAAAAGTTTAATGATAATAAACAACAAAAGGAACTTACATGTGTGTCTTGGTCAAACCCATACCCAATTAACCATAGTTTTTCACGTTTTGTGTGTCTTGTTGTCACATAATTGTGTGTGGATGTGTCTAGTTAAACTTATCTTTATAGAGATAAGGGGTTGGAAGAGTGTCTTACACTACAATATAGTCGTATAGATAGGCTGGACTAGAGAAACTATTCAGTCCAGAGACAACTTTTTCTCTTTTACTATTCACTCGTGAAATCTATTTCTACACCTTTATTCTCACCTATTTACCACTATCACCTCTGCTCAGACGGGATCATAAATATTTTCTAACCTATCCAAAAATATACGACACTGGTATAGCTCTGTTTAGAGTGTATTTAGTAAATTGACTGAGTCAAACATGCAGTACATTCAAAATGATTATATCGACGTTAAATTTATATATTTACAAATAACAAATTTAATAATCACTCAGGTTTTAACAGGGTTTTTAAAAAAGTGGATAATGATTTATCAGAAAATTATCATCACTGTGGAATGTAATGGTAGTTTGTAAAGGAGGTCACTTGGCAGCTTTTATGTGTTACTTAGCTGTCAGTGACGGTTCTGCTCCTTCTGATGTTTTGGTTCTTGGTAGACTGGATCGCTGATCCCACTCGTCACTGGTCAAGGTGTAGGGCGCAACACGTTCCCCGAAGTGTCAGGTTGGTGTATAAGTTGGTCCCTCGTCTTTAAGCCCCGCGTGATGGTGGTATCTAGCTTCGACGAGGCCTCTGGTACCCTTCTTATCCCAGAGATAGTACCCTCCACTGGTGCCACCAACTAGATTCGGTGAATTTTTCTTTGGCATCTTGTGTGATTTAATTCAGCGAAATTCCTTTTATTAGCTCGATATAGATATGTATATATATTAATGAATATATACTAGAGGTTCTGGATCATACATATGCATTTCTCTCTGTAATGATTAATTTAACTGTGTAGGTTTCACGTGTCGATCTCAGGCTTCGAACCACAGACAAGTACAGCTGGTAACGTGAGTAGAACCTCAAATGGTCTCTCCAGTCCGTTATATCTCCAGCTAAGTTATATTATTCAGCAGGCCAAATCAAAAGACTATATTTTCATCTCCCAAGCCGAGATCACTGATGAACCATAATTTCTCATAATTACCATTTCATATTTATTTACATTTGTTTCAAAGTAATTGATCATTAAATTTGTATATGTTGATTTTGACAAACTTTTAGTTGAATTTATTATTACAGAGCGAAAGACACACGTGTGAATTCTGATTCTAATATATGTAGTTAAATCTACATCTGAAGAGCCAATAATATTAATAATAATATCGAGATACTAAGAGGAATTTCGATGAGTTTAATCAGCTGGGGGCTTGAACGAGCAAATCACTTATATCCATCTTCACAAAAGGCGGCGGGTCAGAAACAAAGTTAACGTGTTAAGACTCATTCAGCATTGTTCTTGACTTCTGAAATATCTTGTGAATCTCCCTCGAAGTAGACGCATCATTATCCACGTATGAGCCAGAATATTTAATATACATATATACATCTAGACATATATTTACCTCTAAACAGAGCTATACCATTATAAGAGGAAATTCGCGAATTAACTCAGCTGGGGGCTTGAACGGGCTAAAAACCATTGCTTAAATCCTTCACAAAAGGCGACGGACAGATATAAGTTAACAAATGTTCAGCGCTAAGCAGCATTGTTCTTGACTTCTGAATTATCTTGTGAGTTATCCCTTAAGGTAGAGAGTCATTACTCTTCTATCTACATCTCTGCCAAGAGTAATCTTGTGCGAAGGTAGACACCTTTGACGACCCATTTAGATACTCTTGAGTTTTGGCCACTGTTGGACCACTACAGCAAAGCAGGGGAGGCAATCCGTGACACTTCTGTTATATCTGACTCTGGATACTGTCTATGTCATTTTTCTTTGAAGCTCGTATTTTTATTACTGCTTATATCCCTCCTTATGATTGCCTGTCCTCAGATTGAATTTTATCTCCACCTTTGGCAACTGCATGCTTTCTCATTTCCATATATTTGGCAATGGGCAGGAATCCACAGCACATAATGATCGCGGGTCCGTTATAACCGATTGTCCACTTTATCTGAATGATGGGGAGAGGGTAGAACAAATTGGGGGGAAATAGCTTCTATACATAACGCATAACCTACGCGTGCACAACAGTTCATCAAATTGTTTAACCTGTCAGGGTTGATGGATATATTTTTTCTAAGACAACGGATCTACCAAGCTCACAACTGTGTGGCATTAAAGCTTTTTAGTCATTTGAAGTTTCTGGGCAGCAGTCAAATTAAACTCACTTTAAATTAAAAGCTCGACTTTCTTCAGAGGCCATAACTGATCCAATTTATTATTTTTATGTGACGGAAGGTATACAGACATATGGAACGTAAGTGCAAGATTACATTTGGACTGAAAGTGTGCTGGCTTACACACGCACAGATCCTCCTACGCAGGGACGGACTGACGGTAATCTGGGCTGCCTGGCAATACGGGATTGTTTACTAGACAATTGATTTAGCTTAGATGGAGGCTAGAGGAGAGTGAGCCCCCTGCTGCTGTGGGTTCCCGGGCTGTGTCCGACCGGTCATTTCACCCTGCTGCAACGCGACTTGCTGAAATTAACACATTGAATTCCTATAAATAATCAAATGCTCATATAATCAGGATACAAACTTCTTCTATCAGAATTTTGTCCGTTATATTCGAGGTTAAGTCTGTTTTATCGGGCTAGCTGTCACCTTTTGTGTGTATTCTATTCAGTCCGGTAACCGACTTAATTCATTTATTCAATTGCCTTATTTACGACCTGAATCATTCGTTTCTCATTATTTAAATTCTCCCTCATTCGCATTTTTCTTGCCAACAATCGGATTGGTTTTTCATGACTTGCCGTGTCCGCTTTAGGGCAGCCTCCGTTTTTATCGTGTCTGTAGCGGTAATTCTTGTCACGTGTGCCGCTGGTTTTTCTGTGACGTACGACTTTTGCAGCGAGTTTATCGATCGCGGTGACGTCACTGCAAAGATGTCCCCTCCGCTCCCGTTGCCATTTTTTGTTTGTTTTAATTGGTTGAGAAAAATATCCAGCTCAACCTTTTATGGGTTATAAATAGGATATATCATCATATCCATCGCCAGAGCCTTCTTATCGTCTCTTGTTCCTTTGTTTCTTGTCATCTGTTCCACATCGGTGATCTTGTTGTATCATCTCAATCCTTCAGTGTTCTAATCAGGCAGTTAGGAAATACAGTGTCTATAATTTTGGTAGTAAATAGATTATTTAATTGCCGATACGGGTTGATTGCACTCTCCTCTCCTGGTCAATGACAGTATGCAGGGTAGATGAACATTTCCAAATTGTGTCTCTTCTCATACACTGGTAGTTTCTTCATACTTGTTATGTTGTTGGGGTGGGGGTGAGCTTGGGGTCGGTAGGCTAGCATTTAATTTACTCATAATTTGGCAAAAGTAATATAACATAAGCAAAGGTCGCGGGTTCGATTCACGTTATCGACACACTCCAGCCTACCCAACTGTAAATGGCTACCTGACTTTCCTCTTGAGTTGGGGAAAGAAAAGGCAGCGAGGTAGGGAACTGGTCGCCCCCACCTCTCGATGCCTTACCTGGTATAGTGAAGTCTCTAACACTTCACTCCCCCTCCGGCAGTATCGTATATAAAACTGCCTCTACTCTTTAATATGACTCTGCTCTTAAGGAAGGCAATGTCAGCAAGGAAGGGAACTGGTCTCCTCACCTCATCAAGTTAAGATTTAGCATACTCTAACACTTCGTTCCCCTGTGGCAGTATCAATTACCACTTAATATGTATTACAAGATCTAGGTTACATTTCCCATTACTTTGGCCGTTCTTGTCGTGACTAAAACTCTGCTTGCATTTGAATCTACTAGTTACTTTTTTTTCCCCCAATTACACTGACAAACAACATTTTTCTTTCTTATATAAGAATAAGTGTTCTTATGTCAGTTTTTTGCGCTGATTTCAAATTTGAAATCCGTTTATCTCTATCACGTCAGGTTTTTAAGATATTTGTGAATACATATATTTTTGGGAAACCGTTATGTGCTCCGTTTCATTTTTACTACATAACTTATTAAAAATTAATAAAATGCAAAATAATTCCACTTTTTATACTGCTAAAAGATGCATGACGCTATTTTTCCAATAGTTACTGTATTTTGAAATAATTCTGAGCGAAATATGGCTTCTAGAAGTTGTAGAAATTCGGCTGATCTGTTCTGTTACGTGTGCGGATATTTTACCGATCGTGTTCACCAGAAAAAACTTTACACCATTACTAAAGAAAGCATATGAACTTTATTTCGATTCGAAAGTTGATGATGCAAATAAATCTTGGAAGCCAAATGCAGTTTGTTCGACTTTGTGCAAATACATTGGCAGGTTGGTTACGAAAATCGCCGAAGCATAAGTCGATGACTTTTGGAGTGCCAGTAATATGGCATGAACAAGACAAATCACGCTACTGATTGTTACTTCTGCTTGACAAATATCCATGGTTTCACTTTTAAAACTAGAAAGTCTGTGGTTTATCCAAATATTGAATCGGTTTCGAAACCAGTGCCTCGTGATCCAATCACGTGTCCGATCCCAGTTCCACCAGAACAATATCCGTTGGACGTGAATGAACCATCAGAAAGTGATAGTTTACCTGCTTTAGAAACTAATTCTGACTCGGATTATATACCGGTGAATGATGGTGTTCACTTAATTAACCTTTCAGATCTAATACGTGATCTCGCTCTTACCAAAGGACAAGCGGAATTACTCGGTTCGCGACTCAAAGAATGGAATCTTTTAGCGCCCAATACTTTGATATCTAAATTTCGTCATAGACACAGAGAACTTGTTCAATACTTTGAGATGGATGATGACATTTGCTATTGCAAAAATGTAAACGGTCTAATGGTGCACCTCGGTCACGAGCACATAGTCAATGAATGGCGACTTTTCATCGACTCTTCCAAGACTAGTCTAAAAGCCGTGTTATTGCATAACGGAAATTTATTTTCATCAATTCCAGTCGCCTACTCTGTTCATATGAAAGAAACTTATGACAATATGGCTATAATTTTGGCAAAAATAAAGTACAATGACTACCAATGGCGGATTTGTGGCGACCTAAAGGTCATTGCAGTTCTCACGGGCATGCAGACTGGGTATACTAAATTTTGTTGCTTCCTATGTGAATGGGACAGCCGCAACAGACAGGAACATTATGCAAGAAAGGTGTGGCCTATCATGGATCGTATGCAGCTCGGGCATAAAAATGTAATACACGAGCCATTAGTTAACAAAAACAGCATCATTTTACCACCGTTACATATAAAGTTGGGGCTCATGAAGAATTTCGTAAAAGCGTTAGATAAAATGAGCAAAGCTTTCACTTATCTTCGAGAAAAGTTTCCGCAAGTTAGCGATGCAAAGATAAAGGAAGGTATCTTTGTAGGACCTCATATTAGGAAAGTTATTGCAGACAAACAATTCGAGAACTTGTTACATGGTAGTGAACTTCACGCATGGATGGCATTCAAATCGATCGTCGATAACTTTTTGGGAAATCACAAATCTGTCGACTATGTGCATATTGTTAAGCAGTGCATAGATGCATACAGAATTATGGGCTGTAACATGTCCCTCAAAATCCATTTGCTCGATTCGCATCTTGACTTTTTTCCCTGACAACCTTGGCGAAGTCAGCGATGAACATGGAGAACGATTCTATCAAGATATCGCCGTAATGGAGTCACGTTATCAAGGACGGTGGAGTGTGACCATGCTTGCCGATTATTGTTGGATGTTTCATCGCGATGTACCACATGCCATTCACCGACGAAAGTCGACTGCAAAGAAATTCAAGCCTACATAACTGTTATACTTCTTGTACGAATGATGTTATAATACTGTATGCGTTGTTAAAAAACTTCAATTGCGTATTTCTCGAGATCCCGACCTGATAGAGAAAAACGGTTTGCAGATTTAAAAACAGCGCATTAAAATTGACCAGAAAAACATAGAAATGTTAGAGAAAGAAAAAAAAAATTTTTTTTTGTTAGCCAGTGTTATTTTCAGTAAGAAGGCAAACAAATTTTTCGTGCAGTACAGTAAGGTCTCGAGTTACAAATGAGTTTTGTTCCTAACGGCGTTCCTAGCCCAACTTTGTGAGTAAGTTGGAATCAGTACGTCCAGTACATTTGCGTTAAATCACCTTTACCAACGCATCGGCCCAAAAAAAAAAAAAATGTGTAATAATGCTTTATAACGTTTATTTTACCGAAAAATGTCTGAAGCTTATTAATAATGAAAGTGCTGGAAAATACAATGTATTGCAAAATACAAACAATTCCAGCTAAAACATTGATAATATCATGCTATCTCTTTCCTCCACCAGACAGTAGTGAAGGAGAGCACCAGCTGGCTTTATATAATGACACGTTTACCCCTGGCAACGGCGTCATTGACATCCGGTGTTACACGCGTTAAAACAAGTTTTACTCGTTTCTAAGTAACGAGCGGATTGGGGTCTATCGCTAGAATAGTTTAAAAAATGTAATTGATATTTAACCGAAATTAAAAATTAACTATTTTATGGGCTCGTTCTTATCCGCGGATAGCCGTAAGTGGATGTCACGGGTTGCCTGCCCTTGCTCTGCAGTAGTGGTCCAACAGTGGCAAAAACCTGGAGTATCTAATGTGGGTCTTCAAAGGTGTCGACCTTCACACAAGATTACTCTAGGCAGAGTTGTAGATAGAAGGATAATGATGCTTCTACCTCGAGGGACTTTTCACAAAATATTTCATAAGTCAAGAACAATGCTGCATGAGTCTGAGCACGTTAGCTTTTTATTTGACCTGCCGCCTTTTGTGAAGATGTATATTGTATGATTTAGCTCGTTCAAGCCCCCAGCTGATTCAATTCATCAAAATTCCTCTTATTAGCTCGGTATATATATATATATATATATATATATATATATATATATATATATATATATATATATATATATATATATATATATATATATATATATATATATATATATATATATGAATATACACTAGAGATTCTGAGTCATGCGTGTGCCTTTCGCTCTGTAATAATTAATTCAACTATGAACTTGTCAAAATCAACATATACAGATTTACTGATCAATTACTTTAACACTTATAAATAAATGTTCGTTGGTGATTTTAAAAAATAGGTTTCTTCACTGAAATTGTTTAGGCTGGATGAATATAGACAAATAAAGTTTGGTCGTGTTTGGCGTGTTAAAATTGGGACTTGCCAAAATGCTGAAGTACCGATGCTGCTTGTCCGTAGATTCGTCTCTGTTGTGAGAGCACGTTTCCAGATCAGTTCAGGAAGTAACCTCTCCGGGTCAAGGCAAGAATTTTCACCACCAGTGGAATGCACGTTTACAAATGTCGATCCAGCTCTTGAACCACAAAATGGTAGCACAGCAAATGGTATGTCCGAGTTTTACCACAAATAGTCGGGTCGCCTCCTACTGGTACCAGAAACTCAATAATTGAGACATCTTAGACTTCTTGCTCAGATAAATAGTCTTGGCAACTTGATGTAGATGCCTAGAACACGCGTCTAGGTATTAAGACTATTAACAATCCCTCTGCGACTTTGTGAGAAAGTTCGGTATAAGTCCGGTTTCTGTATAAATAACTTTGGGTTTCCTTGCTGCAGTGTTCAGAAGTGTTCCTCTAAGTCCGGGCCTATTTAAAGTCAGAACCTTTACTTCTATTGTTTCCTGGCTTCAGTCTGAGCTGTCTACTTGGTGATTTCGGGAATGCAGTGCCGTGTGTCTAAAAAGTCATACATTATATCTCAGACTTTACCCACGCACTCTTGTAGTCCACTACTAGGCAACTCCCAATCAGAGCGATTGTATATGACAACTCGAATTGCCAAACCAATGGCATTCAAAGTACATGTTATGATAGAGTAATGCTTATGGAATTTCCTGCGTGACTCATACGTTTGAGAATTTAAACAGCCACCTTCCATATATGGAATTGCGATTTCCGTAAAGTGTTGTCACAGTTTACTTATATCACACTTCTCGCTCACTCTTCAAAATGTCTTCCAAGATTGCATTTATTTATAATCACCTATCCCAAGTAATTCGGAAGTCTGATTATTTAGTTTATCAGACTCTGTCGATCTCTTGTATCACATGACTTGTCGCATTTCGACTGCCTATCTAGACAAATCTTGGTTTTTTTTACACTTAAACCCATATTGCAAGTCCATTCTAGTGCCGGATCGGAAGTGATTTTGCAATCTAACAAACACTTTATGATCAGTGTGGTATAAAAACACGTTTAGTGATTCAATTAATCTCTCAGGGATGGGTGATTGTCTGGCCCTGACATGCATCGAAGCGTGAAACTTGAACAATGATAGTAGGAAAAGGGGGTACAAATTATGAGTAGAGGATAGGCACGAAATTATGTGCGTTAAATATGCCGAAATAGTAGATAATTAAGGCGATGAGAGGAAATTACGAAAAAGCAAACGAGCCATAATGTCACAGTGGAGACCGACGTAACCCTAGACCTTACTGTAATCGTTTATGATAAAATAAGGAGAACTGCAATAAGAATCATTGGGTTCTACAAGAATTGTCTGTGTTGTTCATACTTTCTACATTTTAATAGGACATAGTGTATATTATTTTCTTGTAGACACTGTACACAGTAAGGTTCTTCTATTCTAAAATAGCCCATTCCTAGTTGTAATATAAGTAGTTTCTTACTGCTAAGAATTTGTTTAGTTCTCTAGATACCTGACATGTTCTTGTTGGAGCCATGAACAACTTGTGTGCATGTCTGCCCTTCATGCTTCCATCCCACGCCACTGTCCATTCCTAAATTACTGGTCTTTTAATTAAACTTTTGATGTCGTTTATCTTGAATTAGCTACACTATATATTCCAATATCTTCCGATTGACAAAATGGTTAAGAGCTATGGTCTCTTATAACAAAGGTGCCAGGTTCGATACATGGTATCAACACGCTCCAGTCTAACCAGCTGTAAATGGGTACCTGGATTTCTTTATGGAAATGAAAGGCAGCGAGGAAGGGAACTGGTCATTCCATCTCTCGATGCTTGACTTAGTACAGTGAAGCCTCTAACACTTCACTCCCCTACGGTAGGTACAGTGAAGCCTCTAACACTTCACACCCCTACGGTAAGTACAGTGAAGCCTCTAACACTTGACACCCCTATGGTAAGTACAGTCAAGCCTCTAACACTTCACTCCCCTACGGTAAGTACAGTGAAGCCTCCAACACTTCACTCCCCTACGGTAAGTACAGTCAAGCCTCTAACACTTCACTCCCCTACGGTAAGTACAGTCAAGCCTCTAACACTTCACTCCCCTACGGTAAGTACAGTCAATCCACTAACACTTCACTTCCCTACGGTAAGTACAGTCAATCTTCTAACACTTCACTCCCCTACGGTAAGTACAGTCAATCCTCTAACACTTCACTCCCCTACGGTAAGTAAGTCAAGCCTCTAACACTTCACTCTCCTACGGCAGTATTATCTATGGGACTAATTATAACCCATCGGAGGTTGAACGGATAATTTTTTCTTCATTCATTTTTTTTTTAAACCAGATATCACCATTTTACGGTTTGTGTCTTTTATATTTATTTATTTTTACATTTAGATTAGCTCTATCTTTCTTTTCTCTACTGGTTTCGTTTGTCCATGGAGACCTTGAGGTCGTAACGTAGGCCATTTCTTTATCCTTTGTTCTAGTGAGACATCATCATTACACTTTATCTCCCTGTGGAGCACCGGCCTCCAACATATACACTCCAAGCTTTCCTGTCATGTGCCGTTCCCTCGGTCTTCATATGTCTTATTTATCCGTTTAGGTCTGTCTTCAGTTCTCTTTTCCGTGTGTTTTTCAGTCTCCGTATACTTCTCTTACCCTGCTGATTCCAGACCAGGGGCTGCCTTATTGTCACATAATTATTGGGTCGATCTCTTTTTCTGTCCGGAAGTATTTAGTTACCGGTACATTTTGTGTGTGTACTAAATCACTCGCAATTTCCGTGGTCGGCCCATTTGTTCTTCTCTGCTATCAAGTAGATAATAGCCATTTTTTTTATCAATTTTACACTCCTTTCGGTGATAATTGATCATATTTGCTTTGCGCTTCTCGGCTTTGCTAAGATTAAGACGCAGGTAAAACCAAGATGGGCCCGGTCAATATTCGTATAGTGAACGCATGTCATGTTTACCTAGGAGTGCCCCGCGATAAATTATCGACCTGTGGACATGCACTCGGCGGAAACGAATGACATAATCATTTCCTGTACACCTTGTTACAAAGACATTACTTTAGATGAAAGTAATATCATATTTGTAAACATTGCCGAGAGAGTGATCGGATGTTTTCATTCCATATTTGGAAGACATGATCTTTGTATTAATGCGCAGAAATCTCCTAGTGGAAATATTTTGAATTACCCCATCCTAAACACGCATGTTTTAAATTTTGGCCGGCACTCGAGATGTAAACTTAACAACATTTCTGATTGGGGCCTGGTCTAATAGTAAGTAACACGTGCCAGGAACGAGAGGGGCAATATAACCTGACACTTTAGTCGGTTGAAAGCACTACGAAAATTCACTCGCGCCAAAAAGACAGCCAGGCCTTGCCAGAGTTAAGAATAGTACCAGACCGAACCTGTTGGAGCTTATTGCGGACTTAGAGCCCACGAAAATGCTACCATTTTAACACGGAAAACCGGAACTGAAACACAAGTCAAAGTGGAAGTTATTGCTAAAGTAACAACACCCTAGACTAAGTATAAGAGGCCTCTACAAGTGCCTTTATTTCTCTGAGCCAGCAGTCTGTGAGTCTGAAGATTGGCTTGCTAGTACCAGTTGAGGGTACTATTTCTGGAACAAGTGAGGGTATAAGTGGCCTGAAGTCGACGCTAGACACCATCATCAGACGGGTCTTAGAGACGCGGGACCAGCTTTGCAGTTACTCCCTGATTCTACTCGGAACGTGCTGCAACTCTTAATCTTGTGCAGGGACGCGAGTGCTCCAATCATCTATCTACAAAGACCCAAACATCAGCGGGAGAAGAAACAACTATTGGCAGCTGAGTAAACGGGAACTGTCCATTTTCGAAAACCATAACATCACACTGTGATGAATACTTTTTTTCTAAATAATTATTCATTTTTATAACTGTTAAACATAATTGATTACACTGACAAACAACATTTTTCTTTCTTATATAAGAATAAGTGTTCTTAGGTCAGTTTCTTGCGCTGATTTCAAATTTGAAATCCGTTTATCTCTATCACGTTGGGTTCTTAAGATATTTGTGAATAAAAGTTGATGATGCAAATAAATCTTGGAAGCCAAATGCAGTTTGTTCGACTTGTGCAAATACATTGGCAGGTTGGTTACGAAAATCGCCGAAGCATAAGTCGATGCCTTTTGGAGTGCCAGTAATATGGCGTGAACCGACAAATCACGCTACTGATTGTTACTTCTGCTTGACAAATATCCATGGTTTCACTTTTGAAACTAGAAAGTCTGTGATTTATCCAAATATTGAATCGGTTTGGAAACCAGTGCCTCATGATCCAATCACGTGTCCGATCCCAGTTCCACCAGAACAATATCCGTTGGACGTGAATGAACCATCAGAAAGTGATAGTTTACCTGCTTTAGAAACTAATTCTGACTTGGATTATGTACCGGTGAATGATGGTGTTCACTTAATTAACCATTCAGAACTTTCAGATCTAATACGTGATCTCGCTCTCACCAAAGGACAAGCGGAATTACTCGGTTCGCGACTCAAAGAATGGAATCTTTTAGCGCCCAATACTCCGATATCTAAATTTCGTCATAGACAGAGAGAACTTGTTCAATAGTTTGAGATGGATGATGACATTTGCTTTTGCAAAAATGTAAACGGTCTAATGGTGCACCTCGGTCATGAGAACATAGTCAACGAATGGCGACTTTTCATCGACTTTTCCAAGACTAGTCTAAAAGCCGTGTTATTGCATAATGGAAATTTATTTTCATCAATTCCAGTCGCCTACTCTGTTCATATGAAAGAAACTTATGACAATATGGCTATACTTTTGGCAAAAATAAAGTACAATGACTACCAATGGCGGATTTGTGGAGACCTAAAGGTCATTGCAATTCTCACGGGCATGCAGACTGGGTATACTAAATTTTGTTGCTTCCTATGTGAATGGGACAGCCGCAACAGACAGGAACATTATGCAAGAAAGGTGTGGCCTATCAGGGATCGTATGCAGCTCGGGCATAAAAATGTAATACACGAGCCATTAGTTAACAAAGACAGCATCATTTTACCACCGTTACATATAAAGTTGGGGCTCATGAAGAATTTCGTAAAAGCGTTAGATAAAACGAGCAAAGCTTTCACTTATCTTCGAGAAAAGTTTCCGCAAGTTAGCGATGCAAAGATAAAGGAAGGTATCTTTGTAGGACCTCAGATTAGGAAAGTTATTGCAGACAAACAATTTGAGAACTTGTTACATGGTAGTGAACTTCGCGCATGGATGGCATTCAAATCGATCGTGGATAACTTTCTGGGAAATCACAAATCTGTCGACTATGTGCATATTGTTAAGCAGTGCATAGATGCATACAGAATTATGGGCTGTAACATGTCCCTCAAAATCCATTTGCTCGATTCGCATCTTGACTTTTTCCTTGACAACCTTGGCGAAGTCAGCGATCAACATGGAGAACGATTCCATCAAGATATCGCCGTAATGGAGTCACGTTATCAAGGACGGTGGAGTGTGACCATGCTTGCCGATTATTGTTGGATGCTTCATCACGATGTACCACATGCCATTCACTGACGAAAGTCGACTGCAAAGAAATTCAAGCCTACATAACTGTTATACTTCTTGTACAAATGATGTTGTAATACTGTATGCGTTGTTAAAAAACTTCAATTGCGTATTTCTAGAGATCCCGACCTGATAGAGAAAAACGGTTTGCAGATTTAAAAACAGCGCATTAAAATTGACCAGAAAAACATAGAAATGTTAGAGAAAGAAAAAAAAATTTTTTTTTGTTAGTCAGTGTTATTAAATGTGTTACTTATATAAAGACAAATCTAAAGTTTATTTAATCATTTTGAATGTACTACAACCGTATGTCTCAGACAATTTCTTAAATACGCGTAAGCAGAACTAAATAATAATAAGAGGAAATTCAATGAATTAACTCAGCTGGGGGCTTGAACAAGCTAACGAATTATAAGATAACTCTATCTTTCACAAAAGTTAACGGCAGATATTAGAGTTAACGTGCTCAGCCTATGCAGCATTGTTTTTTTTAACTTGATTTGATTTCCACGCACATAGGCGTTGGTGAGGGATATATATCATATTTTCATTGATCCCACCGTAGTATTCGTTCGCACTCTCGAAACGTCTTTCTACTTATCTCCGAGAGAGAGAGAGAGAGAGAGAGAGAGAGAGAGAGAGAGAGAGAGAGAGAGAGAGAGAGAGAGAGAGAGAGAGAGAGAGAGAGAGAGAGAGAGAGGTGGAGCTGGGGCGTAGTGAATTAAAATAACTCACAATATCGACCATCTTTCTGACGATCGCCTCGACGTTTTACGGCAGCAGCTATTTCTGTAGTGTAGCCAGCGCTTTGCTAACATCACCCTGGCCTCCATATCGAGAAATTGATTTGCCAAAGCCTGTTCGCGTGGATATTTTCATGTTTGTGAGGCCTTTGTGTCAACAAACAAGCTTTCACTTCACTAGTCACGACACAAGAAGTTTGGTAGTCTATGACTTGGTGCACAGAAGGAGTGTAACGAAGTCATTGTGATTACTTGAATGTCTAATACACGATCAGATGAGCTCATACCTCTGCGGCAGTTTAATAGGTCTACCTGTTAAACATAATCACTCTGTGTTAAGCATGTGTTGTGAAATGATAGCTTTAAGATTTACACCTGATTAAGCATTGTCAACCTTCTCACCGATATTCGTGTTAACATAATATATACCAGGTTTGTATTTGACTTTACTAGATTGTTTCAACACACATTTACCTTCTGTTTTTTTGTTTTTCTGTTTTCCCTTTTCTTTTGTCCCCTTTTTATGTTGCGGTCATCAATTCTTGTAGTTTTTTTTAAACACTTGCATCGACATGTTTCCCTCATAGGCTGTTTGTCCCTTCCTTCGTCACCATCCCGCATGATTCTTCTCCTTCTTGACTTATCTCGGATACCGATTATTTTATCTCTGCCTTGTGTTCATCGCGTATACCGATTCTTTCTTCTCTGTCCGGTGTTATCTCGTATACCGGTTCTTTCTTCTCTGTCTTGTGTTATCTCGTATACCGATTCTTTCTCCTCTGTTATGTGTTCATCTAGCATACCGATTCTTTCTCCTCTGTTATGTGTTCATCTAGATACCGATTCTTTCTCCTCTGTTATGTGTTCATCTAGCATACCGATTCTTTCTCCTCTGTTATGTGTTCATCTAGATACCGATTCTTTCTCCTCTGTTATGTGTTCATCTAGTATACCGATTCTTTCTCCTCTGTTATGTGTTCATCTAGATACCGATTCTTTCTCCTCTGTTATGTGTTCATCTAGTATACCGATTCTGTCTCCTCTGTTATGTGTTCATCTAGTATACCGATTCTTTCTCCTCTGTTATGTGCTCATCTAGTATACCGATTCTGTCTCCTCTGTTATGTGTTCATCTAGTATACCGATTCTTTCTCCTCTGTTATGTGCTCATCTAGTATACCGTTCTTTCTCCTCTGTTATGTGTTCATCTAGTATACCTATTCTTTTTTCTCAACTTTGTCTTCATCTCGTATACCGATTCGGTCTTCTATGCATTCTTCATTTTCTCCGCCATTTGTTTAAAACTGTCCTTCCATCCTTCACTAGCTTTACCTCAGTAATTCACATTATCCAGATCTTCATTATTATCTGCTTCGCCTTCCTCTACCCCTCACATCCTCCTGCTGAACGTATACTCCTTACGTGTAATTAATACAGGTGGTTGCAGTAAAACAGATCTAAGAATGTAAAAACGTGGAGATAATATAGGAGACTGCTGTAATATTGATATTGGTCATCACCAACATGTTCCTTGGCGCTCCTTGTGGAGCATGAAACCACTACTATAGCTGGTCCCCTGGCAGGAAATCTGCACCAAGCATTCACATGCTCACTGTCTGTCGCGGTGGGTTCTGTGGCAATTTGTTTTATATGATAAGTTGTCAACCTTTTGCACAACCTCATATTAGTTGGCTTTTTACGACATGCCTGAGGATGCATTAGTCTCTTCACAGATCCCGAGATCCGCAAGGGGACAATACTGATAATCTTCTTCAAGTACCATGCCTAGTGGCATAGGAGATCATGTCTCTCCACAACTTCCTGTCTCCAGTACAATTTATCAATTTTGCTGTTGACTTCTTTCCATGCCACGATGTCAAACTGTCCAGTATTTGCTCTCTTTATCTTCCCCTATGTCTTTTTCCTTCAATCTTACCTGTTGTTACTATATAGTCCAGCTTTCCTTACCTCTTCTCATAGTATGCCCCAAAAAAGTGGATTGCTTCTTTCTAACTTATGAAATAAGTTTCTCTTTCTTACTTCCAATGACAACGAATTGTTGTATAAAACGCTCTTCATTTTATAGAATGCTGTTTTTGCCTGAGCTATTCTGCTCTTCACTTCAAAGATGCATCTTCCATCCGTTGTTATTAATGTGCCCAGGTATTTGAATATATTGACCTGTTTTAAAATGTTTAATTTGCTTTGACAGTGCATTCTACTTGTGACAACTTGCCCAATCTTCTCTTCATTTTTTTTATTATTTACGTGACATCGTTTTTTTTCTCATCCTCAATGCATGATCGCAAAGTCCCGGGAAGTGTCACTTGCGGAAATTCTCCTAGTATTCAGTATTTTCTCGCTATTTTTAGATACGACGTCATTGTTGACCAATGACCTCGGTAGCTAGGAACCTGTTTTAATTTAAGACTGCTTAAGCTGATAAAACCAGTTTATGCCACTTTAGGAAGACCCCACGTGACTTTTAACGCTATTGATTGGAGCGTTTATTTGACGCTAATGTCACATGATGCACGCTATGGATCACGTGTCCAAGCGGAAATGTCCCGCTAAAAGTGCGCCAAACACGAGCATTCTTCACTTGCCCGGAACCCTTGAGACAGCTAGGTCTAACCCAATTATCGGCGAATTCTCGCATTAAAAGCACTGAAGCCACGTGTCTAATTGCGGGTTAGCGTCCATCTTTGAGTAGGTAAGTGAAATCTCGCTAGAATATAATGTGATGAAATGTGTAGTACATTGCAAAATCGACGCAAGATTGGTATGTTTACTTTATTCATATTTTTGTTTTACGATCACATCCAGCCACATGTGATCGGGTATATTTTATGATCCCACGGGATATGTACATGTTCATAATAATGTATAACGGGAATATATATATATATATAGCTATTAATTTCCATATTATTTGATTATTTTCGACCCGACGTTTAGACTAACGGAAATTAATAGTAACGATAATGTTGACCGACCGTGACATATATTCATTATAAATTATATGACGAGGCGACCAGACATGAAGTGTGTGATAATGTTGTCAGACAATTCTAAAAACACGGATGTCCAATTATTTGTTAAATTCATCATAATGACATGACGATTAGGCTAGAGGCACAGAACTAGAATACTGTTGCCGACATTTCTATGATAAATTTGGTGGGTTTAACTGACATTTATAATAATTCATCGGGTTAAGCTGACGATAAATCAGTCTAAAGAATTATAATACTGCCACTGGGGCAGAGAAATATAATAAAGGACAGACAGGAGAAACTTGAATTCAAGATTAGACTCTAGACATATGATGTTAGAGACTAAAATCTGAGGTGACGGGCAGAGGGACGGCTTAGGGAAAGACTGCTTTCTAAAGCTAGAAAATTAATGAAGCCGTCGTATTTGTCTTCAGTCTATGGTGGAGCCTTGCACGACAGTCCAATCTCAGCGCAGAATACGGAGTCGAGCACAGAGAAGGCAAATCCGAACCATTCAAGACCTACCGGGGCAACGTCAGGAGACCGGAGAACTAACCTCACTTCACTATCAGCCGGGGGCTGAAAAGCTAAGTCCACGACAAAGGAAACTCACCTAATCAATGCCACAAAGTTTAGTCATCCATGATGAAAAACACGTGAATTGTGAGACACATAATACATACAGCAGACACTAATTCCATCGACAATACTATCATTCACCATCTATTCACTTTATTGCAATAAACCAATTGGGTGTATATACTGTACCCCACGCTTTGTTCCTTCCATTAGATGTTGAATATTGTCTATGTTTATCTTCCTTTATAAGGGAGGGGGGGCTCGTAAAATATAATATAATTTAAAGAATAATAATAATAGATAACTGAGAAGGGGACGACGGTAGCGAGAGACCAAATATCTCCTTACAATCTTTTCCAGACCTGTCGAGTTAGGAGAATTTACCCTCTTCGTCACCCTTTGGAAGTGGGAAAACCCAGCAGGGATTCCTTGAGCCAAATCTTCCACATCAGATCTATTATTTCCTCTAAATAATTCTCTTATCCTTTAAACGCTACGTGACACTGGTGTCTCGGTCCGGGATTTGAACTTATGTATTTTATCATACCTCTGGGATAGTATCATCCATTCAGTCATTACAGTATACCATTTTAACACATGTATTTTCACACAGTGAGCTCTAGAAAGACAGAAAACATTTTTTCTAGAAATTCAGGCATTGATTGGTGAATCCCTTTATATATGTTGTGTTTAATTAAGTTAGTTCTTGATTTTGTATTTCATTGAATTACAGACCTTAAGTCTCCATAACTGTAGTAATTTCATTCTACAGCAGTCGGATAAATAATTAGTATTTACTTGTTGCTAGAAATACTATTGGAAGGTAGCACTAGCTTACTCAGTGTGGACTTTAACTGCAAAAGATGGCTGAAATAGTTAAGCTTAAGGCAGCACTAGGGGAGGCCGGTCGAGATCTAGGTTATAGTGGGGTGGACCTTGCAAATTATGTCAGTGTCGAGACTGATAAGTATTACGCTCGAGAAACAGCGAAAGCTGAAAGAGAAGAGCGAATAAAGTTAGCAGAAATAGATGAGAGGATAAAAGCTGTAGACGCTAGAGAAAGAAGCGAGAGAGATGAACGCGAGCATGCATTGAAGATGAAGCAGTTAGAGATGCAGGGACAAGCTCAAAGAGTTGAACCAGTAGCCGGTGCGACCGCATCTACCTCCTCAGGCAACCTATCGCCACGGTCAGATGATATGCCTTCCTTGCACGCAGGGGGCACAGGACCTTTGCCATCCTCACTCATGTCAACTTTGGGACCTTTGACGTTTCCATTTGAAGCTTTCTCGGAACAAGCCGACTCGATCGATAGGTATCTCGACAAATTTGAGAAGTTTGCCACCACGTTTGGTTTGGAGAAGAGCAAATGGAACCTGAAACTGTCGCAAGGGCTTAGAGGAACTGCTTATGACGTGTATAGCAAGCTTCCTCCAGGTTTACAGGATGACTACGACTCTTTGAAAAAGGCACTATTGGTTCGTTATGAGCTACATGCTGACGCCTATAGGAAGAGGTTCCGTAACTCTAGGAGGGAAGTCGGAGAGAACTTTGCTCAGTTTGCTGCGAGACTGGATTCCTACGTGGAGAAGTGGGGTGCCCTAGGGAATTTTACTCATGATTGGGAAGGCCTGAAGGAAATGGTCATGATCGAACAACTGAAGGACACCATGACTTCCGACATGAGAAGATTCCTGACAGAGAATGGGGCCAGCACTTTAGAATCCATAGTCCAGTTAGCGGAACGATATCAGGCAGCACTATCAGAGAATCCACCACCCAGACGGAAACAACCAGATTACGTACCTAGACAGACAGCTCAGTCACACATGGACCCCCAGTGAAACCACCGTATACTAACTTCAAAAAGCATGACAAGCCAGACTACAAGACTACTCAGAGATCTAATTTCCAGCAGCAGAGGCAAGGGGAAAAATGGTGTAAGCACTGTAGAACCATCACCCACAATACGCAGGAGTGCAACCGGAAAAACCCACCTCATCATGCTGCCTGCTTACGTAAAAGTGCCGCAAGGGGAAATGGACCGGAAGAACCTCTGGACAAACCCCGACATCCCCCGGTCGTTGAGACAGTCCTCGTAAATGACCAAGAGGTGACCTGCCTTTATGATACAGGCCTTGCATTCGACGCAGTTGTCTGTGCATCCCTAGTCAAGCCTGACCAGATGACAGAAGACACTATAGAAATACAAGGACCTACTAAAAGTGCAGCACCTATGCGTTTGGCCATAGCCAAGATTAAGGTCAAATCAAAATATGTGACTGGGGAAATCCGTGCAGCGATCTTGGACGACCCTATTTATCCCTTGATCTTAGGGTGTAGGTATGTGTTCTTGGGAGAACCCATTCACCCTCTGGTTGTGGCGGCTGTCACCACTAGAGGACAGGCCAAACGGAATACGGAGTTGGAATCCCCACCCAACATCCTTCCTGAGGAATTAAAAAAGGCACAAACGGAGGATCAATCTCTAGCACCCTGCTACAAAAAACTACCGAGAGCGCACACTCCTCTCCAAAAGGGAGACTTCTACAAGAAAAATGGGCTGTTGCATCGGAAAGCAGGAAATGGAGGACAGGAACATGGGCAACTTGTGGTTCCATCAGCATACCGAGCCCAGGTCCTAGAAATGGGCCATGCCCTTCCGTTTAGTGGCCACATGGGCATAAGTGCCACGATTCAGCGTATTTCATGTCATTATTATTGGCCAGGTATCAACGCCGATATCCAGAGATATGTGAAATCATGCCCGCAGTGCCAGAGGACAGCGCCGAAACACTGGACGGCCCCAGCCACTCTGGGAGAAATGCCAATCTTGGGCACCCTTCGAACGAGTAGCGGTGGATATTGTGGGTCCACTTACTCGTAGCAAAAAGAGAAACAGTTATATACTCACGTTAGTGGATTGTTGCTCCATGTGGGCAGAGGCAATTGCTATGCCCGCCTGTGATTCTAAGCATGTTGCTGAGGCTCTGCTCACCATATTTACTCGGCTAGGGTTTCCGTCACAGATCCTGACAGATAATGGTTCCCAATTCCGAGGAAAACTCACCGAGGAAGTGTTTAGGATATTTCAGGCCCGACATATCCACACCTCTCCCTACCACCCCCAGGCAAATGGCCAGGTGGAGCGGTTTAACGGGACCCTTATTTCCATCCTTCGGAAACTTGCGCAGGAAAAACCAGAGAGCTGGGATCAATACTTACCCGCAGCACTATTTGCTTACCGCGAAGTACCCCACAATTCTACTGGGATGCCTCCTGCCACATTGCTGTTTGGTAGACCTATAAAAGGACCTTTAGAGGCACTGTTACGTACTTGGACAGATGATAAAGCTGATGAGACGGTCACCTCTGCATCCCAATACGTGAAGGAGTTGACCCAACGCCTTAAAACAGGATGGGAACTGGCAAAGGAAAATGTACGCCGTGCCCGTCGTAAACATGCGCGTTACTACAACCGCACTGCGAAGGATAGGGAGCTAGAAGTAGGAGAACAGGTATTATTACTCCTGCCCAGTAGCAATAATAAATTGCAAATCGGGTGGAGAGGTCCATATAAAATTGTTGAGAAAATGTCGCGCACCAATTACAAGATTGCCATAAAGGGGAAGCAGAAAATTTACCACATAAACCTGCTGAAGCGATATTATGAAAGACCAGGTGCAGAACCAGCACATTTCCTGACACTGGCTATTGCGACGGAAACTGAGGCAGAACCCCTGACCTCCTGTGAATACCCTCTTCGTCAGTGCGAAACTCATCAAGATGTTCAGATTAGTTCAACTTTAACGGAGGATCAGCAGGCACGGGTTCAACAGTTGTTGAGAAAAAACACTAGTACACTCACGGATAAACCTGGCATGACCAACCTGATAGAATTTGATATGAAGCTAACAGACCTCGCCCCGGTACGAGTTAAGAACTATCCTGTTCCTTATGCTAAAGCAAAGGCATTGAGTGAGGAAATCGAGTACCTGCTTAAGGAAAATATTATCTCAAAATCAGAGTCGCCTTATAGTGCGAGTGTAGTGTTGCTTAGAAAATCCACAGGAGAACATCGCCTCTGCATAGACTACCGAAGGCTCAACGCTGTAACGGAATTTCAAGCGGAGCCCTTACCGGATCAGAATCAGCTTTTCACCAAGCTGAGTAGAGCACGATACTTTTCGAAGATAGACCTTAGCAAAGGGTACTACCAGATCCCGGTAAAAGAGGAAATTCGACATATGTTAGCATTTAGTACTTCTGAAGGCCATTACGAGTTTAATGTATTGCCATTTGGGCTAAGCAACGCCCCAAGCGTCTTTACTCGTATGATGAGGAAGCTACTGGAACCCCTGAACCACCCTGGGATAAGTAATTTCATGGACGACATACTTATTGCCACGAACACCTTTGAGGAGCACCTGGACGCAGTTTCCCTACTCTTCGAAAGACTTAGAGAAACAGGACTCACCGCTCGCCCTACAAAATGTCAAATTGCCTGCGAGCAACTAGAATTCCTGGGACACACTATCTCGCATGGATGCATGTTCCCAGATGCGCGTAATATTGAGAAGTTACAGCGGGCCCCACGACCCCAGACTAAAAAGGATGTAAGGTCATTTGTGTCTCTATGTGGCTTCTACCAGAGATATATTAAAGATTTTAATACCCTGAGTGCGCCATTGACCGCATTAACCAAGAATGGGAACCCGGACAAAGTAACCTGGACAGCGGAGTGCGAAAATGCCTACACGCTGCTGAAGGAGAAACTCACAGCTAGGCCAATTCTGCGACTGCCTGACTTAACTCTGAACTTTACGCTGCGAACAGATGCTAGCAATATAGGGATAGGAGCCACTCTCCTGCAGCCTAGTGATAGACCTTCTGCAACTCTATTCCCCATCGCATATGCTAGTAGGAAATTGAACCCTGCTGAACAGAACTACTCTACCATCGAACGAGAATGTCTGTCGCTAATATGGGCTGTGCAGAAGTTTCAACCATATTTATACGGGAAAAAGTTCACGGTGCAGTGTGATCACCAACCGTTGATATTTCTTGCAGCGTCGAAGAACCTTAATGCCCGGCTTATGAGATGGTCACTCCTGTTGCAGCCATATTCCTTTCACATAGAATACATACCTGGGAAGAACAACGTAGGGGCAGATTTTTTGAGCAGACATCCGGACGCAACCGAGGAGATATGAGAAACTGGAAAAGAAGAGGAAGACAGGACAAGAGGAGTTGGACGGAACGTCAAACTTGAGGAGGGGCTTGTGTGACAACTTGCCCAATCTCTCTTCATTTTTTTTATTATTTACGTGACATCGTTTTTTTTCTCATCCTCAATGCATGATCGCAAAGTCCCGGGAAGTGTCACTTGCGGAAATTCTCCTAGTATTCAGTATTTTCTCCTCGCTATTTTTAGATACGACGTCATTGTTGACCAATGACCTCGGTAGCTAGGAACCTGTTTTAATTTAAGACTGCTTAAGCTGATAAAACCAGTTTATGCCACTTTAGGAAGACCCCACGTGACTTTTAACGCTATTGATTGGAGCGTTTATTTGACGCTAATGTCACATGATGCACGCTATGGATCACGTGTCCAAGCGGAAATGTCCCGCTAAAAGTGCGCCAAACACGAGCAATCTTCACTTGCCCGGAACCCTTGAGACAGCTAGGTCTAACCCAATTATCGGCGAATTCTCGCATTAAAAGCACTGAAGCCACGTGTCTAATTGCGGGTTAGCGTCCATCTTTGAGTAGGTAAGTGAAATCTCGCTAGAATATAATGTGATGAAGTGTGTAGTACATTGCAAAATCGACGCAAGATTGGTATGTTTACTTTATTCATATTTTTGTTTTACGATCACATCCAGCCACATGTGATCGGGTATATTTTATGATCCCACGGGATATGTACATGTTCATAATAATGTATAACGGGAATATATATATATATATAGCTATTAATTTCCATATTATTTGATTATTTTCGACCCGACGTTTAGACTAACGGAAATTAATAGTAACGATAATGTTGACCGACCGTGACATATATTCATTATAAATTATATGACGAGGCGACCAGACATGAAGTGTGTGATAATGTTGTCAGACAATTCTAAAAACACGGATGTCCAATTATTTGTTAAATTCATCATAATGACATGACGATTAGGCTAGAGGCACAGAACTAGAATACTGTTGCCGACATTTCTATGATAAATTTGGTGGGTTTAACTGACATTTATAATAATTCATCGGGTTAAGCTGACGATAAATCAGTCTAAAGAATTATAATACTGCCACTGGGGCAGAGAAATATAATAAAGGACAGACAGGAGAAACTTGAATTCAAGATTAGACTCTAGACATATGATGTTAGAGACTAAAATCTGAGGTGACGGGCAGAGGGACGGCTTAGGGAAAGACTGCTTTCTAAAGCTAGAAAATTAATGAAGCCGTCGTATTTGTCTTCAGTCTATGGTGGAGCCTTGCACGACAGTCCAATCTCAGCGCAGAATACGGAGTCGAGCACAGAGAAGGCAAATCCGAACCATTCAAGACCTACCGGGGCAACGTCAGGAGACCGGAGAACTAACCACACTTCACTATCAGCCGGGGGCTGAAAAGCTAAGTCCACGACAAAGGAAACTCACCTAATCAATGCCACAAAGTTTAGTCATCCATGATGAAAAACACGTGAATTGTGAGACACATAATACATACAGCAGACACTAATTCCATCGACAATACTATCATTCACCATCTATTCACTTTATTGCAATAAACCAATTGGGTGTATATACTGTACCCCACGCTTTGTTCCTTCCATTAGATGTTGAATATTGTCTATGTTTATCTTCCTTTATAAGGGAGGGGGGGCTCGTAAAATATAATATAATTTAAAGAATAATAATAATAGATAACTGAGAAGGGGACGACGGTAGCGAGAGACCAAATATCTCCTTACAATCTTTTCCAGACCTGTCGAGTTAGGAGAATTTACCCTCTTCGTCACCCTTTGGAAGTGGGAAAACCCAGCAGGGATTCCTTGAGCCAAATCTTCCACATCAGATCTATTATTTCCTCTAAATAATTCTCTTATCCTTTAAACGCTACGTGACACCGTGTCTCGGTCGGTCCGGGATTTGAACTTATGTATTTTATCATACCTCTGGGATAGTATCATCCATTCAGTCATTACAGTATACCATTTTAACACATGTATTTTCACACAGTGAGCTCTAGAAAGACAGAAAACATTTTTTCTAGAAATTCAGGCATTGATTGGTGAATCCCTTTATATATGTTGTGTTTAATTAAGTTAGTTCTTGATTTTGTATTTCATTGAATTACAGACCTTAAGTCTCCATAACTGTAGTAATTTCATTCTACAGCAGTCGGATAAATAATTAGTATTTACTTGTTGCTAGAAATACTATTGGAAGGTAGCACTAGCTTACTCAGTGTGGACTTTAACTGCAAAAGATGGCTGAAATAGTTAAGCTTAAGGCAGCACTAGGGGAGGCCGGTCGAGATCTAGGTTATAGTGGGGTGGACCTTGCAAATTATGTCAGTGTCGAGACTGATAAGTATTACGCTCGAGAAACAGCGAAAGCTGAAAGAGAAGAGCGAATAAAGTTAGCAGAAATAGATGAGAGGATAAAAGCTGTAGACGCTAGAGAAAGAAGCGAGAGAGATGAACGCGAGCATGCATTGAAGATGAAGCAGTTAGAGATGCAGGGACAAGCTCAAAGAGTTGAACCAGTAGCCGGTGCGACCGCATCTACCTCCTCAGGCAACCTATCGCCACGGTCAGATGATATGCCTTCCTTGCACGCAGGGGGCACAGGACCTTTGCCATCCTCACTCATGTCAACTTTGGGACCTTTGACGTTTCCATTTGAAGCTTTCTCGGAACAAGCCGACTCGATCGATAGGTATCTCGACAAATTTGAGAAGTTTGCCACCACGTTTGGTTTGGAGAAGAGCAAATGGAACCTGAAACTGTCGCAAGGGCTTAGAGGAACTGCTTATGACGTGTATAGCAAGCTTCCTCCAGGTTTACAGGATGACTACGACTCTTTGAAAAAGGCACTATTGGTTCGTTATGAGCTACATGCTGACGCCTATAGGAAGAGGTTCCGTAACTCTAGGAGGGAAGTCGGAGAGAACTTTGCTCAGTTTGCTGCGAGACTGGATTCCTACGTGGAGAAGTGGGGTGCCCTAGGGAATTTTACTCATGATTGGGAAGGCCTGAAGGAAATGGTCATGATCGAACAACTGAAGGACACCATGACTTCCGACATGAGAAGATTCCTGACAGAGAATGGGGCCAGCACTTTAGAATCCATAGTCCAGTTAGCGGAACGATATCAGGCAGCACTATCAGAGAATCCACCACCCAGACGGAAACAACCAGATTACGTACCTAGACAGACAGCTCAGTCACACATGGACCCCCAAGTGAAACCACCGTATACTAACTTCAAAAAGCATGACAAGCCAGACTACAAGACTACTCAGAGATCTAATTTCCAGCAGCAGAGGCAAGGGGAAAAATGGTGTAAGCACTGTAGAACCATCACCCACAATACGCAGGAGTGCAACCGGAAAAAACCCACCTCATCATGCTGCCTGCTTACGTAAAAGTGCCGCAAGGGGAAATGGACCGGAAGAACCTCTGGACAAACCCCGACATCCCCCGGTCGTTGAGACAGTCCTCGTAAATGACCAAGAGGTGACCTGCCTTTATGATACAGGCCTTGCATTCGACGCAGTTGTCTGTGCATCCCTAGTCAAGCCTGACCAGATGACAGAAGACACTATAGAAATACAAGGACCTACTAAAAGTGCAGCACCTATGCGTTTGGCCATAGCCAAGATTAAGGTCAAATCAAAATATGTGACTGGGGAAATCCGTGCAGCGATCTTGGACGACCCTATTTATCCCTTGATCTTAGGGTGTAGGTATGTGTTCTTGGGAGAACCCATTCACCCTCTGGTTGTGGCGGCTGTCACCACTAGAGGACAGGCCAAACGGAATACGGAGTTGGAATCCCCACCCAACATCCTTCCTGAGGAATTAAAAAAGGCACAAACGGAGGATCAATCTCTAGCACCCTGCTACAAAAAACTACCGAGAGCGCACACTCCTCTCCAAAAGGGAGACTTCTACAAGAAAAATGGGCTGTTGCATCGGAAAGCAGGAAATGGAGGACAGGAACATGGGCAACTTGTGGTTCCATCAGCATACCGAGCCCAGGTCCTAGAAATGGGCCATGCCCTTCCGTTTAGTGGCCACATGGGCATAAGTGCCACGATTCAGCGTATTTCATGTCATTATTATTGGCCAGGTATCAACGCCGATATCCAGAGATATGTGAAATCATGCCCGCAGTGCCAGAGGACAGCGCCGAAACACTGGACGGCCCCAGCCACTCTGGGAGAAATGCCAATCTTGGGCACACCCTTCGAACGAGTAGCGGTGGATATTGTGGGTCCACTTACTCGTAGCAAAAAGAGAAACAGTTATATACTCACGTTAGTGGATTGTTGCTCCATGTGGGCAGAGGCAATTGCTATGCCCGCCTGTGATTCTAAGCATGTTGCTGAGGCTCTGCTCACCATATTTACTCGGCTAGGGTTTCCGTCACAGATCCTGACAGATAATGGTTCCCAATTCCGAGGAAAACTCACCGAGGAAGTGTTTAGGATATTTCAGGCCCGACATATCCACACCTCTCCCTACCACCCCCAGGCAAATGGCCAGGTGGAGCGGTTTAACGGGACCCTTATTTCCATCCTTCGGAAACTTGCGCAGGAAAAACCAGAGAGCTGGGATCAATACTTACCCGCAGCACTATTTGCTTACCGCGAAGTACCCCACAATTCTACTGGGATGCCTCCTGCCACATTGCTGTTTGGTAGACCTATAAAAGGACCTTTAGAGGCACTGTTACGTACTTGGACAGATGATAAAGCTGATGAGACGGTCACCTCTGCATCCCAATACGTGAAGGAGTTGACCCAACGCCTTAAAACAGGATGGGAACTGGCAAAGGAAAATGTACGCCGTGCCCGTCGTAAACATGCGCGTTACTACAACCGCACTGCGAAGGATAGGGAGCTAGAAGTAGGAGAACAGGTATTATTACTCCTGCCCAGTAGCAATAATAAATTGCAAATCGGGTGGAGAGGTCCATATAAAATTGTTGAGAAAATGTCGCGCACCAATTACAAGATTGCCATAAAGGGGAAGCAGAAAATTTACCACATAAACCTGCTGAAGCGATATTATGAAAGACCAGGTGCAGAACCAGCACATTTCCTGACACTGGCTATTGCGACGGAAACTGAGGCAGAACCCCTGACCTCCTGTGAATACCCTCTTCGTCAGTGCGAAACTCATCAAGATGTTCAGATTAGTTCAACTTTAACGGAGGATCAGCAGGCACGGGTTCAACAGTTGTTGAGAAAACACACTAGTACACTCACGGATAAACCTGGCATGACCAACCTGATAGAATTTGATATGAAGCTAACAGACCTCGCCCCGGTACGAGTTAAGAACTATCCTGTTCCTTATGCTAAAGCAAAGGCATTGAGTGAGGAAATCGAGTACCTGCTTAAGGAAAATATTATCTCAAAATCAGAGTCGCCTTATAGTGCGAGTGTAGTGTTGCTTAGAAAATCCACAGGAGAACATCGCCTCTGCATAGACTACCGAAGGCTCAACGCTGTAACGGAATTTCAAGCGGAGCCCTTACCGGATCAGAATCAGCTTTTCACCAAGCTGAGTAGAGCACGATACTTTTCGAAGATAGACCTTAGCAAAGGGTACTACCAGATCCCGGTAAAAGAGGAAATTCGACATATGTTAGCATTTAGTACTTCTGAAGGCCATTACGAGTTTAATGTATTGCCATTTGGGCTAAGCAACGCCCCAAGCGTCTTTACTCGTATGATGAGGAAGCTACTGGAACCCCTGAACCACCCTGGGATAAGTAATTTCATGGACGACATACTTATTGCCACGAACACCTTTGAGGAGCACCTGGACGCAGTTTCCCTACTCTTCGAAAGACTTAGAGAAACAGGACTCACCGCTCGCCCTACAAAATGTCAAATTGCCTGCGAGCAACTAGAATTCCTGGGACACACTATCTCGCATGGATGCATGTTCCCAGATGCGCGTAATATTGAGAAGTTACAGCGGGCCCCACGACCCCAGACTAAAAAGGATGTAAGGTCATTTGTGTCTCTATGTGGCTTCTACCAGAGATATATTAAAGATTTTAATACCCTGAGTGCGCCATTGACCGCATTAACCAAGAATGGGAACCCGGACAAAGTAACCTGGACAGCGGAGTGCGAAAATGCCTACACGCTGCTGAAGGAGAAACTCACAGCTAGGCCAATTCTGCGACTGCCTGACTTAACTCTGAACTTTACGCTGCGAACAGATGCTAGCAATATAGGGATAGGAGCCACTCTCCTGCAGCCTAGTGATAGACCTTCTGCAACTCTATTCCCCATCGCATATGCTAGTAGGAAATTGAACCCTGCTGAACAGAACTACTCTACCATCGAACGAGAATGTCTGTCGCTAATATGGGCTGTGCAGAAGTTTCAACCATATTTATACGGGAAAAAAGTTCACGGTGCAGTGTGATCACCAACCGTTGATATTTCTTGCAGCGTCGAAGAACCTTAATGCCCGGCTTATGAGATGGTCACTCCTGTTGCAGCCATATCCTTTCACATAGAATACATACCTGGGAAGAACAACGTAGGGGCAGATTTTTTGAGCAGACATCCGGACGCAACCGAGGAGATATGAGAAACTGGAAAAGAAGAGGAAGACAGGACAAGAGGAGTTGGACGGAACGTCAAACTTGAGGAGGGGCTTGTGTGACAACTTGCCCAATCTTCTCTTCATTTTTTTTATTATTTACGTGACATCGTTTTTTTTTTCTCATCCTCAATGCATGATCGCAAAGTCCCGGGAAGTGTCACTTGCGGAAATTCTCCTAGTATTCAGTATTTTCTCCTCGCTATTTTTAGATACGACGTCATTGTTGACCAATGACCTCGGTAGCTAGGAACCTGTTTTAATTTAAGACTGCTTAAGCTGATAAAACCAGTTTATGCCACTTTAGGAAGACCCCACGTGACTTTTAACGCTATTGATTGGAGCGTTTATTTGACGCTAATGTCACATGATGCACGCTATGGATCACGTGTCCAAGCGGAAATGTCCCGCTAAAAGTGCGCCAAACACGAGCAATCTTCACTTGCCCGGAACCCTTGAGACAGCTAGGTCTAACCCAATTATCGGCGAATTCTCGCATTAAAAGCACTGAAGCCACGTGTCTAATTGCGGGTTAGCGTCCATCTTTGAGTAGGTAAGTGAAATCTCGCTAGAATATAATGTGATGAAATGTGTAGTACATTGCAAAATCGACGCAAGATTGGTATGTTTACTTTATTCATATTTTTGTTTTACGATCACATCCAGCCACATGTGATCGGGTATATTTTATGATCCCACGGGATATGTACATGTTCATAATAATGTATAACGGGAATATATATATATATAGCTATTAATTTCCATATTATTTGATTATTTTCGACCCGACGTTTAGACTAACGGAAATTAATAGTAACGATAATGTTGACCGACCGTGACATATATTCATTATAAATTATATGACGAGGCGACCAGACATGAAGTGTGTGATAATGTTGTCAGACAATTCTAAAAACACGGATGTCCAATTATTTGTTAAATTCATCATAATGACATGACGATTAGGCTAGAGGCACAGAACTAGAATACTGTTGCCGACATTTCTATGATAAATTTGGTGGGTTTAACTGACATTTATAATAATTCATCGGGTTAAGCTGACGATAAATCAGTCTAAAGAATTATAATACTGCCACTGGGGCAGAGAAATATAATAAAGGACAGACAGGAGAAACTTGAATTCAAGATTAGACTCTAGACATATGATGTTAGAGACTAAAATCTGAGGTGACGGGCAGAGGGACGGCTTAGGGAAAGACTGCTTTCTAAAGCTAGAAAATTAATGAAGCCGTCGTATTTGTCTTCAGTCTATGGTGGAGCCTTGCACGACAGTCCAATCTCAGCGCAGAATACGGAGTCGAGCACAGAGAAGGCAAATCCGAACCATTCAAGACCTACCGGGGCAACGTCAGGAGACCGGAGAACTAACCACACTTCACTATCAGCCGGGGGCTGAAAAGCTAAGTCCACGACAAAGGAAACTCACCTAATCAATGCCACAAAGTTTAGTCATCCATGATGAAAAACACGTGAATTGTGAGACACATAATACATACAGCAGACACTAATTCCATCGACAATACTATCATTCACCATCTATTCACTTTATTGCAATAAACCAATTGGGTGTATATACTGTACCCCACGCTTTGTTCCTTCCATTAGATGTTGAATATTGTCTATGTTTATCTTCCTTTATAAGGGAGGGGGGGCTCGTAAAATATAATATAATTTAAAGAATAATAATAATAGATAACTGAGAAGGGGACGACGGTAGCGAGAGACCAAATATCTCCTTACAATCTTTTCCAGACCTGTCGAGTTAGGAGAATTTACCCTCTTCGTCACCCTTTGGAAGTGGGAAAACCCAGCAGGGATTCCTTGAGCCAAATCTTCCACATCAGATCTATTATTTCCTCTAAATAATTCTCTTATCCTTTAAACGCTACGTGACACTACTAATTCTTGCAGCTGCTGTTTGTTGCCAGTACGTGCTTTTTTTTTTTATTATCCTTGTCTTTACCATCAATGTTGATGCTTTCTAACATTTTGATAATTTCCTCATGTTTCACTTTGTCAAATGCCTTAGTGTAGTTTATAAAGACCTGTCATTACGTCTAAGGCTCTTTCTATTAATGTTCTTATTATACGAGTATATATGGCATTGTTTGTGCCGTTACCTTCTACAAATCCACATTGTTCATCGCTGATTTCTGGTTTCATTTTTATTTCTTACTCTTCTGGTGATAATTCGTAATACTATTTGGTCACATGACTCATACGACTAATGGTGCGATGTTCTTCACATTCCATGCCTGGTAGGTTTCTTTGGCAAAGCTATGAATATGGATTTTAGCAGATCATCAGGTATTTGACCACTGTTATAGATGTCATTTAAGAGTTTTGTTATCACCGGTAGTGGTCCAACAATGGCCAAAACTCAAGAGTATCTACAAGATAGGCTTCAATGGAGTCTATGTGTACACAAGATTACTCTTGGCAGATAGAAGAGTAGTAAAGCTTCTATCACATGGGAGTCTTCACAAGAAATTCAGGTAAGCGAAAACAATGCTGGCTGTCGTTGAGCACGTTAATTCTCTAACCTGCCGACCACTTTTGTGAAGAATTTAAGCACTTATTTATCAGCTCGTTTTAGCCCAACCCCTGATTTACTCCGTGGAATTCTATTATTCAAGAATAGCTCTGTTTAGAATGTGTGTAGTAATTGACTGAGACAAACATGCAGTAACTTTAAAATGATCAAATCGAAGTTAAATTTGTACGATGGATGGGTTTGAAAAAAAATCGAAAAAAAGGTGGTTCGTCTTACGAGGACAAAAGACAAAGAAAATAGTCTACGTTACGCCACAAGGCCTTCGTCAGGAAAGGAAAGAAAGTGAAGGCTAGATAGGACACATAAAAACTAAATAAAATAAAAACTGGGTACTTCCCTGAAGGCAAGAACCGAAATTCTATGAATTCAAACCCATCCATCGTATTCCACGTCTTACCGCAGTTCCCCTCCACTTCCTCGAGTTAAATTTTTAACATTACAAAGTAACATAATTTAATAATCACTTTAGTTGTAACAGTTTGAAAATAATTTGAATAGTTATGGATAAAGAAAAGCTATCATCCTCGTATTTGGGGATTGCGAAAAGGGTTAAGAAGTTCAGGTGGCAGCATATGTTTGAACTTAGCTGCCAATGTCGGTTCTGTCTTTTCACACTGATCAGTCGTCTCTGGTCAAGGTTGTCGGGTATAGCTCGTCTCCAAGAAACTTCAAGGAAAGTCTACACAGTGCGTTCTTTGTCTTAAAGCGTAGGCCACTGATCCCGTCTTGTTCCAGAAATAGTACGTTCTGCTGGTACCACCAATAACTGATAGAAGCATAGAAAATAACGCTCTTCTGAGTATGGCTTTCTCCGACACATAGTTATGTGCCCCCCTCTTCTATTTCACCATCCCACTTAACTCAGAGTTTACCCTCGATGAGAATTAAATTTAATCCCTCGGGATAAAACTTCCTTTAAATTTAAATGAAAAGGCTAAACGTACAGATATAATATGTTTTACATTTACATCTCCACCGTTTGAAAAGTGTTCACAATATAAATAAATTCCTGTGTCATTTACATTTACACTTGTGGAAAAGTTTGAAACTTCTATTAATTAAGATGAATATTTTCACATGGACATTTACACTGGTTTAAAGCGTGAAACCTTACATTAATTTTAAAGTGCATATGTTTATAGGGACATTTACACGGCTTTGAAAATGTAAGTCTTATGCTTAGAATGTACATTATTTCTTTTCATCTTTCCCTCCCTGCTCCACAGGGAACCTGGAACTACTTTATGCTTTTAGTTCTCTTTACGAAACTATTAATAAAGCAATCAGCAGCCCGTGCAGTGGTGGTTCATGAATCATCATTCTATACGCTGAGGTTGCCAGCCTCAAATGACTTTTACATCCAATAGCGAGGTTCACACAATAAAATTCACATGGTAATATACACATATATATGTTAGTTAACATGTTAGTAATAAAATATGAAACGTAAATCACAACTTACGCCAATCCTGGCTACAGACTTGTCGCACAGATGAATAGAAGAGACGAATCGTTCTCTTACAACACGTGTCTGGGATTTCTTTTAATTTTACCATAGATTGCCCCTTCTGACTCAGTGTTTTTTCAGTTTCTTAGTACCGGTGTTCCTTATTAAAATTTGAAAGAGAATCCATGTGCTTTATAAGTCTTATCTGGTTCTCCAATAAAAGGTCCGGATAACAATTAGGAATTATGAATCTAGTTTTCACTCTGGCGAAGGTCTGGTGTTGTCTTGGCGAGCGTGCAAATCACAGAGAAATAAAACTGTGAAATTGTCAGCCTATATTCCCTCCAGTGATGTATTGAATCTAATCAGAAAGATCATATCATTTCAAATCATGCAGGATAGGCTGTGATATTTCAAAATAGTCCAACGTGAAATAAGATGCGTGCCTGCAAAGGTCACGTATGACCAAATATGGACATCTGATGTCTTGCATACACTCTCACCAACTCATTTGAAGACTAATATTGTCTATAATGTAATAAATCCATGATTACTTTTTAACCAAGGACCGGAAGCGATTATATCACATTTGTCTGCCCACATGCACGGGTTATCATGTATTTCGCCAGACAAACAAATCTGGTTCTATTCAACCTCCTTGGATAACCAAGCCCCGCCGCTTGAAAGGGTAGTCAGACCGATATTGTGATAAAATATTATCGCCGGCCGGGTCACCAAACCTGGCGAAGCATAAATACGTCTGAGGAGTGGTAAACAATAAGATACGCATTACTCCTGTAACAAATACTGCCATAGTGGAGTGGCGTGTTAGAGACTTCACTATGCTATGTCCATCATAGAGCAAATTAGTGAAAATACAAATGAAAAGGCATGATTTATGCCAAATAAAAGCGATGAGTGAGAAAAATGAAGAAAGGATACTGCCGGAGGGCTGAAAGTGTGAGAGATCACACAAAAGAGCATGTTCAGACGTTTTGTCACAATCACTTCTACTCTAAATTTTCCCAAAGCTTCCATTTCCTCTACTGTTACACTGATAATATGAAGTTAAAAAAAAAAATAACGTGTTATTTGTATTGGCTCATATTACTCTTGGTTTCATTTCTGTCCCTGGGACCCCAAGATGCAGCAATAGTGAATGCAGTCAGCGACTCATAGCTTGACTGCCTGCGTCAGGACCAGCGAAACAGAGCTGGCCAAGACCATGCTCCACCTCCACGTGATGGTCCTGGAAACAGTCTGCAGCAGTGCAGGCTGGCTGAGCGAGCATGGATCGAAATGGGAAGGCAAACCTGGTCTTTAAAAAATGCCGTGCAGAAGTCGGATGTGTCGACCGAAAGGTGCAGATATCACAGGTTAGGCGCAAACAGACACAACGCAACCACCGTCCTTTTCAGGACGAACGAAGAAGAAGAAGAAGATTTCTGTCCCTGTTTGTGTTAGACATTTGCCGAGTGGCATTATTTCATCGTTGAATACAACTTTTACATCCGGCCATACTTTCTTTTGTTGTGTTTGATATTCTTTGCTGTGATAATGCAGTTAGTTTCTTTTGCGCTCATATGTTTATATATTTACTCATTA
Source organism: Oreohelix idahoensis (assembly GCA_024509875.1). Lineage (NCBI taxonomy): Eukaryota > Metazoa > Mollusca > Gastropoda > Stylommatophora > Oreohelicidae > Oreohelix > Oreohelix idahoensis. The sequence goes on from JAMPIV010017083.1 coordinate 64,038, forward strand.
CAATTTTTTTTCTATGTGTTTGAAGTTTCTTTGTTATTTCTGTCATAACCTTTCTCATTTTCCATCTGTATTTCATGTTTTTGATGGCGGCTGACGAAGAGTAATTCCGAAATGTCGTTAGTCTACTTTCTATCCTTCTCATGGACACATCCTTCTGTTGTTTGTCATCTCTAGCAGTTATCGAATCTTCATCTCATGTTTTTTTTTTTCCTCTTTGTGACTGCGGCTGACGAAGAGTAATCCAGAAATATCTTTCTACTTTCTGTCCTCCTTGTTCACATAATCTTCTTTTGTTTGTCGTCCGTCTTTGTTCCAATCTACCTCTTTCCTTTACCAGCCTCTGCTTATTCCGTCTCTATCTTAAGTACGCTGGAGAATGTTTGAGCAACAGTAACAAAAGATGAGCAAGAGGAAGGAAAAATGCAAGAGGGAACTGTGTGCCCGATTTTCAACCCTTAGAAAATTAATTTCTTTCGTATATGTCTGTCTAACTATCTACCTAGTCTGTCTAACTATCTACCTAGTCTGTCTAACTATCTACCTAGTCTGTCTGACTATCTACCTAGCCTGATTCTGCTCTTGAGTTAGGGAAGGCAAAGAAAGAAGGAGAGGAACTGGTTACACCACCTCATGATGATGATGGACCTAGTATTGTGAAGGCTTAAACAATTCACTCCCTACGGCAGTATCTGCTATGGGACTCAAAACTGCTCAAGTCTGGTCAAATCTCTCGCATACACTGGAAAACACAACGAGTCCCTAGTCATTCAGTAGCAGACTGTTCCAATGTTTCACTAGTTCTTATAACACACCATCTGATTATGCCTCAAATCACTGTCTTATTTACTGTATGAAGAATTCGATTTTTGTCAATCTTATTGTTTGTTTGGTTTGGTTTGGTTTGTTTGTTTGTTTTGTTTGTTTTTTCTCATTTAAAAAAAATATTTTTTTTTAAATATTTTTTTAAAACATACTTTGATTACGATGAATATTGCAAATGTATGATGTTATATTACTTTTTAATGATAAATGCCTAAATAATGCTTGCAGTAAACGGGGGGGATGAAAGGATACAGTATACATGATGAGAGAGAGAGAGAGAGAGAGAGAGAGAGAGAGAGAGAGAGAGAGAGATAAAGGGGGGGGGGGGAGAATGTCAGACGGGCCTGCGTGCCCAATTCTTAACCCTTTGAAAATAAAGTTCGTTCCTTCGTTCTATCTCTTTGTTTTCTTATCCACACTTACGTTGGATCCATCTATCCACTCTCTTTCTCTGTTTCTCTGTATACCTTTATGTTGTACTTCCTTTTGTCATCCATATCTTTCTGCTCCAAAATGTTTGTTTGTGCTGCCTCTTCATACTCATCTACTTCTTCCTTCGCCTTCACTCGATTTATAATGTCCTAACTTTAAAAAAATAATAATAATAATAACTTATTTTTTTAATTGGAATTTTGCCTCGATTTGGCGAGGCGCGCACCATTCAACCTAGTTACAAGGTCCGTCTGTTATATTAGGAAGCATGTCCAAATATAAAAGGACGTGCTATCTGGAATAAGGCGTCACAATAAATGTAACCTTTAGACTGACGCATACCTACGTGTGACAATAAATGTAACCTTTAGACTGACGCATACCTACGTGTGACAATAAATGTAACCTTTAGACTGACGCATACACTACGTGTGACAATAAATCTAACCTTTAGACTCACGCATGACAATTTGTCATATCCAACAATAGCGCCTTCTTCATGCTCCACGGACACTTGTCTGATTCTTTCCATCAGTTCCACATTAGTATGGCATCATATATCGGAAAACAGAGTCATTATCTTGAATTAACGACACTATATATCCTAATGATAACCTATCAGAGGTTGAAAGGAATATTTTTTCCCCTTCATTTAAAAAAAACAAATCCACACTAGTAATCTTCTGACACCATTTCAGTCCTTCCATTCTAAGTTAGCACTTATTTATGAAAGTCTGCAAATTCTTGGTTATCACTTTTATTGTTCTTCATGTTACAGAGTCATAGAAAGGATTGTTTTGAAATTTGAGTAGAAGATTCTAAAATGTGTGCTGGACTTGTTATCTATCTTATCGTCTTCAATATTGTGGATGTAATTGCTGATTCATTGTGTCGTTCTTGTCTTGATGGGTTTACCATGAAATTATCAGGTTACGCGAATGTATAGCTCTAAAATGTGTATTTATGTGCGCGTGTCTGTGTTTTTTGTCGATTTGTTTCCAAATATTTTTTTCTTCGGCTTTGGGGGATAATCTCCATTCATCTGTCTTCTTGACGAGTCTACATTTCACTGTCCCCAGCCTTTTCAAATTTGTTTCTGGGCTGACAGGCATTTGTCTTAGAGTTAGACTCCCAATAACGCTTTGTACCACGGGTGTGCTTGTATGTTCAATTTAACATTAACGTGCACACACATACACCCAAACTACATACTTTATATGCCAAGAAAACTTATGCTTAAGAACACATCAGCTCTAAAACATGTAAAATAAACCATAGTAAAACCACATATTTATGTGTGAAGTTGTCCACCATAAACAAAGAACACATCAGCTCTAAAACATGTCAAACCATAGTAAAACCACATATTTATGTGCGAAGATGTCCACCATAAACAAAGAACACACAGCTCTAAAATGTGTCACACAAACCATAGTAAAACCACATATTTATGTGCGAAGTTGTCCACCATAAACAAAGAACACACAGCTCTAAAACCTGTCAAACAAACCATAGTAAAACCACATATTTATGTGTGAAGTTGCCCACCATAAACAAAGAACACACAGCTCTAAAACCTGTCAAACAAACCATAGTAAAACCACATATTTATGTGCGAAGTTGTCCACTATAAACAAAGAACACATCAGCTCTAAAACATGCCAGACAAACCGTAGTCTTCTTCTTCGTACACTCTCAGACATCCACTTGAATGTTTTCAAAGAAGACAGTAGTCAGTTTGACGCTATTTGCATCTCCGTAGAGCTTTTCCACTAATGGTCCTGGTGTCGGCCATTTGCGCTTTCTCTGTTCCACATATGTTGGTTATCTTTGAAGCAGATATTCAGCAGTCATTTTATTAGTGCCACAGTTACACTCATCGGTAGTTCCTATCTTTAGCTTGTCGAATAAATGATATCCCAGTCTGTTGTGGCCAGTGCGGAGTCGGAAGATTACCACTTGTTCTCTTCTGTTGAGCTGGTGGTATGTTTCATTTTGTATGTGACCTGGATGCTCTACAACCCATTTGTACTTGTATCAGATTGATGGGATCCACTGGATCACAACTCTTTTGAATCGTTGACAGTAAAACCACATATTTGTGTGCGATGTGGTCCACCGTAAACAAAGAACATATCAGCTCTAAAGCATGTCAGATAAACCATAGTAAAACCAAATATTTGAGTGCGGTGTTTCCCACCATCAGGAGAGGACAAGAACATATTCAAAGGGGTACTGGAAGATGAGACAGGATTGTATTTCAGAGCTGGCATTTGCCGATTATGTTGCCCTGTTTGATAAATCAGAGGCACATCTTCAATCCAACCTGTAAGTCTGGAAGGAAGAGCTGGAGAAGAGAGGGATGGTCATCAGCAGCTACAAAACAAAAACCATGGTGATATCACGAGAGTAAAGAAGGCATCAGATTAAGCTGGAAGAACATGTCCTGGAGCAGGTCAACCACTTTAAATACCTCGGAACTGTCACAGACTGGAAGGGAAGCATCAAAGAAGGTTTGGCTACCCGAAGAGCAGCAGCTAGAGACTTTTTCATGCCATAAATTGAGGATTCCTCAGCAAAAGAGAAGTTGGTAAGAAAACGAAGATGACAGTATACCGCTCCACCTATGCCACAGTCTTGACGTATAGATGCGAGTCTTGAACAATGACTACAGCCCACAAAAGCCAGCTCCAAACCTCAGAAATGAGGTATCTGAGAAAGGTGGTTGAAGTAACAAGAAAAGACATGGTCCGCAATCAGACTGTACGTCAAGGCCTAAAAACTCAACCCCTGCTGACCCATGTAGAACAGTCGTGATATCACTAGGTTTTTGTTTTGTAGCTGCTGATGACCATCCCTCTCTTCTCCAGCTCTTCTTTCCAGACTTGCAGGTTGAATTGAAGATGTGCATCTGATTTAGCAATCATTGCAACATCATCAGCAAATGCCAGCTCTTAAATACAGACCTGTCTCATCTTCCAGCACCCCACTGAATACTTTCCTGTCCTCTCCTTACATGCCTTGATGACATCGTCCATGAGGAGTGTGACAAGATAAGGCGACAGGATATCACCTTGTCTTACACCAGTGGTGGTCCTGAATTCTTCTTTACGGTTTGCCGTCCTCACATAATTTCTGCAAGACGTAGAAGCTCTGTATAGCATGAATCAGAGGTGCTGGAATGTTCTTCCTTGCCAAACAGTCCCAGAGTTTGTTCCAGGGACCTTGTCAAATGCCTTTTCCAGATCTAAGAAGCAAAGATGGATCTCACTCTTATACTCAAGAGCCTTTTCACTCAACTGACTGAGTGTGAAGATTAGGTCTTGAGTACTTCGATTTGCTCGGAAGCCACACTGGACCTCATCCAATTCTGGCTCAGCTAGGCGTCTGAGTCTCTGCTCCAGTATTCTAGAGTAGATTTTACCAGAGACACTGAGAAGGGATATGCCTCTATGGTTTCCTAATTGTCGGTTGTCACCCTTTTTAAAAATCTGTTATTATGGCAATCTCCCAATCCTTTGGTATGGTCTTGTTGCACCAAGCTGCCTGTAGGACCCTTAGGAGTAGTAGGTCGCCTGCTGCTCCCATGTACTTAACCATTTCTGGTGTTATGCCATCATGTCCTGCTGCTTTGCCCATCTTGATTTTCTCCAGTGCTGCCTTCAGTTCTTCCATCTTTATGTCATCTTCATCACCATTGGTGTCCTCTTCTGTGTCTGTGGTTATTCTTCTTCTTGTTGTTTCTTGTATAAACTTCACTGTCTTTTGTAGTTCATACAGAGGTCCGTATAGTTTTGCTTCCAGTGTTGTTTCTCTGGGCCAGTGGGTTTGCCTCAATATATCATATTCGGGGCAATCTTGAAGTACATGCTCCGCAGTCTGGGGTGCCTGTACACATGGCTGAATTGCCAATCTTGAATTTTGTATACATGTGGCTGCGGAGTCGGTTGTGTCCTGTTCTGAGGCGCAGAATGACAATTTGTTCTGATCTGTTCATAGCTTGGTAGTCATCCTGTGTTGGTGTTGGTAGCTTTCTGATTGATTTGATCATCTTTTTCTTCTGAAGGTACGTAACTGGTACATTCTGTTGCTCGTCTGTAGCACCTTCTTTAGCCAGTCGGTCCACTCTCTCGTTTCCTGGTATTTCACAATGAGACGGTATCCACTGCATGGCGACCCTGCGCTGGTTGCACAGTTCAGAAAGTAGGGCTTGTATACCTGGAAATTTTCGGGACTGAAGTGCTTGGAGTGCTGATCTTGCATCCCATAGTGTAGAGCAGTAATCTAGATGTGTCTGTATATGTGAGGTGTAGAACAATAGTCTAGTGTCTGCGCCTAAGAAGTGTTTTATTTTGGCTAGCTGGTACGTCTTTTGAGCTAAGTGTTTGGTTAAATTCCGTACATGGGAGTTAAGTGCTGGTCAATCGTGATCACCAGAACAACGGGAATGTGAGCCTGTTAAAGTGTTCCAAACAAATTTACTTAGCAGAAGGCATTTGTTTTTCTAAAGTTCGTGGTTACAGGCCATCAGCGATTTGTGGTACTAACGCCGCTAGTGTGAGAGAAAAGCATCCATCCTAACCGCCTACAGTGGAAGAGAGTGTGGAGAAGGCTTTCGTCATCACAGAATTGATGAACCACAGCCAGGGCTCAGCTAGAGTTAAGTTTCTTGTCAAATAGGCGAAAGCAACGGACTTTTGATAAATCCTCACCTACGTCTCAGTGACGAATACTTTTATCTAAATTTCACCAATCTCTCCATATTTATTTTAACTGTTAAAGACTTCTTCTTCTTCTTTCGTTCGCTTGAAATATATTGTCTATATCTGCAATGTTGTTTCTTGTATAAACTTCACTGTCTTTTGTAGTTCATACAGAGGTCCGTATAGTTTTGCTTCCAGTGTTGTTTCTCTGGGCCAGTGAGTTTGCCTCAATATATCATATTCGGGGCAATCTTGAAGTACGTGCTCTGCAGTCTGGGGTGCCTGTCCACATGTACACATGCCTGAATTGCCAATCTTGAATTTGGTATACATGTGGATTCGGAGTCGGTTGTATCCTGTTCTGAGGCGCAGAATGACAATTTGTTCTGATCTGTTCATAGCTTGGTAGTCATCCTGTGTTGGTGTTGGTGGCTTTCTGATTGATTTGATAATCTTATTCTTCTGATGGTACGTAACTGGTACATCCGGTTGCTCGTCTGCAGCACCTTCTTTAGCCAGTCGGTCCGCTCTCTCGTTTCCTGGTATTCCACAATGAGACGGTATCCACTGCATGGCGACCCTGCGCTGGTTGCACAGTTCAGAAAGTAGGGCTTGTATACCTGGCAATTTTCTGGACTGAAGTGCTTGGAGTGCTGATCTTGCATCTGTCATGAATACTACAGGTTGTGGACCGAGATTTGTGTTCAACAGTTTCTCAGTTGCCACCTTGATTGCCTGGATTTCTGCATCATAGTTGTTAAAGAATTTCCCCGTTGGTACTCTGACAGTATCCCTAGTGTTGTTTGGGTATTCTATGTACACTCCTGCTCCTCCATTCTTTACTGCATTCTGTGCTGACCCATTCGTGTATACTCGGACCCAGAAGTCCTGTGGGTATTCATCATCCAGGAAACTGAGAGTGACTGTCCTACGTTGCACGCTGTTCTGTTCATCCCTGTCGAATATTCCTTTCACTTTTGTCTGGGTGTGTATTGGTAGTCCAGGCTTCTCTCTCCAAGGGGTTTGTTCTGGCACAGACTTTAGGGGGCTGTCAACTTCATGCAGGTCTGAGGTTTGTCTACAAAATCGTTTGGCCTGGTGGATAAAGCTGCTTCTTTTCAATCGCCCCATTGCTAGGTTTTTGAATATGTCCTTCATTGGATGGCTCGGCATACAGAGGAACTTTTCTGCCTGTGTTAGCACTTTCGTGTCTCTGCGTTCTCTCTGTGCTTGTATCCTCCCCATTTTCTCCATCTCCACTGCAGGCGTTGATTTCATTGCCCCCGTGATGACCCTAAGCTTCTGGTTTTGCACCTTATCTAGCTGTTGTAATGTGGTGTTTGATGCTGGACACCACGCAGCTGACCCATATTCCAGGTGTGGTCGTATGCCCTGCTGGTAAACTTTACTAAGTATTTTCCCGCTGGCTCCACTTAGTTTTCTCAGGATGGCTAACTTCCTCCTGGCCTTTGTTGCTGCCTTGTTGATGTGCTGCTTCCATGTCAGCCTAGCCTATCATCGAATGTAACTCCGAGATGGGTGGGTTTTTTATCTTCTCAGTAGCTCTTCATTTATCTTGATGACACCCTCTTTTTGTTTGGGAGAGAGGGTGAAGAGCGTAGTGCTGCACTTGTCTGTGTTGATGCTGACACACCATCTATTTGCCCATGAGTTTAAGGCATCTAAAGCTCTTTGTAGCAGTTTGGTGGCCACTGTTGCATGCTCATCTGTGCACCATATTACCAGGTCATCAGCGTACATTGCCACTTTCATTCCATGTGGTAGTTCAGCAACCAGATCGTTGATGTAGACTAGGAAAAGTGTGGGGGACAGGACCCCTCCCTGAGGGACGCCATGACGCAGAAGAATGTTCTTACTCTTGAGGCCATCTAGTTGTACTCGGGCTCTTCTGTTATGCAAGTATGCTTTCACCCATTTGTACATCCTACCATTCACTCTACAGTTTCTTCAGAAGCCCTTCTTTCCAAACCTTGTCAAATGCTTTCCTTGGATCTATCCATGCTGCTAGTACCAGTTTCTTATCTTGGAACGCATCCTCAATCTCTTGGGAAAGGTAAGTTGCCTGATCTTCGGTAGAGTAACACTGCCTAAAGTCCGCCTGCTGTGGTACAAGAAGGTTTTCACTTTCAAGGTACCACTGTAGCCTGAGGTTGATGATACGTTCCATTCTTTTGCAGAGACAGCTTGTAAGGCTGATTGGTCTGTAGCTGGAGGCCGTGGAACTGTCTTTTCCTGGTTTTAGGAGTGGTATCATGATTGCTTCCCTCCAGGTCTGTGGAACTCTGTCTGAGTTCCTGCAGATATTGAAGATCTGCAGCAGCTTTGTTTTTGCTGCGGTTCCCAAGTTCTTAACCATTTCATTGGACACTCCATCATCTCCTGGCGACTTTCTCATTTTCAATTTGGATATTGCAAGCTCCAGTTTTCTGAATGTGATTGGTGCCTCCATAACTTCAGGTATGTTTCCATCTCGTCCTGCATATTGTTGTTTCTCACGAGTCTCCTGTTGCTTCTCTGGGCTAAGTTCGATGTTGTTGTCTGAGAGCGTGTCGCCGAATTTAACATCTTTAAATGGCTCCGTTTGTTGTAGTGGGTATTCCATGCAACTATCGTCCTCTTCCTCATCTTCGATTGCTATAGCGACCGCCAAGAGATGTTCGGGGGAAGACACCGGTCTTTCCAAATATTTCTTTAACAGATTTATGTAGTAGACTTTTTCCTTACCTTTTATAGAGATCTTGTAGTTCGTTCTCGAGATCTTTTTAAAGACGGTAAACGGCCCTTGCCATCCGATGCGTAGTTTGTTGTTTCCGGTAGGAAGTAACAACAAAACTTTCTCTCCTGGTTGCAATTCAATTCTCTCTTTCGCTGCTTTGTTGTATCTTTTAGCGTGCTTCATGCGTGCGCGCTTAAGGTTGGCTGTTGCTAGGTCCCATCCTAGTTTTACCCGTTCCTATAACTCAGATACATACCTAAATGCTGAGACAACTGTCTCATCAGCCTTCTGATCTGTCAGTGACCGTAGTAAGGTTTCCAGCGGGCCCTTAATAGGTCTGCCGAATAAAAGTGTAGCTGGCGGTAACCCTGTAGAGGCCTGGGGGACTTCCCTGTAGGCAAATAAGGCTGCAAGAATGTAAAGGTCCCAATCTTCAGGTTTCTCTTGTCCCAGCTTACGTAAGATCATGGTGAGGCTTCCGTTGACACGGTCTACTAACCCACTTCCGGCCGAATTGTAGAGGCTGATATAGATACGCTGGTACCTCAAGATCTTAAAGATCTCCTCCATTAACAGGCTACGGTACTGGGATCCGTTATCCGTCAAAACTTGTTGAGGAAATCCCAACCGTGTAAAAATCTGCACTGGGGCTTCTGTGACATGCTTGGAATCCGTGCATGTTAGCGGTTTAGCTTCGGCCCACATAATGCATGTGTCGACTAAGGTCAGGATAAACCTGTTCCTTCGTTTAGTCCTTTCAAGGGGTCCTATAATGTCGACTGCCACCCGTTCAAATGGGGTCCTCACTGTTGGCATTTCTCCCATAGGCACTGGGGGTGTCCAATGCTTGGGTGCCACACGTTGGCACTTGGTGCATGATTTAACATATCTGATGATGTCAGTGTTCATTCCTGGCCACCAGTAGTGAGTAGATATTCGCTGTATAGTGGCGTTTTGTCCCATATGTCCGCTAAAGAGAAGAGAGTGCCCCATTTCTAAGATTTGTTCTCTGTACTGTGTCGGTACTAGGAGCTGATTATGTCCCTGTTCAGGGTCTCCCGTTCTTCGATACAGCACTCCATCCTTAGAAAAAAATGTCTCCGTTGTGTCTGGGGTCCTTGGCCATGGGCAGTTTCTTAAAGCAGGGCTCCAATGTAGGGTCCTTTTGTTGCGCCTCTTTCAGTTCCTTAGGTAACATGTTAGGTGCAGGCTCCCGGTCCTTTTGGGTTTGCCCTCTTGTAGTTACTGCTGCCACAATCGGCTCTTTCGGTCTCCCTATAAACACGTATCTACAACCAAGTATGATTAGGTAGATCGGATCCTCCATTATAGCCGCTTTGATAACACTACGGACGAAATCCGAGTGTATCTCAACCAGTGCGACTGGAAGCGTTGTGGGTGCATCTCCTTTAAAAACTCCACATAATTTGACGGTTTCTTCTGTTTCTTGACCTGATTTGACCAATCAATCAATACAATCAAAGCTCAAACCTGTATCAAACAAACAATAAGTGGAAGTCCCGTTCAATATAACAGTTCCTCGCGTAGAAGGCCTCTCACCCTCAGGTTGAGAATCACTGACCGTACTACTCCGTTGCGAGGCTGTTTGTAAACAACCGATCCGATTAGGGCCGGTTTGTTTTCCCTGATCAGATATCCCTGGCGCAGGGGTTTTCCCTTTGTCGTATCCTTTCTGGCTGTGTTGCCATGGGAGTCGCTTGGGATGATCACGGGTTTCTGTGGGGTATCGGGTTTTGTAGAATTTCGATTTTCCTTGGAGAGGGGTGTGGGGTAAAGTTTATCTTGGGTTTTGGTGGGAAAATGATTGGGAAGACTGTTCTAGATTATTTTTGCGAGAAGGCTCATCTGTAGGTTTGCGTTTTGAGCCTAAAAGCTCGGCTAGCGCGTTTGTATAACGATCGGACTTACTCAAGATGTCTTCAAGCTTTACAGCTCCTTGTTCATCAAGAAAAATCTACGGGTTTCGTTTGACAAAGTGCTTTTGATATGTTCGGTTAGAATAAGCTCTTCTAACCCTTCAAAAGTGCAAGGAAGTTCTGAAAGCTCCAAACAGTTAGTCAAATATCCTTTCAGACGAGAAGAGAACTGGGCATACGTCTCGGCTCCCTCCTTCCTGCTGTTCCGGAAAAGTTGCAAAGATTTGCGAGCGTTCATTTCGAAGCGCTCAAGTAAAGCTTTCTTAAGCATGTCGTAATTGTCTTGATTGCTGCTTCCCAGTTTCACATACGCATCATACGCATTTTCTTTTAAGGCGTGGGAAAGTTTCAAGCACCATCGCGAACTTTCCAAACCGTACAGTGTTGCCATTCTCTTAAATCTTTCTAGATAAGTATCAATTTTCTCATTGGGGCTTGGGAAGGATTCTAGGGCAAAAGACATAGCAGCTAATTGGGGAGACTGACTACTGGAGTGATCAGTTGAGAGTGACTGAGGTGACGAAAACCCTCCGTTGCTGGAGCTAGACGCTGCACCATGACTTTGGACCTCTAAAGTTTTAAGCGCCAATTCGTGCTGACGTCGTTGATCATTCTCTCTTTCCTCATGTTGTCTCTCTCTCTCTTTCCTCATGTTGCCTTAAGTTTTGCACGCTCAGCCATGGCTACTAACTGACTGCTAGTTACCCGAGAAAGAAAGAAGAAAAGGATACACTGCCCCTAACCAATTAAGAGAAATACGAGTACAAAAACAATTTCTGTTTTTACTGTGTTTCCTCCTCCCTGTTACTCAGTTGTCTAATCTATCGCTGCTGTTAACTGGCAAAAAGCCTCCTAACGCAGACGACTTAAACCATAGAGATGGTAGATCAGGCTAAACAACTGTAAATCTACTATTAATAATAATAATAATAAATTCTTTAAGCACCAAACACGGCGCATAAGGCAGAAACCAGTGCTCTCCAGGTTGTTCGTTGTGACGCCACTCCTCTTAGCTCTTGCACATTATTTAGGCCCAACGTTCTTCCTTCTCTTATTATTGTTCTTCTGAGTGTTTCTTTTGGTCTTCCTTTTTTCCTCTTACCCTCAGGAACCCAAGTGAGCGCCTGTAGTGGTATTCTGTTGTTTTGCATTCGTAGGACATGACCGATATATGACCATCGTCTTTTCCTTATATAGTCGGAGACATATTTCTGCCTAGAGTCTTCTCTTATTTGTCGATTAGTCTTGAATTCTTTCCAACTGATGTTCATGAGTTTTCTAAGACATTTGTTCTCGAATGTATTCAGCTTGTTCTCCAATGATTTTGTTATTTTCCAACTCTCACAGCCGTATGTTAACACTGAGATAACATTTGAATTAAACAGACGAAGCTTGGTATGTATATTCAATGATCGTAATTTCCAAATGTTAGATAATCTATTGAAGGCGCTAGCTGCCAAAGCAATTCTAGTATGAATTTCTCTTGTTGTGTCACCATCCTGAGTCATTTTACTGCCTAAATAATTGAAACTTTCAACTTTCTGTAGTTTTTCCCCGTTCACGGTGATATCACACCCGTGTGTTACCGGGGCCCGAAAGGGGAGCAAAGAATAGTAACACTGTCCCCTGCCAAGCATGTCGTAGAAGGCGACTAAGGAGGGTTGGGCATGGGGCCGGTTACCCCATCCTGTAAAAAAAAAAAATTTAAACCACAAAAAACTTCAACAAATATGGACAAGTCAAATAAAGAAAATAAAACACAGCCATCCAAGACAGGGGAAGGTCCTCTCGCGGGGAGGCGTATGATGCAACACAGAGAAAGCCGAAAGGAGTCTGTGTTGCTGACTAACCTTCTTTCTTCTAGGAGAACTTCCAGATTTGGCACCTGGAATGTTCGGACATTGAACGAACAAGGGAAAGTGGCACAAGTAGCAGCAGAAATGAGGGAATACAACATCGAGGTTCTGGGAATGTGTGAAACAAAGTGGAAGGGGGTAGACAGGAAGAAACTCATCACAGGTGAATTGGTGCTGTCCTCAGGACACGAAGACGAAAGTTCACACCACAGTGAAGGGGTAGCTCTTATGTTATCTAAAGAAGCACAGAAAGCACTCATTGAATGGGAAGCTGTGGGACCCAGAATAATAACAGCTATTTTCAAAACAGCTAAAAAGAAAATTCATGTCAATGTCATCCAATGTTATGCACCAACTAATGACAAAGAAGAGTCTGTGAAAGAAGCATTTTATACTAAACTACAGGAAATTATGGATAAAGTAAAAAGAAGAGACATCACAATTTTGATGGGTGACATGAATGCAAAGATAGGTACAGTCAATACTGGATTTGAAGAAGTCATGGGAAAACATGGGCTAGGAGTAATGAATGAAAATGGAGAACTATTCGCAAACTTCTGTGCTTCAAATCAACTGGCTATAGGAGGAAGCATGTTTCCACATAAGAGAATACACAAGGCAACATGGATATCACCAGACCATAGAACAGAAAATCAGATCGATCATATATGCATAAAGAAGAAGTTTAGATCATCATTGCAGGATGTAAAGGTATATAGAGGAGCAGATGTGGCATCAGATCACCATCTTCTGATAGCCAAAGTAAAAATGAAACTCAAGAGATATGCAACAATGCAAAATTATAGCCAACAGTTTAATGTAGGACAGCTAAGAAATCAAGAAACAAGAGACAAATTTGCGGTCACAGTATCCAACAAATTCCAAGTGCTCCAACAGTTGGAAGATGTAGAGAATACAGAAGACTATTGGCAGCAGGTCAAAACGGTATGGAAGGAGACATGTGAAGAAATACTGGGGAAAAGGGAAAGACAACAAAAAGCATGGATAACAACAGAAACCATCAATAAGATAAAAGATAGAAAAAACAAGAAAGCAGAGTTAAACACAAGCAAAACCAGAAGTTCCAAAGCCAAGGCTCAAGAAGTGTACACAGAAGCAAACAAAGAAGTAAAAAGAAGTATCAAAAGAGACAAGAGGAAGTATATTGAGGAGTTGGCAAGAGAGGCAGAAGATGCTGCAGCCAAAGGAAATATGAGAGAACTGTATAGCAGCACAAAGAAGCTAACAGGGAAATACAAGCAAACAAGTTGCCTCATAAAAGATAAGAATGGGAAACTGCTCAGCAATATACAAGAGCAAATGAAGAGGTGGACAGAATATTTTGGGGACCTTCTCAATAGACCAGCTCCACAAAACCCGCCGGACATCCAGCCAGCAGAAGAAGAGCTACAAATTAACGGTGAAAGACCAACGAAGGAAGAAATAAAGAAAGCCATAAAGCTTCTAAGAGATGGAAAAGCGTCTGGACCTGATGGCATTCCAGCAGAGGCCATCAAAGCAGATATCGACACGGCTACAGAGATGTTATATAAATTACTTGGTAAAGTCTGGGAAAAAGAAGAGATACCAGCAGAATGGAAGGAAGGATATCTGGTTAAGTTGCCTAAGAAGGGAAATCTACAAGAGTGCACAAATTATAGAGGAATAATGTTACTATCAGTGCCAGGAAAGGTATTGAACAGGATTATCCTTGAGAGATTAAAGGAGTCCATAGACAAGAAATTGAGAGATGAACAAGCAGGTTTTCGACAAAACAGATCATGTACAGACCAGATAGCCACTTTGAGAATAATAGTTGAACAAAGTCTGGAATGGAATTCACCACTATACATCGGATTTGTGGACTACGAAAAAGCATTTGACAGTGTGGACAGAGAATCACTTTGGAAATTGATGAGGCATTATGGAGTTCCCCTGAAAATCATTAATTTAATAAAGAAAACCTATGAAGACATGACGTGCAGAGTTCTTCATGAAGGACAGCTTACAGAACCATTTGGGATAAGAACAGGAGTGCGACAGGGATGCCTCTTGTCTCCATTTCTTTTCTTGCTGGCAATAGATTGGGTTATGAGATTATCGACAACACACAACAGAAATGGAATCCAGTGGACTCTGACTAAGCAGTTGGATGATCTGGATTTTGCTGATGATTTGGCTCTCCTGTCCCATAACCGTAATCAGATGCAGGACAAATTGAAAACACTCGATGAGAGGTCACAGCAATTGGGTCTGAAAATACACAGGGAAAAGACAAAAATAATGCGAATAAATGCAGGTAATGAAAACAGGGTTGAACTTGAAGAAACGCCAATACAAGATGTAGAATCATACACATATCTTGGCAGTAATATAGACAAAGTTGGAGGAACAGACAGCGATATCAAAATAAGAATACAAAAAGCAAGAGGAGCTTTCATTGCATTGGGAAATATATGGAGATCAAGAGAAATAGGATCCAACACGAAAATAAGAATCTTCAACTCAAATGTGAAGTCAGTCCTATTGTATGGCTCGGAGACATGGAGAACAACAAAGACAACAACCAAAAAGCTACAGACTTTCATAAATGGGTGCTTGCGTAGAATAGAGGGATTAAAATGGTATGACAAGGTTACCAATGTGGAACTGATGACAAGAACTGGACAAGTGCCAGTGGAACAAGAGATGAGAAGAAGACGATGGCGATGGATAGGACACACACTGAGGAAACCTGTTGATAGCATTACAAGGCAGTCCTTGTTCTGGAACCCCCAGGGCAAGAGAGGCAGAGGAAGACCAAGAAGTACATGGAGAAGAGAGTTGGAAACAGAGGTGAAAATGATGAGGAGAACATGGAAAGAACTTGAGATGATGGCACGTGACAGGAGGACTTGGCATGTGTTTGTTGAAGGCCTATGCTCCTTTGGGAGTGGAGGGTTATGAATGGAACGGTGATATCAAAGGTCTCATTAGAAAAGTTCATAGCTTTAGTTTTAGATGCATTTATTTGGAGACCTATTTTAACCGAGAGATGACACAAAATATTTACTGCTTCTTGGGATTGTCTGGGTGTTGAACTTAAGAATGCTAAATCATCTGCGAAATCCAGGTCCCCCAGGAATTTTCCATTTGTCCATTTTATACCTAATTGTTCATTGTGGGTATAGTTTCTCATAACCCAATCAATAGCTATTCCAAAAAGTAGTGGTGACATAATACAGCCTTGTTTCACCCCTGTTTCTACTGTAAACCATTCTGTATTCCCTTTATTTGTTCTAACACAACATCTTGCATTGTCATATAGCGCTTTGATTATATTCACATATTTTGTTGGAAAACCATAGATTGTAAGTATCTTCCACAATGATGGCGGTGTAGACTATCAAAGGCTTTTTGAAAATCGACGAAGGTGATAATAAGTGGCGATTGCATTTCCACTGATTCTTCTATAATTGTTCTTAGCGTGAATATTTGATCAATACATGATCGTTTCGGCCTGAAACCCGCTTGTTCTTCTCTGATCTTTTCGTCAGCATGCAATTTAAGTATTTCTAACATCATGCAACATAATAATTTTCCAGGTACTGATAATAGAGATATACCACGCCAGTTATTACAGTCTGATAGATCACCTTTCTTCGGTAACTTTACAATAATACTGTCTTTCCATTGTTGTGGTGGTTGTTCTTCTCTCCATACTTCATTTATAATATCTAAAATTCTCAAGAGGTTGTTGTCATTAACTGCTTTAATCATTTCCCCTGAAATTTCGTCAACTCCAGCAGCTTTAAAATTTTTTAATCTTTTAACAGCTTGTTTGATCTCGTCCAGCGTGAATTCATCGCAAGTTATTGGCAAGGTGGTTGTGGGTGTTTCATTATTAAAATCAGGTGTTATTGTTGGTGGTGGTCTGTTTAGCACCTCCATGAAGTGCTCAGCCCATCTCTTCATTTGTTCTTTTCCTGTTGGTATTGAATTCCCTAATTTACCTTTAACAGGTGTTTCCATAGCAGTAGGCTGGTGACATAGTTGTTTTGTAATTTGATAAAGGCACCTACTATTACCAGTTCTTACAGCATTTTCAGCTTCTACGGCCAGTTCATTTATGAAATGTCTTTTATCTCTTCGAGTTTTTGTCTTCACTTCTTTATTTAACAAGTTATAAGTTAGTTTGCAAGATTCAACTGCATTATGTGTACTTGCCGCTAGTAGTTTAAGTTTTGCTGTTTTCCTTTCTTGTATTTTATCCCAAGTATCTTCTCTCATCCATTTTTTCTTTTTATGTACTAGGTATCCGGTGGTCGCTACAGCTGCTTCTGTCATTGCTGTTCTCAGTTGTTCCCATTTAGTATCGATTGTCTTGGTGGTGATATCGTTGTCAATTTTGCCTAAAGCTATGGAAAAAAAATTTTAATTAAGGGGGAAAAAATTTCCTTATTTAATTCCACCACGCTCACCCACACCTGGAGTCAGTTTGGAGCTAGGGAAGGCGATTAACTTGGCGACTGCCCAGTGCACTTCCTTTGCTATGCTCAGGCCCCACCTCTCCAATAAAATTGTGATTGTTAAACAATCACGCGTACCAGCGGTCTTTTTGTACAAAAATTATTATATATCATATCTCCAAAAAAGATCACCATCAAAATCAAACTGCATGTAAACTATAAGATGCTGTGGAAAGAAACAAATTTCTAAATTGTGTGGTCAGAAACCAGTAACTAAGAACGTTGTCTAGGGGATAATTATTATTACTTTTCTTTACTCACAACACAGGACGCACAACACACTCTATCTAGAATTAGACTAAGATACGATAACAGACGTTAGTCATTTATCTAGACTCAGACTTAGATCAAATCCTGGACACGAGCACCCATTCTGTCGTACCGATAAGTTTGAGAGTTATTTTAGGTCCCGTCTGAGTAGAGTGGATGGGGATAAGTACGTGAGACAAAAAAAGGTGTGAGAAATAGATTTCACGGGTGAATGGTTTAAGGAGAAGATATGTCTCTGGAATGAGTAAGTTTCTCTAGTCCAGCCTATCTATACGACTATAATTTAGTACAAGAAAATCTTTCCCTCCTCATACATATAAATATGAGTTTGACTACACACACAGCTATGTGACAACAAGACACACAAACATGAAAAACTACGGTTAATTGGGTATGGGTCTGACCAACACACAAAGTTAAGTTTCTTTTGTTGTTTATTATCATTTAAACTTGACAACATCAAAGATCAAATAAATCAGATTTACATACATGTGATGATATACATTGATACACCGATCCAATTTGTAGTATTTATAAAGTCAAAATAATGTAGAAATAAAAATTTGTGGAGTTGTGAGGTTTCGTCTTCGCCCACGCCAGCAATCGTATGGATTTTAGCAGACAGTTACGAAGAATAAATAATACTATCTTTCCCTAACGTCCTTGAAACTATTTAGAACATTGGGACACGATCAATCCGGTTTTCATCTGGAGGGGAGAGACGGAAAATGATACACTGACACGCGTTGGTTGGAAGCAAAAATTGAAAAATACGCGCGACATTGGTTTTGGCAGATTTGAAAATGCAACGAAAAGCCAATACTTGTTCGTTTCATAGGCACGCAGTTTGACATATATAACCACACACACAGCGCAGTGTCTGCCAAGTAGCGTATTTTTCTGACGTAACGACTTGTGGTTTCGGTTTGAACAACGGGGGAGAGGGGACCAAATGGCGTATTTATATAAAAGTAGAAATTGCCAAATAATATGGAAAATATATGGAATTCATTATTACTGGGAATGGGGCCATAAAACCTAAGTAGTTTGATAGAATATGATCTCCTGATAAATATTATGTTACAATTTTCAAAATTGCCCCATTAATACTAAAGATATTGACAAAATACTATATTGGTTTGTACAGACTGACAAACAGACCCTCGTTTTTGCATTCACTATCGGTGACAATTTTTTGCACGCGTTGTTGAAAAGAAGCAGAAGAGGGAGGGTCAAAGTCCAAGTGGGGAGTTTGAAAGAGGGAGAGATATTATTGGGTGGCTCAAACTGAATATTGTTTTTGGTAGTGTTAGGCCAAAAGGCAAGTCTATTTTTAACTAACGCCAAGATCGGACGGACCGACCGACAGAGGTACACCACTTTAGTGTGTAATTTTGGCTTTATTTTTCAAATTCAAATCATAATTGGAGGTCGTCCGATCTCATTGGCCAACACATTTAATATTACTGAAAACTTAGAAGGCTCGTCGCCATTTGCAGAAATACTGTCCCTCAGCCAGGACGATGTACTGAAGTATGAATTTTAACTAAAACTAAAGTAAATACTTAAACAAATTCAGAGTCAAGCCGGCAGCAAAGCTGAATCTGTGCCATGGTCATCGTTCCTGTGTTTATTCATTGAATTCGTGGTAAGGCAGAAATTATTAATATTTTATTTAAAAATGTGAGTGAGAGATACTGCCAAATGAAAAATATTACGACAGTAAGTACATAGTCGAGGTCCCTAGCTGACTTCTGCAGGGCCTAGAGGTTGGTTTATCTTATAACAAATTACCAGAGATGTAGAATACACATGTTTTCTTAGGTGGTCAGGTGGAAACATATCACCCACCTTATTGTATGGAAAAAAGAGATTAATGATAATATGGCAGATACAGTGCAGCCATTAGAGGAGAGGAATGTGAAAAAACTGGTACACCTTGTTATGTGGATGAGTTGGGTTGGTCAGATAGATCTGACCCAGGTCTTTTATTTTGCATGTATTATAATTTGTGGAAATAGTAGATTAAACATGATGTAAACAAGGAAACATAATTTCATGTTACAGGGTTTTTTGTCTGGCACTAGTCCGGTGCCAGATTTCTGAGTGAAGAATTTGAGAAGACTTTGTATTCCAGTAGTGATAGGTGTACACGCTGTCTACCCTATTACTTTTGGACAAATATAACAGTGGCCGTTGGCCGGAGTGACAACTGACAGCTACTACATGTGCTAGATAAGTATATAATCTGGCACATGATCGTTCATCAACGAAAATTAGTGTTTCCCTAATTGAAATAAATAAAACTATTTCCACCCAAGAAATTAAAATTAAAAGTTGTGAAATAAAGACATGGGAGTGATTACAGAATCCCGACCCGCCATCCAGTGCTAGTTTAACAGTAGTATTAGAAATATTTTAACCTCATTATTAGATTTTAAAATATGTGTTTGGACAGATTGTCCCTTTTGTGTCATTGCATTGCATTTATGTATATAAATTGATTTCATTTGAGTTGAAAGTCCTGACCAGAAGAATACTAGGTTCAGGACAAAATAAAATTGTAAAAAATAGTTTAATACCAAAATTTCAAACACGGTGTTAGTTCATTTGATCATAGACATTGATATTTGTTGATGTGTGTGTGTTTTATTATTAAATTACCATCACACCACATGTTCATAACCCTAGACACTAGACGTAATTATCATACATACTAGTCAAGAATAAGTCTGAATGAGATCATAAGGTGGTAGCAGAAAGGCTCCCTGAGAACTCACCCTAATAATTGTTATACTCAGGGGCCTTCACAGCTGACCTCATTCAGTACAATATAAATACATAACAACAACAGTTCATAACATCTAAATCACCACAATACATATGAAAATAACAATAAATGTGCCCTCCCCTTATTGAGAAAAAGAACCCAAAAAAGTTAATAACCCAAAGGTCTAATGTTAGCGCTATGTTACAGAATAGACAGTTGTCACATATATATGTAAATAATGCAACAGTGGCCCGTCCACCTTTGCTTCCCCATCTAAGGTTTATAATTTTTGCTACGCGAAACCACGAAATTCACTGACTGTAGACTGACCTTTGAAGCCACGCCTATTTTTTTGTTGACATGCGCTGACAAGGTTTACCTACGTTCAGACAGGCTAAAATAACAGTCAACGAGAGCCATGATTCGCTATCTCAATTATCACGCAAGCTGATTTGGCCATTATCACTGTTGAACAGACAGAAGCGCGCGGATAGATATAAGCGGCTTCTTTGATCAGGGAAAAACGCGGGCAGAGAGCTCCCAACTTACCTGTTTGATGTTCAACATTTCAGGGGACTTAAGCAAATGCAAAAGGGGCGATAATTATTTTTACCGACCACATTTGTTGGTCCGTGATCCCAGGAGACGTAATTATCTGATCTACAGCAGAGAGACGAAATCAAAGACGGTCTGTTCGCTGAGCTAATGTCTATGTTGTTGGTCGGCATCAGTGAGCAAAAAATCTTCATCTC
Organism: Oreohelix idahoensis; assembly: GCA_024509875.1. Taxonomy (NCBI): domain Eukaryota; kingdom Metazoa; phylum Mollusca; class Gastropoda; order Stylommatophora; family Oreohelicidae; genus Oreohelix; species Oreohelix idahoensis. The sequence continues at coordinate 84,825 of JAMPIV010017083.1, forward strand.
GGGAGTCGAACGCGTTGATTTCCCCTGATACGGCTGAATGCGCGATTTCTCGCACCAGTTAGTGAAATAACAGCATTTCTGTATAAATACTCCGTCCTCTCAAAGTCAGTATCTAGTCGCTTCGGAATTTTTTGGAAATATCTAGCTCGTTATTCTAGAGCCATTGTGAAAGTGTGTGATAGCATTCCGTGGAGATAGTTTCATTTCTGATTGCAGTACTGGATATTAGTATTTAAGTGAATTAATGTGTTAAGTTCATCATTATAATTCACTGGGATTTTTTTATGTTCTAATACTAGCGCAGTAAATAACGCACAGCTAAATTTTTCCAGTGTAATGTAGATTTAATCACCCGCTCTTACCCAGAAAGAGATGTTTTAATTGACAAATAAATACACTAGGCGATTGACAATTGACGGAATATAAACTCATTTCTAATTCGTTAGGTGTAATTATATAAGTGACTAGTGGAATATCCTGTGGCGAAACAAATAGCTAGTTATGACGGAGAGGATGAGATCTTACCTTACGCGGGATAGGATAGGATATTGATAATGTGATTAAATGTTTTGTTTTCTTCCAAATTTAGTACTGATCACAAACCAGCCTGCCAGCGGTCTAACTAGTACCAGTAAACATTTCTTATTTATTATCGGGTCTTCGATGTTGACCTGTTTGGTCCTCTTGCTTCATCCAGAGAGTCCAAACATATAGACTATAAGAATCAGTATAACTGGACATACAAAATACCCAGAAGTTTACATTCAATTTTATCAGCCCACTGTGGCCAAATATATACATATATCATATTTTCCCGACTACTGACCATTGTGTGTTTCAAGTGGATTTATTCAGGAAGAATACTGGTTTTATAATCGGCACTAAACCCCCAGAGAGAGAAAACCGATAGGATATACCTTCATCATCATTATTTTACTAACAGTTTACCCACCAGACATTTCCTTTAACTATTGGAAGTACGGTCTACTGTGAACACTAGATCGCGGCTTATATTTTGCTACATGAACTATCTGACGTGACATTATCATATCCAATAACCACTACCACAGTAGGCGTTCCCCCTTAGGAAAATTAATTATTCGTGGAGGAACTGGGGCTTACTTCGGAGAAGCACAACACTGGATTAAGTTACATGTTCATTTCTGTTTACGTCCAAGAGGTGGTTAACCAAGTAATAGGTAAGGTGTGATTGATGTGGCCAGAAGAGATTGCGAATGGAGGCTGATAAAGAGGAAAAGAGATTGCAAATGGAGGCAGAGGAAAAAAGATTGCAAAGGGAACATGAGTTGAGGCTGAAAGAGCTGTAACTTCAAGGACATGTTATAGGCAATGGAAGTAGCTCAACTACCTCTGATACTAGTGCAAGTCAGGGCGCCTCAAATTCAGCCATGAATTTCCATTTGGACCCATTTGTGGAGAAGGAAGATGATATTGAATCATTTTTAAGTAGGTATGAAAGATTAGCTACTAACTATGGCCTAGAGAAAGAGAAGTGGAGCCTAAAGTTATCACAAGGGCTGAGGGGAACTTCTTATGAAGTTTTTTTCTAAATTAAGTAGAGAAGACCAAGAAGATTGGTACCACCTGTCAACGGACATCTGTGAAATTTTATTGGCCAGGTGTAGCTGAGGACTTTTCTCAGTTTGTGGGGGCCTGTGCACAATGTAGCAAGGTAAACTCCACACATGGAGAAACTAACCAGGACCTAGAAAAGCATTGTGGCAAACATAGGCCTGAAAATAAAATTAAACATAAACAGGTAGACAGAGTGGATAGGATGGCACCTTTTCACCAACCGTCTTCCATAAAACCAGTAACACTGGCAACTCTGCGTATGGTACGAAGAGTAAACACAGACCAGTCTCACCCGACACAATGTAGGTCGGATTTCTTGGAACTGGCTAAAAATAGAATCGGTTGTCAGCAAAATTTGAAACCGAAACTGAGGGATTTCCCCAGAAAGGTTGGGAGTGGAGATTGGCCAATTGGCCTAATGTTCAGCTCACCTCAACATACAGCTATTAAATTCGCATTATGAAGGGCACCGGTGACAGTGGTAGTTGGCCGACCCCATAGTCCATTGGAAGTATTGTACGGACATTGGATTGAGATCACACATATTATAGCAATTGCTAAAGGGAGAATTGATTCTTGGTGCAGGAAATTCATTTCCCCATATTACATATTATTTCGCCAGTGACGTTAGGCTGTGAAAACGCCTGGTGAAAATGGACTTACCTGAATGGCAGAAAATAGAGTCACGCATGAATATTAGTAAAGGATATTACCAGATTCCAATCAAGCCTAAGCTCAGACCATTGATGGATGTGATCACCTCGGAGGGGCACTATGAATTCATATGTTGCTTTTTGGATTGAAAAATACTCCGAGTGTTTTATCCAGGCTGATGAGGAAATTACTGGATCCCTTACATAACTCAGCTATCAGCAATTTTATAGATTTCCTCCTCATAAATATTGGAACCTTGAGGAACATCTAAAACCTCTGGACATGTCATTGAACAGACTCAGAGAAGAGTAATGGTGAATATTGATTGATAATCAGCCTTTGACAGGCAGCAGCACCTGGGCTGTTTATTTAATACAGCATGAGATATATCCCTGGATCTCAGAATGTTGGGTGCCTACTTGAATTGACCCACCTGCATGAAACCAGGATAACACTAATGCAGAGTGAAATTCAATTTGGCGTAATATTACGTGATTGTAATACAGACATGAAAGCTTCACTAGTGGTTCACGCTTTTTTAACGGGGGAGATATGTCGTAATTTGAATCTGTCTAACAACACGTCAAATTTACCGCTCGAAAATATCGAAGATAAACAGTACAATTATAACAACCAATGGAATCGCTCCTTTTCTAGTAGTGATAAGAAAACATTTTTAGACCTGACAATAGGGCCTATTTTGTGTTTTTGACAGAACGAAGATATTTTTTATTTCCTAAAAACTAAAGATAGGGAAACAGAAAGGAATAGCTCAAATTATAGCGGGGATATTACTTAAGAGGTAAGCGTAAAGATTTCCTCATAATAAAATTTTATTGTACGAGAAAAATCAGTTTTAATGATAATTTTACTTCAGGGTAATCCCCAATTTAGTTAGTTAAAGTATGCACAGATCTAAATGCACTGGGCTAACTAAAATATTAATAGCTAGAACGATAGAGATAAATTCCCAGTTTTATTGGAGCTTTAAATAATTGAAATCGGCCCAAAAATAAGCAAAATAATAAATATTTAAACTTAATCACATTATACGGTAGTGCTGAAAAACGAGCAGAGGGAAAATTTTTAACGCCAGTTTTGACTGTGTCTCGATTGGTCGAGCACGGCGGTATAAAGGCCTTGAACTTGGGTGGATTCTTGCCACAACCATTTCAAAACTTATACACTGAGCTGAGAAGAGCGCAAATGTATTCTGTCAAACTTTGCCGCCTGTATTGAAAGCAGACTTAAAGGGCCCATTAAGATCCAGTATCAGCTTATGTGTGTTACCTGAGGGTTTTGTCCTGGTATATTTCAAGTTCATGAGACACACATGTGAGAGGAGCTATGGTGGTGTACTGTTCTTCAGTTTGATAGAGCGAAAGCCACATATCCCAACCTAGAGTTCATAGTATGTGCGAACCAAGCCAGGATTGGAGGTGTCTCAGACTTCATGCCAGTTAAGTGGACATAGATCCACTTGACAGATGATCCAGCACCCATATAAGGAACTAAAATAAATAAAATAAAAGCAATAAAGACTCAAAGAAAAACTCTAATAATACAGACTTGTTATAGACTTAAACATTATAACGTGATGAGTCACAGCGGACCATATTCAACTTCTATTACGTTACCAGCCAGGGACATTGATACCAAGATTGTGAACTAGTGAATGAACTTTAATTACATATATAAATAAATATAAAAGCATATTTTTTGCCTTTTTATGGAGAACATTCTATATTATTTATTTCATTTTTGTAAATACATTATAACCTGAGTTAAGTTTTCCTAACCAAAAGAAAACAGGTTTAGGAACAATAAATTGTACATACTATCATTCAGTCTTACTTAATTATTGTAATTAAGTTAATGTTCTGTTTGATAGTTATTACCTATAACTAATTTAATTTACCCCTAGATAATTAGCCACACAAAGAAAAAAAAAATATATATATATATATCCATTAATCATTTTGGGATCATGAGAGGTAGCAGATAGATCTTCAGGACCAAACACTATCATCATACCTGAAGATTTACATAGCTTGACCCCACTTTGATGTCGATACACCCTTACTCTTTTCAGAGAAGGGGGTATTTCTTATAAGACCAGTCTCTAATCTGGCACTATCCTGGTATCCTCTGATACACCTATTTTGTCCAGGATATCTGTAATTTTAATAACATCCAAACCTCTCGCGACACCATACTCCATTTACAATAGCTTTTCACGTTTGTGCGTCTTGTTGTCACAAACCTGTGCGTGTGTGTGTGTAGTTAAACATATCTATATTATATGTATGGAGAGTAGGTTTGTGTGAAACAAACTACAGTCGTAAAGATAGGCTGGATTAGAGTATCTTCTCAATCCAATGACAGATTCTACCCTTAAACTATTCACTCGTGAAATCTATTTCTTATACCTTAATTCTCAATTATTTACCACTTTGCCTGTTCTACTCAGACGGGACCAAATAAATCTTAATACCTATCAAAAATTTACGACAACAGTAAAGAACAAGTTCCTACTATATGCTACCCAGTAAAGTAAACAAGTTTAAGTCAAATTCCGGGTTGGTACAATTCCTGTAACAAAGAAAAATATTCACTCTCACATACAGTGGCCACTCAATCACGCTTACCCATTCTTGGTGATATCCCTTGGAATTACAGTGTTTCCTGAATATACAAAATGTCAGGTGTATTTCCCAAATTGGCCCCAATCCGTCCTCTAACAAGTTAGATTAATGAGGTGGACGCCGAATTTGGACCATTGTCCTCTCAAGGCTGTGTGTGGTCCCGGTTGCCGGGTCCTCCCAGCGCAGTGGAGGCAGCGAATGGGTGTTGTGCCCATACCAGATTGCTCTTTTTCGTGGACCTTCGGTCCCGAGAGAATTTTGGCTGGAGACGTCTCGGTAGCGAGGTGGTTTTATAGCGGTAGTACACGAGGGCAAGTTCGGGGCACAGCGGATTGATCAACCGCTTGCTTGTCACATTGATTACGGAAACAACAATTAATATTCTGTTGGACCAATAAACGCCTTTAGGCGTAACGGAACAACGGATAATTTCTTGTTGCCCTAAGACGCCGAAAGGCGTAATGGCCACTGACTGCTTGGTCGGTCTCTGGCTAAGGACGGAAGAAGAAGAAGAAGAAGACGCCGAATTTGGTGGTTTAATTTTTCCTGAATGAACAAAATGTCACCGCGAATCGTTAGTGTAGCCAGACGTGCTCTTGAGGTTCACAGTTAAAAAAAGAGGAAAATACTTCCAGTATTGGGAAACATCTGGTTGCTAAAAATGTTACTAATGATGATGATGATAATCCTATCGGCTGGCTCTATGGTGAGTGCCGATTCTGAAACAGCGTAACTTTCTGGATAAATCCACTTGGATACGACTGTCAAAAGTCAGGAGTAATTTTATTGGTTTCACAACCCAGTGGGCTGATAAAATTGAACAAAATATTTCTGCGTTTTGTAAGTCCAGTTAAAATTTACAAGTTAAAATGTTTTTTTCATGTATCGTTGGCTCACAAATGACATTGGTGACGCACAAGCCAAGAAAAAGACAACATTAACCAATCAGTAAATGAAGAACAGACTCGAAATAGACCGCTGGGCGCCCTTGTGATCAGGTCTGCTAGGAACATTTATTTAAAAAAATGCTACTATTCTATATAGCTACATATATGCACACAGACGGGGACAAGACGATCTCTTATCCACTCCGTCAGTCCTGATTAAAGTTAAAAGGCACACGGTGTGTTCCTTTATGCCTAAACTATCGCACGTCGCCAACGCTGAGATTTCAGGTCGGATGAAGGTATGCAACCCTCCCCGCCCTTGCTCGCGCTGTAACGATTAGCGTACAATGTCAATTATTATTCAATTATCCATACGCGCACTTACATAAATATCGCCTGTCGTTAATATCTATTAAATTGTCGGCGTCTGTTGGTCATCGTATGGTATTAAATACTAGGCACTTATAAATACGCACAATGAAATAAAACGTGAATTCTTTTCTGTCACTATCAGTCGCGCCTAACATATAATCAGTCAACTAGAACCGTCTCTTCTTGTGTGAGAAAGCGGGTGTTGAAAATTGACATTATAACTGCACATCTGGTATGAAATAGCTACGCGTTATATATTTCACTAGTTTTAACGCTAGAAAATCGCAGTGAATTATAATGGTACGCTAACACTAATTTCTATTTCCAGAAAATTAGAATGGCAATCCCCGAGAATGCTATTAGCACATCTTCCACAATGGTTCTAGGCTACGTGCTTAGACTATCCAAAATTCTGAGTGAAAACTGATAGTAGGTTTAAGAAAGCACAGTTTATATATCATCATGGTTCTCTGATCTATAGATGATGCTACTTTTCACACTATTGTGTGTACCAGAGAATCAGAAGCTTACGGTCGGCCTTTCTCAAGCGTTAGACCGCCATTAAAGACTTAAATCCGTGTAACGGGGTTCTCGAAGATTTTGCCCGATACTGAAGATCAAAGAACTCGGGGTTTCCCCGCCTTCACTGTCTGTACGAACTTTAAAAGGTACTCGAGGAAAGATTTTTGCCCGTGAGTCTACTTCAAAGGTCCGGTGTTATTCACGTGCGGTCTGTCAGGTATCCGATGATTAACAGATCAGCTCGCGTGAGAAACATGATAAACAAACCTCATTCGGTACCTGTTATGACTGGCAGGTCACGGAAGTTTGTAAACGCTTCGTTTGTTTATGTTCAAGGAAAAGAGGCGTGGATGAAAAATAAGCTTGTGTGAGTAAGACAGGCAGAAAAAATGCATGGTTTTGCTAGCAAATCATAGCACGCAAACGGGATTACAAAGACTGTCAGATTACCGTGGGCTATATTTCCATTACATGTCACACGAGCCATCCAATGAAGGACAGATTCCAAAACCTAGCAATGGGGCGATTGAAAAGAAGCAGCTTTATCCACCAGGCCAAACGATTTCGTAGACAGACCTGCCTGAAGTTGACAGCCCCCTAAAGTCTGTGCCAGAACAAACCCCTTGGAGAGAGGAGCCTGGACTACCAGTACACATCCAGACAAAAGTGAAAGGAATATTCGACAGGGATGAACAGAACAGCGTGCAACGTAGGACAGTCACTCTCAGTTTCCTGGATGATGAATACCCACAGGACCTCTGGGTCCGAGTATACACGAATGGGTCAGCACAGAATGCAGTAAAGAATGGAGGAGCAGGAGTGTACATAGAGTACCCAAACAACACTAGGGATACTGTCAGAGTACCAACGGGGAAATTCTTTAACAACTATGATGCAGAAATCCAGGCAATCAAGGTGGCAACTGAGAAACTGTTGAACACCAATCTCGGTCCACAGCCTGTAGTATTCCTGACAGATGCAAGATCAGCACTCCAAGCACTTCAGTCCAGAAAATTGCCAGGTATACAAGCCCTACTTTCTGAACTGTGCAACCAGCGCAGGGTCGCCATGCAGTGGATACCGCCTCATTGTGGAATACCAGGAAACGAGAGAGCGGACCGACTGGCTAAAGAAGGTGCTGCAGACGAGCAACCGGATGTACCAGTTACGTACCATCAGAAGAAAAAGATGATCAAATCAATCAGAAAGCCACCAACACCAACAGGATGACTACCAAGCTATGAACAGATCAGAACAAATTGTCATTCTGCGCCTCAGAACAGGATACAGGACTCCGCAGCCACATGTATACCAAATTCAAGATTGGCAATTCAGCCATGTGTACATGTGGACAGGCACCCCAGACTGCGGAGCACGTACTTCAAGATTGCCCCGAATATGATATATTGAGGCAAACCCACTGGCCCAGAGAAACAACCCTGGAAGCAAAACTATACGGACCTCTGTATGAACTACAAAAGACAGTGAAGTTTATACAAGAAACAACATTGCAGATATAGACAATATATTTCAAGCGAACGAAAGAAGAAGAAGAAGTCTTTAACAGTTAAAATAAATATGGAGAGATTGGTGAAATTTAGATAAAAGTATTCGTCACTGAGACGTAGGTGAGGATTTATCAAAAGTCCGTTGCTTTCGCCTATTTGACAAGAAACTTAACTCTAGCTGAGCCCTGGCTGTGGTTCATCAATTCTGTGATGACGAAAGCCTTCTCCACACTCTCTTCCACTGTAGGCGGTTAGGATGGATGCTTTTCTCTCACACTAGCGGCGTTAGTACCACAAATCGCTGATGGCCTGTAACCACGAACTTTAGAAAAACAAATGCCTTCTGCTAAGTAAATTTGTTTGGAACACTTTAACAGGCTCACATTCCCGTTGTTCTGGTGATCACGATTGACCAGCACTTAACTCCCATGTACGGAATTTAACCAAACACTTAGCTCAAAAGACGTACCAGCTAACCAAAATAAAACACTTCTTAGGCGCAGACACTAGACTATTGTTCTACACCTCACATATACAGACACATCTAGATTACTGCTCTACACTATGGGATGGTTGCCCTGCTTCTACCTCAAAGAGACTGCACTCCCTGCATAAGAGAGCAGTACGTCTGATCACCGATAATCGCACTATACCACACACAAGGACACGAAAAGAACCCAAAATACTGTCCCTAAAAAAACGTCTTCTCTACAACAAAGCCAAGCTGTCTCACGCAATTCTATCTAACAATGCCCCGCCGTACCTACGAACATTGTTTCAAACCAGTAGAAGAGAGGGACAACAATTACATCAGTTACGTCTGCCCAAACCTAGGATCCGCCTGTTCAAAAAGAGTCTAGCCTACTCTGGAGCCTACTTATGGAACAGCCTTCCACTCCACCTAAAAAGCCTACCTACACAATATTCATTTAACAAAGCACTTTTCAAACATTTCCTCAACACTGATTATCTACTCCCATAGAAACAGCATTTGCCTGTCAACATCTCATCTATAGGTCAACATTTCTTCTCCTCTTCCGCTCGTTTTTTTATTTTTTTATTTTATTTTATGTGAATAATTTGTTTTATATCCATGTAATTCATTCATTCATAACCCTCTACTCCCAAAGGAGTATAGGCCTTCAACAAACACATGCCAAGTCCTCCTGTCACGTGCCATCATCTCAAGTTCTTTCCACGTTCTCCTCATCATTTTCACCTCTATTTCCAGCTCCATGTGCTTCTTGGTCTACCTCTTCCTCTCTTGCCCTGGGTGTTCCAGAACAAGGACTGCCTTGTAATGCTATCAACAGGTTTCCTCAATGTGTGTCCTATCCATCGCCTTCTTCTCATCTATTGTTTCATTGGCACTTGTCTAGTTCTTGTTCTCAGTTCCACGTTGGTAACCTTGTCATACCATTTTAATCCCTCTATTTTACGCAAGCACCCATTTATGAAAGTCTGTAGCTTTTTGGTTGTTGTCTTTGTTGTTCTCCATGTCTCAGAGCCATACAATAGGACTGACTTCACATTTGAGTTGAAGATTCTTATTTTCGTGTTGGATCCGATTTCTCTTGATCTCCATATATTTCCCAATGCAATAAAAGCTCCTCTTGCTTTTTGTAGTTTGATATCACTGTCTGTCCCTCCAACTTTGTCTATATTGCTGCCAAGATATCCATGTAATATTATTATATAATGTTATGTATGTGAGAATGTACCCGCATACCATTGTACTTTAGAAATGTGAATGTTTTCGTTTGCTTAAATGGGATGATGTATATGAGAATAAGTAGATATACATCTTTTTTCTTTAACTGCTCAAAGACTTTACCTGCCACAGAAGTGCGTAAGAAAGTGTTATTATTATTATTTCATTTTCCACCAAGAATGTATGGATATAAGCGAGAATGTGTTTATGTAATTTTTTTTATTGATGATTGACGACACATTCAAAAGTGCAGATTAATTGTAGACGGTTTGACCGCATGAGTGAGTGTTGGTATACAGAATTTATATATTTCATTTATTTATTGTTTTGTTTATTTTATTCTATTTTTTATTTATTTATTTTTTTTCAATTACTATCTTGTTTGTTTAAAAAAAAAACATACTCATTATTTATTATGATTGCATACTGTAAATGAATGCTGTTATGTTAACTTTATAATGTTGCATGCCTTTAAATTAATGCTTAAAGTAACATGTGAGAATAAAAGGATATACGACTCGTAGTATGCAAGATAAATGAGAGTGGAAGGGCAGAATGTTAGACGGGCCTGCGCGCCCAATTCTTAACCCTTCGAAATAAAGTTCGTTCGTTCATTGTCCACCCACCAATGTTAAACTCTCAGAAGAATTTAATTCTCGAGCACGCACAACGTAACTCCGAGAAGATGGTTAAAATTCACCACTATTACTCTGAGGATTAACGGGTAAAATGTGTCTGGACAGCGAGAATATGATTTGTGCCTGAATTAACATTAACAAGTTACATAAATCTCACAAAATGATATGCTACACTTGAGGCACACATGATGTAGTCATCACTCATCACTGCTGCAGCCGGAGTCTGGGGTCACCTCTGCTGTCGGGTTTTCCCGCACGACTAGCAAAAAACAATCACCAGCGCTTGCTGTAGTGGTTCATTCATATACTGTTTTCATATGTTGAGGTTGCCAGCCTCATATATATATATATATATATATATATATATATATATATATATATATATATATATATATATATATATATATATATATATATATATATATATATAACAACTTAGCAAGAAACCTGTAAAATTTACATTAGTAAATAAATTGTTTACACTTACCCCAATATTTTGGGAATACACAATCTCCTTGCACAGATTTAGACTGGACATAGCTCTGTATTAGATGCTTCGAAATCACTTGCGTCTGGAAATCAGAGTTAATTCCTCTGGCGGCGGGTGTTCTGCGAAATCACTGGCCTGGGAAAACTTTTGTTTAATTCCTCTTTTGACTTGTGATGAAATTCCTAAGTTTCCAGTCTTGTATTAAAAATGCGGGTTTACTTGTAAATTTCTTAGTTGCCCAATACTCGATCTGTTACTTATAGTTGTGGAATTTCTAAGTCCAATGTCTCCTTTTTCTTTTTGGCTTTTAGGAGTCGCTAGTCTGACGTTTGCCCTGCAGCGTGTGTACTGACTTTGATTTCACTACATTATATCTCATGTTTCCAAGTTCCAATTCCAGCTGTGTTTCCGCCTAATTTTCCAATGAGATACATTGTATATTCAGGCCTCTTAAATCAACCAATCCATAGAGACTTTCCTCCGCTAGATTCAGCATAGAGTTTTTTTTTTTCGTACGCCCGCTAATACTCGAGGCGAAATCTCAGGTTATTGTTAATGTCTAACCTGACATTGATTTTACGTGAGTATCCCTTTTCTTTGTACAGAGACAGGTGTCCCTCGCCATTCAGGCAGATACTCGCCGATTTCGGAGGTAACCATTAGAGCTGGGTCGGCTCAAGAGCCGCCAATCCCTGGTCGACGACACTCCTTCAGATGTACTCGCCAGGTCTCGAGTTAATCCAGTCCAATTCCCGGTCGACGAAAAATCCTCAAATGCCGTCGCCCGGGTTTGATCCTGAATCACCCGGTCGCCAGAGCGGTGTTGTAACCACTACGCTAGCGCGGCTCCATCATAGAGAGTAAATAATGGTGCATAAAATACGCCACATAATAAGGACATGGGAGAGAAAAATAAGAAAATATCACTCGCACGGGAATGTAATGCAATCCTGCCGGAGTGGACTTGAGATCGCACAACCGTATCGTCACAGGGGACACCACTGTAGAACAGCGTGTCGCCGTCGAGATCCATAACTCCTTGTCCTTTTTTCTTTGTTTCTGTTAAAGCCAGGATTTCTAATTTGGCTTTCCTCATCTCTTCCACCAGCTTTATACTTCTTGTGTTCCATGTTCCGTAAGTCGTCCGTAGTCCGTTCCAGTTCGTCGCCTTTAGAATCAGTTCAGTTTTCTCTCTTATGCTTCGCGTAATCTGGTTTTTAAGACAAACAGGTAACAAAGAACACATCAGCTCTAAAACATGGCAGACAAACCATAGTAAAACCACATATTTATGTGCGGCCCACCATAAACAAAGAAGACCTGGTAGAAAGGCTATTATGAAATTAACTTAACCAGGAAAGCTGTCAGTCTGAGATGTTTTGTTTTGGAAACTTCCTTCCTTTCATTGTTTTGCTCCTAATGGAGTATGGTGCCACCACTGTCGTAGCCACTATGAAGGACGCCTGTACTAACGCACGTACATGCGTCTGCAGTAGTGATTTATGTAGGAACTTGTTGTATATGATGAGTTGCCATACCCAATGCTCCTCACCTTAATTACCTCTTACAATATACCTCGTGGGATCAGTTGTCCTATTCATTCTTTATCTTATCACAGACACCTGGGAGTTGCCATGGTTGCATTGGGAACTGACAAGTGCTGATTGCACATACCAGGATGTTTCAAAATGATGTATATACACTTTAACAATTTATCTTTCATGAACAACATAGACAATTTAAATTTTCATTATCACATTTTAAAGCTGAGATAGGCATTTTTTTTCACAATAACAAATTGAGTTTAAATGTTCAAAATCCCCACCATCAGCATGAATACATGAGCGATATCTGTCACCAATTGATCTTCTTTTCTTATAGAATAGTCTTTCATTCTTCAAAACACAATAGTGTATTCTCCATCATTATTCATGTAACTACAAAATTATACAAAAAAAATATAATCATGAAAAAAATTGTCTATCTCTCAGCTTTAAAATGTGATAAAGAAAATTTAAATTGTGTATGTTGTTCATGAAACATAAATTGTTAAAGTGTGAATACATCATTTTGAAAGCACCCTGTATATTAGTTGGCAAAATGCTTGATGGTTGGGGTTTTAGCATAGAGCTGACACCCCTGTCTATATAAAAAGAAATGAAGTTACGGAAACGACAACAAATGAACAAACTTTGCTGCGGGATGGACATCCGGAGTCTGAGGCTTGTATGACTGTCAGTGGTGAAAGCCGAAAGGAAGCCACTGATACGAAAACGGACGTCCTGACCGCAAAACAAGAATAAGATTTTGGAATGTCAGGACAATGAACGAGACGGGTAAGAACCAGAGTTGGAGCACTGTATGAAGGATGGCCACCGACCGAGCAAAGTGGAATCAATTTGTTGTTGCCCTACAAGACGCCACCAGGCTTGATGGCCACTGACTGCTTTGACGGTCGGCGGCTAAGGATCAAAGAAGAAGACATTAGCACCGGAATTCAACATCCAATGCAACATAAAACAGACAAAACTCATGAGATGATGCTTATTAATGATAAGAAGCTGCGGTATATAATGCCAGCGTCACCAGCACACTCCTATATGGCAGCGAGACCTGGACGACCTATGCTAAGCAAGAACGAAGGCTCAATACCTTCCATTTACGGTGTCTACGCCGCATCCTCGGCGTTTCGTGGAAAGATAAAGTGACAAATGTCGAGGTGATGTCACGTGCTGGCCTTCAAAGTATGTATAAACTGCTTAGACAGCGCAGACTTCGCTGGCTTGGCCATGTTCGCCGCATGGAAGATGGTCGCATCCCAAAAGATATCTTCTACGGACAATTAGCAGATGGCAAGAGAACAGTTAGGCGACCACAGCTGAGGGTCAAAAGTGTGTGCAAGAGAGATATGAGGGCACTGGACATGGATCCAGCAACATGGGAGGATGAAGCAGCCGATCGCACTAAGTGGCGATGCTATTTACGGCGCCACCTCAGATTGGGCGAAGAGAGGCTCACACAACAAGCAGAGGAGGGGAGAAAACGTCGAAAGGAGCACCAGGAAAATAAGCAGCTGAGGGCTGTCACCTCAGGGGCGCATTCCCATAGTCAGTTATGACTGAAGGGGCTATTATTATTATTAATGATTAGAAGATGTAATTATAATAATCAAAGTGGGAAACATATAAATATCAACATAAATGGATAGTGTCTGTCTCTCTTTATGTTTCAGCTGCCTATTTCTTCTTTGTTCTTCTTTTGTATGTCTCCAATTTACCTTCTTGTGTGCGTCTCCTTGTAGTTCGTTTACCTTGGAAGTTCTATACCAAGGACTATCTTGTCATGCTATTAGCCAGTTTCCTCAAAGTGTCCTCTCAATGTCTTTTCCTGACTTCTTATTCCACTCGTATTTGTCTTGTTCTTTCCACACTGATCTTATCACACCATTTTGATTCTTCTGTTCTGTGCAAACAGCCATTTATGAATATTCTCAAACTTTTTGATTGTCATTTTTATTGTACTCCAAATTTCAGAGCTAGTCAAAACTACTACCTTAGATTTGAGTCAAAAATTGATATTTTTCTGCTTAACGATTTATTTTTACTTCTTCCATTTATGTTCCAAATACTTTGGAAGCTCTCTTGCCTTTTATCCTCTGATTTCAGTATTATTGTCAGTTCCTCAAATTTCATCTATGCTGTTGCCAAGATACATGTACAAGTGCACACCTTGTAAGGGTGTTTTGTCAGGCATAGTCTGACTATCACTTGCTGGATTTATCCTCATGATCTTTGTGTTCTATTTGCATTTTAAGACCAAGTACTTGTGACCTTTCCCCCAGTATTCTCATGTTGCCTTGCATCTGGTTTCAGTTATTAGATAGAAGGGCAAGGTTATTGCTGAAGTCCAGGTGGTCGAGCTGTTTTGCCAGAGTTCACAGAATTATGTTCTGTTGGTTGATGATGTTTTGGTAATGGACTCTGTAGAGTTTCTTATAGCAAGGAACAATTCACTCATACCTTAGAAATATGTATTAACCTCTGTAGAGTTTCTTATAGCAAGGAACAATTCACTCATACCTTAGAAATATGTATTAACCAGCTATCAAAACCACTCATGTGCTGCTATCAATGGCTGCAAGGGGAACAAAGAATAGTAACTCTGCACCTATCATGCATGTCATAAAAGTAGACTAAGGAAGGTTGGGTGTGGAACCAGCTATTCCATCCTGTAGAAACTTCAATTAACAACAACTTCAATTAACAGTATGAATAAGTTAACTACAGAAAAATACACGGAGAAGAGAACTGGAGACAGAAATGAAAATGATGAGAAGCACACAGAAAGGCTATACTGTTATTGTGTTGTGCTCCTAGATATATTATTGTACATCCATATCACAGTGAAAGAATTGTATTTTCATTTCTAGCTTGATTCGGATATTGTTCTAGTCCTCTTAAGTGCCAGTATGACTCAGATTATTTCTCTCATTTCCATTGCTACATTCATTCAATTTTTATTTTATTATTTCCAAGCTGCAGTATATTGTTTTAATGACTGTATCAAAAATCACTAGGTGGCAACTGAGATGTGGTTTTACAGAACTACGTTAATAATGCTAAAACTAAGTTATGAGGATGTTCTGAAAGAAGCCAGTGCAGAAAGGAAGGCTATCTTTCTTTGAGCAATAATTGATAAGAAGAAAGTTGAAATAGATCATGACGACGGGAAAGAATGAAGGAAAAGAAGAGATGCAGGATAACAAAGAGAAAAGATACTGGACAGTTTGACATGGAAAGACGTGTACAGCAGAATTGATAAACAACTATGGGGACAGGAAGTTCTGGACAGACGTCATCACCTATGCCACCAGACATGTTACTTGAAAAAGAAGCCATGTTTAATTTTTGCCAATGTGTTACTGAAGCCCAAACATCTACCATTATTTAGACTTTTGTGAAGGTACCACAGACTTGATTGTCTTTTATTTTGTTTCGCTGCTGTACCAGTAGTAATCAAAACATTTTCTTTCTTCTGTTCTCTCAGTATTACCATGATTCAGGTCTGAATCTTCTACTAGTTCACCTTATCATATAATTCCAACAACTCTCATTGCAAATGGCTGACGATGAGAGAGGGGACAATTCTGAACTCATTTCTGCACATGAGACAACAGAAAGTAAACCAAAGACACCAGACTGGAGCAGGTAAGGTTTACATTAGTTAATATGACAAGATATACAGTATATCTTATGAAGGTATAATGTCACAACCAGAGTGGTTCAACATCCTTATGACTCCACCCCCCAGGTGAAACATGTTGAAAACCAAGCATTGCACACTAAGCTAGGGGTAGTCACTGAGTCCCAGACTTACCTACCTGATTGGCTGTGTGTGGCAAGATCTCACAGTTAATAGATGGCAGGTAAAGGGACCTAGTAGGTGCCACTGTGCAGAATGTGACGATTCCTTGGGACAGCCCAGAACCAGGGCACAGTATTTTAGTCCTGCATATTTGGAGAGCCTCCATGGTTGGCAGGGAATCCACGGTATGCCACAACCCTCCCCCCTTCTAGCTAGGAATTAGATGTGAGGATCTTTAAATGCATGCCAAGCCAGAATAGGATACCCAGGAAAGAACTGGAGCTCATGGCTCAAGCTCAATAAGTTTCAGAGTGGCAGAAAAGCCACAGGAAAAGCCTAGATCAGGGAGTATCTAATATGGGCCTTCACAGGAGTCTACCTTTTCACAAGATTACTCTTGGCAGAGTTGTAGATTCTCTTCTGTTCTGAAGAGAAAACCAATGGTGGTGAAGATGACATAAAGTTGGAAGAACTGAAGGCAGCACTGGAGAAAATCAAGATGGGGAAAGCAGCAGGGCATGATGGCATAACACCAAAAATGGTTAAGTACATGGGAACATCAGGCGACCTATTACTCTTAAGGGTCCTACAGGCAGCGTGGTGCAACAATGCCATACCAAAGGATTGGGAGATTGCCATCATAACACCGATTTTCAAAAAGGGTGACAATCGACAATGTGGAAACCATAGGCAAATCCCTTCTCAGTGGCCCTGGTAAAATCTACTCTAGAATCCTAGAGCAGAGACTCCGGCGCCTAGCTGAGCCACAATTGGATGAAGTCCAGTGCGGATTCCGAGCAAACCGAAGAACCATAATCTTCACACTCAGACAGCTGAGTGAAAAGGCCCATGAGTATAAGAGTGAGATCCATCTTTGTTTCATAGATCTGGAAAAGGCGTTTGACAGGGTCCCCTGGAGCAAACTTTGGGACTGTTTGGCAAGGAAGAACATTCCAGCACCTCTGATTCATGCTATACAGAGCTTCTAAAAGTCTTGCAGAAATTATGTGAGGATAGCAAACCATAAGTCAGAAGAGTTCAGGACCACCACTGGTGTAAGACTGGGTGATATCCTGTCACCTTGTCTTTTCATACTCCTCATGGACGATATCATCAAGGCATGTAAGGAGAGAACAAGAAAGTATTCAGTGGGGTACTGGAAGATGAGAGACAGGTCTGTATTTCATAGCTGGCATCTGCTGATGATGTTGACCTGATTGCTAAATCAGAGGCACATCTCCAATCCAACCTGCAAGTCTGGAAGGAAGAGCTGGAGAAGAGATAGATGGTCATAAGCAGCTCTAAAACAAAATCCATGGTGATATTACGAGAAGAAAGAAGACATCAGATTAAGCTGGGAGAACAGGTCCTGGAGCAGGTCGACCACTTTAAATACCTCGGAGCTATTATAGACCGAAAGGGAGGCATCAAAGAAGAGTTGGCCACTCGAAAAGCAGCAGCTGGGAGACTTTTTCAGGCCATAAAATAAATTGAGGATTCCTCAGCAAGAGAGAGGTTGGTAAGAAAACGAAGATGGCTGTATACCGCTCCACCTATGTTCCAGTCTTCACAAATGGATGCGAGTCATGGGCAGTGACTACAACCCACAAAAGCAAGATCCAAACCTGAAGTAACAAGAAGAGACATGGTCCGCAACCAGACGATACGTCAAGGCCTAAAATCCCACCCCCTGCAGACCCAAGTATAACAGTCCCAACTAAGATGGTTTGGTCATGTCTGCAGAATGGGAGAAGATCGGCTACCACGACAAGCAAGGGAAACAAAGAGCCAGGGATCCAGACCCCCAGGACGACCCAGAGTTCGCTGGGAGGACAACATTAGACAATCTTTGAAGGACCAAGGACTAGAATGGAACCAGGCCAGGAGGAAGACAGCCGATAGGATAGTCTGGTGCTCTCTCTTCCAAACCTCTACACCTTACAGTAGAAGGGGAACGACTAAGTAAGTAAGTAAGAGTTGTAGAAAGAAGGATATAATGACGCTTCTATCTCAAGGGAGTGTTAACAAGATATTCAGAAAAGCGAGAACAATGCTGCATTGGCTGAGCACGTTAACTCTAGGATCTGTCGACAACTTTTGTGAAGGATTAAGCAATTATTATTTTAGCTTGTCAAGCCCCCACCCTGATTTATTCAGTGGAATTATTCTTATTATGGTATAGCTCTGTTTAGAGCGTATTTAGTACATTGACTGAGACAAACATGCAGTACATTCAAAATGATTAATTCGAAGTTAAATTTGTAAACTTACAAATAACAAAATTTAATAATCACTTCAGTTTTAACAGTTTAAAAAATTGAATAGTTTAAAAGAAAATGTTCATCCTTGGAGGATGGTAGAATGTTTAGTTAAGAAGTCACGTGGCAGCTTATAGAACTACTTAGCTGTCAGTGATGGTTCTGTTCCTTCTAATGGTTTGGTTCCTGGTAGACTGATCACACTCGTCGCTCGTCAAGGTTGTAGGGTGTAGGACGTTCCCAGAAGTGTCCGGGAGTGTCTACAAAGTTGGTCCCTCGTCTTAAAGTTCAGGCCACTGTTCCCTTCTTGTTCCAGAGATAGTACCCTCAACTGGTACCACCACCAACAACTATCGTAAAAGAACAGAAACGAAACGCTCTCCTGAAAATTGCGTTTCCTGACACATACTTATGTGTCCCCTTTCTCTTATTCCACCATCCCATTTATCTCAGAATTCACCCTCGATGAGAATTAATTGTAGTCTTGGCAAGCGATTTCTCACAGTGAATTAGAACTGCGAAAAGGTATGGTTATGTTGTCTGTCCTCCCCCACATTCGTTTGTTATGAAGCTACTCAGGGCTCCAATAATTTCAAACATGCTTGTTGGGTGGGGTAATTTAAAAATATTCTGACATGGAATAATTTTGCGCATGATGCAAAGGTCACGTCTCCCATATATGGCAATCAAACAACCGATGCCTTGTGTACAAACTCACAAACACATTGGTAAACTCTCTCAGCAATGTGTGTAAGATGTAACACCTTATTACTTTATCTAAAGTAATCTTGTCAGTCCTGTCTGTCTATAAGGTGTCTTCCCGTATTACCAGCTTTGCGATGAGCGCAGTCTGGCCTTATCAGCAAGTAAGCAATTACACTGGCGATTTGTAGGGCTAATCTGTAGTCTGATGTCGGCTGCACCCGCGATTAGCCAACATGGTTGTCATTAATATTATCTCAGCCGCTCCTTGCAAAGCAGGGAGAAATGGATAACAAACAGACATGACGACTTGTCCCTGAGAAGGGGGGGGGGGTAAGAATGAAAATACAAAATAGCCGCTACAGTGCAGAGAAAGAAAACAGTGCAACCATGGAAAAGCACGCAATAGTCAGTACAACAATTTAGAATGAGTACTGCTGGAGTGAAAGAGAGATCAAGAAGGGGTCGCCCAAAATCTATCTCCACAATATTGCAATCTGCAGAGCTTGGAGCTCCCAGTCTTGACTTTTATAAAATGTTACAATACTTTTATTCTTTTAAATGATTCACTAAAAAATGCTGAATGCTCACTTCAAAGTCAAAAGAAACTTACCACTGAAACATACACACTACTTGCATCGCTAGTCACCAGATTGAGTGCATGTGTAATACAAAGTGTAGATATAAGTATGTCAGCACAAGATCTCATCAAGTCTTGTAATCTAGATTAGATGTCACTAACATTGGCTGCTCCATCTAATGAATGTCCAGTACACTGCTAGAGGGCTATCTCAACATCTGACTGATTTATTCAGCAAGGAATGGTTACAAACTTCCCATGATGTTTCTTTTAAGATGAATTACTCATCTCAGTTAAATTTTTTAAGTGCTTGTGAAAAGAAATTTTACAGGTCACAAGAAATGTCCATGTTCAAACTGATCTTCTCAAATGCAATTGTTGCAGCTTCTGTCTGCTTGCCACAGTAGGGAAGTACTTGAAACCTTTTAAAAGACAGCATATTCATTATATAGATTAAAGATAGCACAATGCTGATAGTGTTCTTGATAGATTTGTCACTAACAATGATGAAACGTGCTTCATTGTAAAGATGGTGACACTAAGACACCCCATTCTCCAGTAGCATGTCTACAACATGTCTTCAGTCTGAACAGGAGGAGTAGTGCAAAGTCATGTTTTCCTCATTGTAGGTGACTTATTTTTACTGATGTCTGTCCCTTGTATTCCATTTCAGAAATATACCAACTTGCTGTTAAAATGAACATTATGCATTGGCTGATTGGAATGGAATTCCCCCAAAATATCTGTAGAGCTTTCAGAATGACTGGATACATACTCTAGATAAAAAAGGGCACATCTTTGCAGTGGTTTATTTTGAATGTACCCTGCCTCATCTTTCTTTCTGATCTTCATTGTTTCTGTTTACTTGCAATGTCTGAAAGTGAACAAACAGGATTACTTGAATCTGTTTTCAAAATATAAACCAGCAAATGTGAAAATTAAAGAAACATTACATCTATAACTTAGCACCACATGAAAACTGGAGTTTGCATCAGTAACTATCCTGATGGTTTTTATTACCCCATTTGGAATATCTACAGCACTGTGACTTGAATGCTGAGTCTCTCTAAGAATTTGACCTGGTGACCTGCTAGGACCAATGGGGAATGGGGGCTTGTTGCGTGATAAATTCTCGCAACATCATTTTATTACAATATCTATTTTATAACGCAAGGGCAACAACTGCTTGAAATTTATAGTTACTTTTCTCGGGAAGCATTTGTCTTCTCGCGTTGGTATCGAATGCAGTTAAGTTTGAGCTGTGGTCATTTTTCGCGCCGGACTGCGCATGACTTGTCTTGCTTCTTGGTCGATCGGTTTCCGCCCACCACTAGTGGAGTGAGCGATTTGGAATGGCGAAAGAGATGCCTCGTTGAAGAGGGGATCTCCGCTATTTTTTGTTCTGTCAGGGATGTGTAGTCCTCTTAATGGATATTTCGTTTATTCGAGATAATACCTCTAGTGTTTCCCACATGCCGGGAGGCATAATATTTCTGTGTATTTCCGGAAGGCAAGGTAAATTAACATTTTCATTAACTCTATCGATTTTTGGTCGTGAACGATTTCTGGTTCATAGCCTGTCTTCGAAAGTCGTCGTCACGAGATGTTTTCCTAGCTCACATGTCGCTGTATTGTGCTGCATCGGTTGATGCAGGTCCCAAGGACTATTACTTGCTACTTGGTTACCTGAACTAGGTTTGAAAAACCTTTGTTATCTAGAGGATATTTTTGAGGACATTATTTATACTTCGGCAGACGTGTCTGTCTTGCTGAAGTCAGATTACGGAGAGTGAACTGATTTCATACATCTGGTTATCTCCTGGCTGTTATAGAAAAGGATGGAGTTTTTCACCTGACTACATTTACAGCACTATGAAATATAACATGCATCTGACTCATCATTGTAATGCTGTCTACCGTCTATTGCTGTATTGAATGTTGCTGTGATAATGACTGTTTGATGTGTCTACATATTCGCGTAACCATTTTGTCACTGTGGCGTCCACAATAAATAATGAAGAAAAACGTCAACGGCTGTTTCAAGAATCATTGACTTTATACGTCGTGAGTTTACTGACGTCCTATGTGGATTGCCCTGTTATTTTTGTATGAACATTGTTTGACTGAACACATCTGCACACTACACAAAACCAGACATGCGGATACCATCCATCATCATATGGCATCACGCATCATTTGGTGGCCATAAGCTGGTTTGATTCTGGTACCAGCAAACACGGGGTCCCTTACCCACTTCATTTTCAAC
Organism: Oreohelix idahoensis; assembly: GCA_024509875.1. NCBI lineage: Eukaryota > Metazoa > Mollusca > Gastropoda > Stylommatophora > Oreohelicidae > Oreohelix > Oreohelix idahoensis. The sequence continues at coordinate 107,018 of JAMPIV010017083.1, forward strand.
AAGAATTCATCAGCATCCTTCAAGAAATTAACATTCTTCAATACAGTCAACATCTTCACCATTTTCAAAGTACTCGGCGTTGCCCGGTAAAAGTCAAAATTTCAATTTTTTGACGGAAACAAGAATTTGACAGTACCCGGCGTTGTTACATGTTGCCGGATAACTCGGACTGCTGTTATCTTTTACGCAAGTCAAGCAAGTTGCTGCTGTCAAGGTTCCAGTGCTGTCGTTTTTGGGAAGGCCAAGTACCGATTTCCATCAACTTACTTTTGGATTAGAAGGTCAAGTGCCGAAACAACTCAACACACAGTATGTCAGAAGCTCAAGTACCATCGTGTTAGCAGTGGAAGCAGTTCAGATGTGCCATCATCGTTGGAGCTTCGCTCTTTAGGACGTTGATTGACATCCGTTTTTTCTGCTGTTCGACGATTGGAAGCCTATAAGTTAAGTGGCCTGTTTGTATGTAAACTGTGCCCTTATACTTCTGCTGAGTCTTCTGTGTATCATCTCATTCTATATGTTATATGTTTATATGTTATTCGTATATTTATATGTTTATATTTCAGCGGGTTCTCGGTTGGGTGGTGTCTCCGTTAGATTATGCCACGTCATAGAGGTCGTCTATTGTGAGCGTTTTCTGTAGGGTTTGCAAATTTCCGATACTGGAATTTGCTAAGCGACTTCTGTTGCTATTTATGTTAGCTGTGATGACATGTTTTAATATTGTTTTCGTTATTATTTCGCATTCTTTAGTTTTGTTTTGATTTGTTTGTATTTGTTAGCCTACTCTTGTCTATAATTTAGTTTCATACAACATTTTTGTTTATACACTGTGGGGTCATGTATTTTGTTTAATTCTATCGTAGATATCGTCACATTTTTTTGTGATATTTCATTAATTTCTGCTTTATTTTTAGTTGATTTCTGCGAACGTTTTTGTATTGTTGCTGATCTTTGTTATTGTTTACATTGTTATTGTTTACATTGTTTGCATTGTTTACATTTTCAATGTTTACATTTTGCATGTGTTTACATAGTCATTGTTTACAGTTATAGTAATTAGTTAATGGGCTATGCTAATGCACTGTTACTACTACACTGATGATAAATGAATGATGAATAGTGTCGTGCACTATTGAATGAGAAGTGCACTTATGATCAAGAATTGATTGGTGATATTTCATATACAAGTTCTTTGATTGGAGACTTGTTTCCCACAGAGACTGGGATAATATAAGGTGATGTGAATATACAAGTGCTTAATTAAGACTTGTTACACTTAGGTTTGAAATAAATTAGTTAATTATTTCAGGTTTTGGACTCATATGTTAGACAACATGTCTACATTTGAGCACTTTATTGAGCAGGGTAAATTGCTTGGGAAGACTGGTGATAAGTTAGAAGAATTTGCAACTGCTCGATATGATAAAGCAATGGAAGCTGAACAAAAGAAACTGCATATGGAAGCTGAACAAAAGAAACTGCAGATGCAGGTGGATGAAAAAAGATTCCAAATGGAAATGGAAAAACAAAAAAGGGAATCAGAAGCTGAGGAAAGAAAACTCCAGCTAGAGGCTGAAAATAAAAGACTTGAAAAAGAGGCTGAAAATAAAAGACTTGAAAAAGAGGCTGAAAATAAAAGACTTGAAAAAGAGGCTGAAAATAAAAGACTTGAAAAAGAAGCTGAAAGACTTCAAATAGAGGCTCAGGCTGAGGAGAGAAGATTACAGAGAGAATCTGATGAGAGGAAAGAGAAAGCAAAAATGGAACATGAAGAAAAGGTCTTAGCTTTAGAGTTGGAAAAATTGAAATTGATGAACATGAGTAATGGTAATGATTCAAACAAGGGTTCATCTTCTGGTAAGGCTAATAATGATACTTTTAAGATTAAGTTACCAACATTTAGTCCTTCCAGTGATGACATAATGTTCTATCTGGACAGATTTGAACAAGCATGTACAGCTCATAACATAGACAAAGCAAAATATGTTTATCAGTTATCAGGGATACTGACAGGTAAAGCTCTAAGTATATTAAATATGGTGGATGAACCTGACAAGAACAATTATGAGGTTGTCAGGGCCGCTCTGTTAAAGAAATATCAGCTTAACGAAGACGGCTATCGTCTACAATTTAAAAACATGTTACCTGAAAATGGAGTTGAATTCTCCGAGTTTATTGCAAGAATACGCATTACTTTCTCACGATGGGTTGAACTATCTAAGACGGAAAAAACTTATGAAGGACTTATGGACTTAATACTTAGAGACAAAGTCATGTCGTCTGTCAATGAGTCTTTCCTTGCTTTCCTTCATGAACGTAAACCTAAAACAATAAAAGAAATGGAAGATTTCTGTTGCCAAGACGTAACTGCACACCCACACATAACCATGGGTAACTCTAAGGTGAAAGAAGGTTTACCAGTTGCTTCGGCAGCTCCGTATGGTCAAAACTTTGCTCGTAGATCCCAACAAAATTTTGATAGAAAGGGCAGTGGTAATTTCTGTCAAAATCATGGAAACCAATTTCATGGTGATTCTTCTTCGAAGAATTGGAGACAACCTGATAGTGGTCGTTACTATCACCCTAATAATTATAGGCATTTCAAAAGAGGATATGGTAATAGAGGTTATTCCTGCCGAAGACCTCAGAACCAAACAAATAGATGTTCGCATCAATGTGAACATGATAGTAATCGTGGAAACTGGAATTCGAACCAGGATAACAATTACAATAGAGACAATAATAACTGCAGAGATAATAATAACTCTGATAACTTCAGAGGTAATAATAGTCGGGGTAGATCTCAACACAAAAAAAGAGATATCAGCAGGCTAATGCTGTACAACAGGAAACTGAGGGAGCCTGTAATCATGTTGTTGATAGTAAAAACTTTGACGCTGTCACTGGTTCTGCTTTTGACTTTGAGAGAGCAAACAAATGCCCCCAATGCAGTACTTTATTCGAACCGGGTACCATAACTACTTTGAGTTGTGGTCACCCACTTCCCGCTCTTCCTGCTGCTGTTGCGCATGACGGGAGGGGTTCTTTAATTCTACATAAGGGTCTTGTTAATGATACTCCGGTCTCACTACTTTTCGATTCCGGATGCACCACTATTGGTGTTAGACAATCGCTTGTAGATCCATCTTGTGCTACAGGAAGGGTTATTAAATGTGTCACATTTGGCGGCACTCTAGAAAAGTATCCTACTGCTGTAATTCGCATTGCCACTCCTTTCTTTACTGGTGATGTGCATGCTTGTCTCTTACCTAATCCTATTGCGGACCTTATTATTGGTCGTATTCACGGAGTTAGGGAGTGTACCCCACAGCAGATTGCTGCTTGGGAAGATAATAACATGCAAGCTACAAATGCAGTAGTTACAAGAGCACAAGCTCTACAAACACCCGAAACTTCACTGAATAGTGATAATGAAGTTGATAGCCAAGATAGTCACTTAGTAATCACTCGTGACTCTTTCATAAAATTGCAAGAAGAAGATCCTTCTTTAAAAAAATTCTTCGTTCTTGCGAAGAAAGGTGATCCGAATCAGGATACAAATAGAAAATCTTGGATTGCAATGAGAAACGGCGTACTTGTACGTATGGTACAAGATTCGACTACGTCGGCACATTCGCAAATTCTTGTTCCTAAGAGCATGAGAGTGCAAATATTGCAACATGCTCATGACTCGCAATGTGCTGGACATATGGGTTTTGCCCGTACGAAGTCGAGAGTCCTTGCGGCTTTCTTTTGGCCTTTTGTCAATAAGGACATTCGTATTTACTGCCGATCATGCAAGGTATGTCAGGAGGTCAAATCTAGAGGACCACGACATGCTGCGCCTATCCAGGCTGCTGACATTCCTATTCGGCCGTTCCAGAAAATGGCCATAGATATTATTGGCCCTTTTAAGGTCAAGTCGGCCAGAGGACATCAGTTTATCCTTACATGTGTCGATATGTGCACACGTTGGCCAGAGGCTATTCCTCTTAAGAGCATATCTACTACAGATATCGCAGATGCTCTTTGGTTGATATTTTCTCGCTTGGGGTTCCCCAGAGAAATATTGTCAGACCATGGCACTCAACTCATATCTGACACTATGTCACAGGTAATGTCTACCTTACATATTGAACGATCTCTCAGTAGTATCTACCATCCTATGTCTAATGGGTTAGTTGAGCGTCTGAATAGAACGCTCAAGACTTTGCTTGGTAAGATAACTGAAGATCATCCTCAAGATTGGGACAGGGTTTTACCCGCGGCTCTCTTTGCCTATAGAGAAGTCCCTAATGAACACACAGGATTTTCTCCCTTCGAACTTGTCTTTGGCGCGCGTCCACGCGGCCCTATGTCTTTATTACACGATCTCATCACTGCCGATGATATTAGCGATGAAACTCAATCCTCATATGAGTATGTCATTGCTCTTAGACAAAAGATCATTGAGGCATGTAAGCTAGCAACTGCTTCATCAGAAATTGCTAAAGAGAAGGCAAGACAGTTTGCTAATAAGAATAGATGTCTACGACAACTTTGTCCAGGTGACAAAGCATTCGTCCTACTCCCCAGTAGGGAAAATAGACTTCTTATTGCATGGAAAGGTCCGTATGCAATAGTCTCTCGGATTTCCGATGTTGACTATGTGGTAGATATTGATGGAAAGCATAAAACTTTCCACATAAACATGCTTTCGGAATTTCACGAACGTCCGGACTATTTGCTGCCTATTTTCCAGGCAACGGATGATGCTCCTGCACCTCACGGTCATTATTCATCCCTGTCTGTCATACAGGATGAGGAAGCTACCTTCTCTGATGTCAACCTTCCCCTTCCGGTGGTTCCATTACATTCCACGGAATCTTGGAAAAACGTTTCTGTTTCTCCTAATCTTTCTGGTGACGAACATCGACAAGTCTCGTCGATGTTACAAACATTTCAGGATGTTCTCACTGACATTCCTGGACACACAGATGTCATAGAACATGACATAATTCTTACCGACAATAATCCAATTAGGGTTAGGCCGTATCCTATTCCTATACACTTTCAGTCGCAGGTGGAAAAGGAATTGGATGAAATGATTCAATTAAATATAATTGAACCATCGACTTCACCATATTCTTCTTCCATGGTTATTGTCCGGAAGAAGGATAAGAACATACGAATTTGTGTTGATTATCGCAAATTGAATCAGGTCACAAAGTTCGATGCTGAACCGATGCCTTTGTTAGAAGATCTACTGATTAGACTTTCTAATTCTAGATTCTTCACTAAACTTGACTTGTCTAAAGGTTATTGGCAAGTGCCTTTAGCAGAGCATGCCAAACCTCTTACTGCTTTTTCTACACCTAGGGGTCTATTTCAATGGAATGTTATGCCTTTTGGTCTCATGAACGCCCCTGCCACTTTCGTTCGCATGATGCGTCGAATTCTGTCACATCGTTCGGATGTCATCGCATACTTAGATGACATCTGTCTCTTCAGTGATACCTGGGAAGATCACTATTTAGGGTTATATGACTTACTGTCCACTCTACGTGAGAATAATTTGACAGCAAAACCTTCTAAAGCTTTTGTTGGTTTTGGTGAAATCTCTTTCCTGGGTCATCGTGTTGGTCATGGTCTCTTGAAGACAGAAGACCACAATACTTCAAAAATACTGAACATCTCTGTTCCTAAAACGAAGAAACAAGTTAGGAGTCTCTTAGGTTTAATTCAATTTTATGGGAGATTTATTCCAAATTTATCTTCGATCATGGCACCTCTCTCAACATTGTTGAAGAAAGGTTCGCCTAATCTGGTCCGTTGGTCTGAAGAATGCCAATCTTCATTAGACCAAATCAAGAATATATTTTCTTCTCCTCCCATCTTAAGATTACCTACTCTTGATAGGACTTTTGTTCTTCGGAGTGATGCTTCATCCACTGGGATTGGAGCAGCACTGATGCAAGAATATGCAAATACTCTGCATCCTGTTATGTACATTTCTAGAAAACTAAATGCGGCAGAGAGGAACTACTCGGTTTTAGACCGTGAGTTGTTAGCGATGGTTTGGTCAATTCTAAAACTACAAAGATTCCTCCTGGGCGCACATTTCATTCTAGAGACTGATCAGAAAGCTCTTACAGCTATTCAGACTAAGAATTTGAAGAGTTCGAGATCCACTCGATATGCTATAGCTCTTCAACCTTTTCACTTCACGGTACGAGCTATCCGTGGTGCGGATAATGTGATGGCTGACATTTTGTCTAGATGCCCACATGACTCCAACTAATACTTCTGTCCTATATTCCCATATATTACAGAGTCATAACACACCTATATTACTACAATAGATTAGCACATCTGTACTCACTTTATATGTACACACTATCGTGCTTTGTTGTCATCTTCTTCTGTTCGTTTTTTAAGATGATAGAGGAGGACTGAGTAGTTAATATAAGGGCCGTTAGTTTACTAAACAGCCACAATTATTAATAATGTATTGTACCTTATGAAGCATATTAGTTATTAATTAGCATTATATTGCTTGTACTTTCTCAGAATGTCATTGTTGAGCTGAGGACTTACCTTACTAGTATCAAGCATGACGAGTTCTAGATTGTGTACTTACCCTCGGAATACCAGAGCATATGTCCTGGATCGTCATGTAGTTTAACTTTACTATGTACTTATGTCATTACATGTCAAATAATGTACTATTTAAATTTTCCTATCAGATTTGTACATCCATTTTTAAAGACAATATTAGAGTATGCTGTTTAATGATGATTATGGTAACTTGCATACGTATATTGTGTTTACATGCTAACGTGATGTGTGTTGGTGACACCTCCCCGATGTGAATATTTTTTGAGACATATTTATTTTTCTGTTGAGGTATATCCTCACCAGACACTCTATAATTAGCCTATTGTTTGGCAATTTAGTTAATTATCAGCGCATAATTCGTGCGTTTTGAGCCGCTTATCGCATGCTCTTTGATATTTAAAAAAAAAAAATATGTTCCACATTTTTTTTTTTATCGGGAGGAGGTGGTGATATGTTGCGTGATAAATTCTCGCAACATCATTTTATTACAATATCTATTTTATAACGCAAGGGCAACAACTGCTTGAAATTTATAGTTACTTTTCTCGGGAAGCATTTGTCTTCTCGCGTTGGTATCGAATGCAGTTAAGTTTGAGCTGTGGTCATTTTTCGCGCCGGACTGCGCATGACTTGTCTTGCTTCTTGGTCGATCGGTTTCCGCCCACCACTAGTGGAGTGAGCGATTTGGAATGGCGAAAGAGATGCCTCGTTGAAGAGGGGATCTCCGCTATTTTTTGTTCTGTCAGGGATGTGTAGTCCTCTTAATGGATATTTCGTTTATTCGAGATAATACCTCTAGTGTTTCCCACATGCCGGGAGGCATAATATTTCTGTGTATTTCCGGAAGGCAAGGTAAATTAACATTTTCATTAACTCTATCGATTTTTGGTCGTGAACGATTTCTGGTTCATAGCCTGTCTTCGAAAGTCGTCGTCACGAGATGTTTTCCTAGCTCACATGTCGCTGTATTGTGCTGCATCGGTTGATGCAGGTCCCAAGGACTATTACTTGCTACTTGGTTACCTGAACTAGGTTTGAAAAACCTTTGTTATCTAGAGGATATTTTTGAGGACATTATTTATACTTCGGCAGACGTGTCTGTCTTGCTGAAGTCAGATTACGGAGAGTGAACTGATTTCATACATCTGGTTATCTCCTGGCTGTTATAGAAAAGGATGGAGTTTTTCACCTGACTACATTTACAGCACTATGAAATATAACATGCATCTGACTCATCATTGTAATGCTGTCTACCGTCTATTGCTGTATTGAATGTTGCTGTGATAATGACTGTTTGATGTGTCTACATATTCGCGTAACCATTTTGTCACTGTGGCGTCCACAATAAATAATGAAGAAAAACGTCAACGGCTGTTTCAAGAATCATTGACTTTATACGTCGTGAGTTTACTGACGTCCTATGTGGATTGCCCTGTTATTTTTGTATGAACATTGTTTGACTGAACACATCTGCACACTACACAAAACCAGACATGCGGATACCATCCATCATCATATGGCATCACGCATCAGGGCTTAACTAAAAAGCTGGCTGAAAAACTATTGTGTGTGAGCTAGTAGTGGTGGTGGTGGTGGTTGGGGGTAGTGCTTAACTAAGAGCCAGCTGAGAAACTACTTTGTGAGCTGTCCAGCAATGCATGAATACCTGACACTCAATCTGCTGCTGAACTAAGATATCCATGTTACAATAATCAGGGTCAGGCTAACTGTTAACTAACTGTTCATCTATCATACCTCATAGTCTTTACATCAATCCATCATTATCTGTTGTTTATAACCAAATTGTTTCCCTAATTGGCATCAGTTAAATCTGTGTTCCTATATATGTAAGTCTACACAGTACTCAAGTATCCTGTTTTCATTTAAACCTAACACAGAAACATAAATCTGTCTACAAGTTGGTTCAGTCATTCACTAAATTATCCATTAACAGATTTGGTCTAAGCAAGGCCCAGCAAGAAACATCACAAAAAACATATTCCTCAACTGTTGATAATGCTGAGACAGGATTCCATTCTGGAGATGTTGCCCAACACAATGAATTATTCAGAGAGGAACAGGTAAAAATGTATGAGGTTATGTAAGAAATTAAAAATTAACCCAGATACACTTCATTCCTCGTTCTTCTGTGTTTTTTATACAAAAAATAAACATCACAAAAATTCTAGGTGTAAATACTTACAGACACATGTGGTATTCTATCTTAGTCCTCTAAATGAACAAAGGGTTGACTCTTGTCGTTCTTAACATTTATTATACATAGAGATACAAACATGTCTAACATCTCACAACGGTCATTATTCCAAGTCCCGTAACTCTCTCCTCATATCTAAATGTTTGTTGTTCGTCCATCACGGGTGATGAAGACCACTCTGTTCATCCAATTATTTAGGAATATGTTAGGTTAGTCTATGGGTATGTTGGTGAAGATGACATAAAGATGGAAGAACTGAGGGCAGCACTAGAGAAAATCAAGATGGGCAAAGCAGCAGGGCATGATGGTATAACACCAGAAATGGTTAAGTACATGGGAGCAGCAGGCGACCTATTACTCTTAAAGGTCCTACAGGCAGCATGGTGCAACAAGACCATACCAAAGGATTGGGAGATTGCCATCATAACACCAATTTTCAAAAAGGGTGACAATCGACAATGTGGAAACCATAGAGGCATATCCCTTCTCAGTGTCCCTGGTAAAATCTACTCTAGAATCCTAGAGCAGAGACTCCGACGCCTAGCTGAGCCACAATTGGATGAGGTCCAGTGCGGATTCCAAGCAAACCGAAGTACTCAAGACCTAATCTTCACACTCAGACAGCTGAGTGAAAAGGCCCTTGAGTATAAGAGTGAGATCCATCTTTGTTTCATAGATCTGGAAAAGGCGTTTGACAGGGTCCCCTGGAGCAAACTTTGGGACTGTTTGGCAAATAAGAATATTCCAGCACCTCTGATTCATGCTATACAGAGCTTCTACAAGTCTTGCAGAAATTATGTGAGGACAGCAAACCATAAGTCAGAAGAGTTCAGGACCACCACTGGTGTAAGACAAGGTGATATCCTATCACCTTGCCTCTTCATACTCCTTATGGACGATGTCATCAAGGCATGTAAGGAGAGAACAAGAAAGTATTCAGTGGGGTACTGGAAGATGAGACAGGTCTATATTTCGGAGCTGGCATTTGCTGATGATGTTGCCCTGATTGCTAAATCAGAGGCACATCTCCAATCCAACCTGCAAGTCTGGAAGGAAGAGCTGGAGAAGAGAGGGATGGTCATAAGCAGCTCTAAAACAAAATCCATGGTGATATCACGAGAAGAAAGAAAACATCAGATTAAGTTGGGAGAACAGGTCCTGGAGCAGGTCGACCACTTTAAATATCTCGGAGCTATTATAGACCGAAAGGGAGGCATCAAAGAAGAGTTGGCCACTCGAAAAGCAGCGGCTGGGAGACTTTTTCAGGCCATAAATCGTGGATTCCTCAGCAAGAAAGAGGTTGGTAAGAAAACGAAGATGGCTGTATACCACTCCACCTATGTCCCAGTCTTGACATATGGATGCGAGTCGTGGGCAATGACTACAACCCACAAAAGCCAGATCCAAACCTCAGAAATGAGGTATCTGAGGAAAGTGGTTGAAGTAACAAGAAGAGACATGGTCCGAAACCAGACGATCCGTCAAGGCCTAAAATCCCATCCGCTGCAGACCCAAATAGAACAGTCCCAACTAAGATGGTTTGGCCATGTCTGCAGAATGGGAGAAGATCGGCTACCACGACAAGCATGGGAAACAAAGAGCCAGGGATCCAGACCTCCAGGACGACCCAGAGTCCGCTGGGAGGACAACATTAGACAATCTTTGAAGGACCGAGGACTAGAATAGAACCAGGCCAGGAAGAAGACAGCTGATAGAATGGTCTGGCGCTCTCTCTTCCAAACCTCTACACCTCACGGTAGAAGGGGAACGACTAAGTAAGTAAGTAGTCTATGGGTACGAAGGTGACTGATGAGCCCGATGCAGGCCTGGAAAGATCTCGGACAGTGTGGGCAGGGAATGTTTGCTTCATGTGAAGGTTTTATTACACGGTCCTTTCTAGCTTGTCTCCGCTGTTCCGCTGCTGCTCTTCTGGATGATTCGCATGCCGCTGCACCTTTACGAAAAGATGTGCGCCAAGCAGTTCGGTCTTGCGCAGCAGCTTCCCATGTGTATGGGTTTATGTCAAAGGTTTTCAATGACGTCTTTAACGTGTCTTTGAAGCGCTTCTTTTGGCCACCATGGGAGCGTTTACCCTTCTGCATCTCACCATAAAAGAGTATCTTTGGCAGTCGATGGTCTGGCATGCGGACTACATGACCTGCCCAGCGAATCTGTGACTGCATCAGAATAGTATCAATACTAGGGATACCAGCTCTGTCAAGAACGGCGGTATCCGGGAACTTGTCTTGCCATTTGATGTTCATTATCTTCCTGAGACAGACTGTATGGAAGTGGTTTAGCTTCTTTACGTGGCGCCTGTATACAGTCCATGTTTCACATGCATATAGCAGCACTGGAAGCACCGCAGCTCTGTACACCTTCAGCTTTGTCTGTAGACTAATGCCACTTCGATGCCAAACGTTGGTGTATAGTCTGCCAAATGTGCTGCTGGCTTTGGAGATCCTGGTGTCCACCTCATCATCAATGACAATGTTCTGGGATAGTGTGCTACCAAGGTATGTGAATCTGTTCACAACATTCAGTTTCTCACCATTAACCTTGATGATTGGCTCAGTATAAACTGTGCCAGGAGCTGGTTGGTACATGATTTCTGTTTTCTTCGTGTTGATGATAAGCCCAAAGTTGGCGCAGGCTTCGGAGAATCTATCCACACTATGCTGCAAATCAGCCTCTGAGCCAGCATTGAGGGCACAATCATCGGCAAACAGAAGATCTCTGATGGTGTGTGATTTCACCTTATCTAAATATAGGACACTACAAGACACACACACACAATTATAGATTTTTTACTTACCTTATCGACACATTAATAGTTGTCTTAATGAAAGTTTGTAACCTATGAAACAATCCCACCATCTTTTCAGGAACATACAGAATCATGACCCATTGCACTATGAAAGTTAAATTGAACACCCATGAATTACAAGAACATGCATACCTTTCAATTTTTTCATGGTGTATTGTTCAGTGGGCTAGAAATATTGGCACCAGCTTTTTAGGAAAATACTGAAATGTCACTTATTGCACTGTACTTTGGGAGAGCGTTACTTTGAGTACCCATTAGAATCATCCCATGTAGAGGTCGATAATCTGTTTTATTCAGATTTCATAGATCTCTTTGCTAGTAACCCATTAAGATTTTATGGAGGAGTTTAATAATTTCGTTTCAAAATAAAATAGCCACTCAAACATTCTGTTAAAAAATTAAAGGCTTAATTTTATTTAAATATTAAAAAAAGTTATTAAGGTAGGCAAATTTTCATTCCAAGCATCAGTTTAGAGCCAAGCAATGCCAGCTTTGTTGCCACCAGTTTCCTGTGATTTTAGCCTTTGCTATGACAATCAACAAAGTACAGGGACGATAATTTGCTGGCGTAGGTGTATATCTAACAGAAACATTCTTTGCTCATGGTCAGCTTTATGTAGTGAACAGGCAAGGAAGAAACCTAGACAGTCTTAAAGTATATATTCAGTATATATTTGGAACACAGGCTATCAAGACAAAATACTTTCAAGACACCACATTTACCCAAAAAATAGGTTGTGATTTAACGAGCTGTTGTGTAATTAGTCAAATTACAATTTAATTTCATGTTCCAACTTCCCAGTACTGCAGATGCTGAAAGATTAAAGTATTGACTTTAACACTTTTACTGTCATTGTTATGACATTCTCGTACATAACAAATTATGAGTAGGGATAATGCTGTAAGCAAAAAGTAGCAGTTGAATATACTATCTAAAATTATAGACACTATACATCCTAATTATTACCCATCAGGCCCTGTGTAGTTTTCCCAGCAGTCTCTGAGGAGACCAAAAGAAGAGAACTACAGCTCTCTCAGGCGTTTTGTAAACAGTCAATAACATGAGGTTTATCAGAAGCAGGCAACCTCATCATGTAATACAAATTGCAACAGAAACATGCAAGAGAGCATGTGCTTTGGCATAGGCTTCCTCAAGGGGATTATCTGCAGTGGTGGCTTCATGGCTTCATGCTGCGTACGGAGCAAAACAAGATGACAGTAGTAATGAAAAAAGCCCATCAAGGGTTGAGCTGGACATTTTTCTCCATCAATTTTTAAAAAGAAGATAAAATATTTCAGGCTGTATAAATGTGTAGCTTCAAAATGTCCAAAATGGTTGGCTTCGACATGAATGGAAAACCTCCATAGAAGCATCGAATCTTCAAGAACTGATATGGATCTACTGTTCTGGTCATGCCAGGGTATGTGGCAACGAAAGAGCTGACAGACTAGCTTCAAGAGCACCCGTAAAAGGTGCATTGGCCATGGATAAGGAAGAAATACTGAGGGTGATTCATGTTCGTCTATTAGAAAATGACACTGCAATTGATGAATCATCAAGGCTAAGATTGCTGGAATTCGGCATCAAACGTAAGACCAGCAGGGATGGATGTATGAGAGGACGCATCCGCCGTGTATACAACCAGTGCGCAACAGGAACAATTAGCATTCATACCCTTCGACATTTGCTGCGGGAGACTGAGCACCTATTGGTTTGCCCGGAGTGAAATGATGTCGATTCTGATCAACAATAACAATTAATGTGTAGCTTATCTACTTAAGAAGGTGCAAGAAGAAATACAGTATTATCAAAAGTAACACAGTAAGAAATAATGTGAGAGCCAAGTCAGATATAAAATGTATAGAACTGACAATGAAGGAAAGCATTCAGATCTGCCTGTTCAGAATGAGAACACACTATCTCCACCATGGTCCTCACATGATAGGTCACTGAAAAGTAAGTTGTAAAAAGATTTAAGAAAAGATGGACTGTAGGAGGGTAAGAAGCATGCAGAATGAAAGGGTACATCATCATCCTCATATAAGCCACACAAAATTCTGAAGGAAAAAAAACACTACTGTTAACTTCCTATAATACTTGCATAATGCCAATAGAAGAATGAACGAACGAACGAACGAACGAACGAACGAACTTTATTTTCAAAGGGTTGAGAATTGGGCACGCAATTGGGCATGAAGTAAAGTAAGTAATTTAGTTGCTGCGTTTATTAGTTGGTTTGCTGAAACTTCGATTTACAGGTACTATAAATGTTTATTAAGCACTATATTGACAGAATTGTTAACTGTTTACTTTTGTTTGGTTAGTTGTATGTGCTACAAGTGATTTGAGCAGTTAGTCTACACATCACTTTTTGGTTGTATTACTTCTGTGTGCACCAATGATTTCTCGCTGAACAGTTTTTTGTGGAGAATTAGATGATGTTGTGTAACCCACAGTCAGTACATGTGTCAACAAGTTTTAAATGAAAATTGATCAGCCCCAAACAAATAGCTATAAAGATTGATCTTGTTGCTGTGAGCTGTGGTTGTGTATTTCATAGCAGGCAAAACAGAGAAAATGTGATCTGTCTACCTTTGCGGCAAAAAAAAGTGTAATACAGAAAATACAGAAATATACTGTGTCACTTACCACCATCACCAGCTTCTTTACTGGCTGATTTTGGTGATCATGTCTCTCCATAATTTCTGGCTGCTGGTTTTTGTATTTTGGTGATTGTATCTCTCCTCTTTATGCATGTTGTGAGAAAAAGAGAGCAGAAATATATTATGACAACAGGAAAGGTTGAAGGAGAAATAGATAAAGGATAGCAAAGAGAGACAATACTGGACAGTCAGACATATTTTTATATTTTATGTCCACTTTAGCCATGAAGCATTGATTGACACCAAGACATGGAAAGACATCAACAACATAATTGACAAACGGTACAAGAGGGAGGAAGTTGTTGTTAAATGCTTTATATTCATTGAGGGTCAGATAGATGTTTAAAAGCTCTCATATGTACGCCTGGGATTTTCAGAAGTGCACCTGAGTGCAGCAATGATATTTTTTTAAATGTTATTTGCGTACGACCGTGCACCAGTATTAAACTGGGCATGGCGCGGTATGACGCATAGAAATGCTTGGATACAATCAATGTCCTTGAGGCAGATCCAGAGATTCTTCATCTTGATCAGACGTTATTTGTTCCGTGGTCTTTTCCCAAGTCTAGGGAAGACACGGCCATGAAGTTAATTATGATCATCTGAGAGATGATAATGTTATTCTTGTGTGAGTTATGCCAAGAAGCTTTTATCGCCAATATTTAGCCAGAACCGGCTTGTTGAAGTATCTAGCCTCAAATACATATCCTCCAGTACCATTACTGCAGAGCTTCATCCTGACCAGCTATGTTGGCTGTTAGTGCGTTCAGTCAACACTAGGAGTTATTATGGATCGTGATTAAATATATATATAAGCTAAAAGCTATTAACATGGTCATTTTTGTAAACCCATGCATCCTACCAATTCGTTGCCGTAGAGCTTCCGCTAACCTTGATGTGATAGCTGCTAGTGCGGTCAGTCAACGTCCATAGTGACTGTTATTTACCATGTATTTCTTGCCATGACCATGCTGATGAAAATGTCTAAAATAATGATGTCAAAGTATCGACAAAATATATATGTTTCGTCACTAACTTTTGCAACGAGTCCAGCATCTCTTCATTGCCAATCGGTCATACTGTCTTGACCCATTCACCATTGTTACCGAGTCTCATTGTCATTAGCCAGATCATCATCATACAACAAAGTAACGGCGCACAATATATTCGTATCATCCAGAAGTACGTCGGCTACATACGCAGGCCCGACAGACCAGTCAATACCAATGACACCTAAGAGACGTAGCATGGTAAAACTGTAAAGAGACATTATTACCTACACCACCAGGTGTGGTACTCAGAGAAGAAGTCTTCCATAGGTTCTGGCTGCTGATTTTTTTTTTAATACGTTCTGTTGCAAACAGTTTCTGATGTCATTTTGTTGAGCAGTCCAGTTTAATATTTCTCCTTTATACCTCAAATCTCTCTCCACCAATGTTATGTGTTAGCTCCATGTGTTTTAACATTTCTTTCCTTGAAACATATTCAGTGAAAGGAGACTGCAACTTTCAGATTTTTGTTTCTGAAAGGATGTATTCATCTTTTGGTGTGAAATACAAGTAAAAGGTAATCTCATAGCATATATTGTTGTGAGGGAGTGAAGTGTTAGAGACTACATTATACTAGGTCCAACATCAAGAGATGGGAGGATCAGTTCCCTTCCTCACTGCCTTTTCCTTCCCTAACTCAAGCACAAAGTCAGGTAGACTGGAGTGCCTTGATACCATGAATCACACCTGGTGCTTTTGCCGCAAGAGACCAGCGCTCAAGCTACTCTGTCTATCAGACACTTAAAATACAAAAGACACAAATAATATGTACCTGAGTTTTTTTGGTTTTTTTTTTTTCACTTATGAGCTATCTCTGAAGGATAAGTCTTCGTTTCTGTCATCCCAAACATCTTGCATTCATTTTTAAATGTCTACTTTATTCTTCTTATTACAAATGTTTTTCTAAGTCCTGCTGTATTTCCTTTACACTGGGGATTCTAGAACAAGAACTTATCTCATTTGTACTGACACACCAAGACAACTATTCTTCAGCATCTGTGAAACTGACTTAGCCGCTGTCTTTTCTGCTGGGGCAGGGGAGGACCACATGTGAGGTGCTCTAGTCCCACAAACCCTTTTGATTAGAAAATCAAACATACAGCCAGGAATTTATGAGCACATGATGATAGTGGCAGCATCACTTTTGTCGTGAAACTTGGTTTTAACTCAACTTTATTAACACAGGTTTGAACAGGATTAATCCTACACTATTTTACACATGAAGTATGAAATGTACAAATGTCTGGATTTGCTTCACAAAACTTTTTGTGATAGTCCTGTCAACTTGCTTTAGTCACATTAACAAATGTCTAACATAGTGCCATAAACAAGACAGATTACTCATCAGATAGATCTGATAGCTCTCCATTCAAATCTTATGATTTTATTAAACATGTGATGTGCATTGTGTAAAGATGTAGGTAGTGTTTACATTGTTTGATAATGTTTAACTCAGGCAGTAATTAAACTGGTCACTAGAAAAGTACAAAAATCTGGCAATACATCAGTCACCTGTTGACAACAAAACCACTTCTTCACTTCATTACAAAGATACAAGCCCTTTGACTACTACTTAACACAAAGTTGTTGACATTCTTCTTCTTCTTCTGCGTTCGGTTTGTAGTCATGCTAAATCTGCAGGCCTGTCGCCAGGACGAAGTCCACAGTCTTTTCCAGGTCGGCGCGGCAGCCCCATAGCTTCTGCTGGAGCTCATCACCTTTTGGCCATGTCGCACGTCGCAATTTATCATGGGTTGGACAGTTCTGGAGAATGTGTTCTGGAGTCTGGATATCAGTTCTACATGGGCATTCATTCGTGTGGGATATCTTGAGGCGATAGAGATGTCCAAGTAATCTGCAGTGACCAGTTCTCAGGCGGAAAATTGTCGTCTGTTGGTGTCTGTTTAGGTGGTGGATTGGGTCATCTCTGCTGTATATATCCCCTTCCTCCTTCCACTGATTTTTGTACTTGTTGTGGATGATGGTTTTTGCTTCCCGATAGGGCAATGGGTGGCTGTATTGTTCCATTTTACTGCCACTTCTTGATAGAGCATCTGCTTTCTCATTACCAGCGATTCCACAATGGGCAGGTAACCACTGAAGGGCAATGGTTGATGACTTTTGGATGATGTTAAGCTCAGATCTGATCTCATTCATCATGTTATCATTTCTGGTGTTTTGTATTGATTCAAGTAATGATCTGCAGTCAGTGAAGATTACTATCTTAGCTTGTGGCTGCTGTTCAGGTCTAGTGAGGATCTTCAGGGCTTGCAGTAGTGCCATAGCTTCTGCCCTAAAATTGGAGGAGATCTTTCCAGTTGGGAAGGCCTTTTGGATGATCTTTCCATTTAGGAATCTTATAAAAATGCCTCCTCCACCGTTCTTTACTGCCCCCTCAGCAGATCCATCTGTGTATACATGTGTCCACTCCTTCGGGTTGTACTTTTCTTCAATCATTTCTTGAGCCAAAGTTTTTAGTTGTTGAGGGGTCAGGTGGCCTTTCTTTTTTATTTCAGGGACTTCAGTGATGATAGATATATTTCCATGGCAGTCGTCTGGCTCCTCGTAATCAATTAACATTTCAATCTAAGTAGATCGATTTGGGAGGAGGTCTTCATGGCATCGATGCAGATGTTTGGAGATGTTTAGGAAGCTGGTTCTTTTCAGCCTGTTCTTTGTCACACTATGGAGTTTGGCATGCATTGGATGACTTGGCATTCGTAGAAGCTTCTCACTGTGAGTGAATACCTTTTCCTCACGTCTGTCATCAAGAGAGCGGATGTTGGTGTATCGCTCCATTGCCTGGATTGGGGAAGTCTTCATCCCTCCAGAGATTAGTCTAAGGCCTGAATTTTGCACTTTCCCTAGACATTCTGTGTTTGTTTTAGATGCTGTGGCCCAGGCTGACATGCCATATTCAAGTACAGGTCTGACTGTGCCTGTATAGACTTTTTTAAGTATGTTGGTATTTGCCCCCCAACTTGTGCCAGCCAGTTTCTTCATAATAGAGAGCTTTCTTATTGCTCTCTGTTCTACTGCTTTTATGTGTGGCTTCCAGGTGAGTCTCTTATCCAACTTGACTCCTAGGTATGTTGGGTTTTCCTCGATTGGAAGTTCACTTCCATTTAGCTGCAGTTTGATCGTTTCTCGGCGATTAGACAGAGAGAAGCAGGTTGCTACTGTCTTGGAGAGGTTTATCTGTACTCCCCAATCTGATGCCCATTTACCGATGGTATTTAGCGCAGCTTGCATCCTGAACTTCGCAGTAGGCAAATGTTCAGCAGCAGACCAGGCAGCAAAATCGTCAGCATGAAGAGCCCTGGAGATATGCCCGGACAGTTTCTCTGCAATATCATTTATATATATGATAAAAAGTGTGGGGGAGATAACTCCTCCTTGTGGCACACCCTGTTGTAGAGTGACGCGATGGCTCAGTTTCCCGTCAAGTTTTACTCTTGCTGTGCGGTATCGAAGAAAGTCCCGTATCCAGTTGAACATTCTCCCTTCAATTTTGCTGTTGAGCATCTTAAGGAGGAGTCCTTCTTTCCATACCTTATCAAAGGCTTTTGTCAAGTCTACAAAAACCGCCAGTACTTTCTTTTTCTCCTGAAAGGCATTTTCTACTTCCTGGGCTAGATATACTAGTTGGTCTTCGGTGCTGCGATTTTTCCTAAATGCTGACTGTGTGTTATCAAGCAGATGGTTTTTTTTCCAGATGTTTCAGTAATCTTGAGTTCACCATTCTTTCCATTACCTTACCCAGACAGCTCAGTAGGCTAACTGGTCGGTAGCTGGACTTGCTTGTTTTCTCCTTTTGTTTCTTTCTGATGGGAACAATGATTGCTTCTCGCCATTGATCTGGAAATTTTCCAGTACTCCATGACTGATTGAAGATTAGGAGGAGCTTGTGCCTGGCTACAGGTCCAAGGTTCTTGATCATATCATTTGTGATGCCATCTTTTCCTGGAGCTTTTCTGTTCTTTAGTTTTGTTATGGCAGCACTGAGTTCTCTCATAGTAAGGGGTGACTTCATGCAGATATCTGGGTTTTGGTGCTTCATTTTTTCTTTTACTTCCTTACGTACTTCTTGGATCCGTGCATGTGAAAGTGATGTGGTGCTTTCTTCCTTGTAGAAATCTGCCAGGATGTTTGCTGCCATCTTTCCTGTGTGGTATTTTTCATTTTCCTTGATGACAGTCTTACAGTAGCTGGTTGTTGTTTCTTCATTTAGCACTCTTGTCAGATTCCATAGCTTGCTTGAGTCCTTTTCCATGTTGAGACTGCTGGTCTTCTGGTGCCAGCTCCTTTGGATTTCAGCTTTCTTTTGTTCATTGAAAGCTTGTTTTATGCTGTTGTGCCTCTGTGTGTTCTCTAATGTGGGATTTTGCTCCATAGTTTCCCGTGCTTTATTTAATTCACTATGGAGTTTTCCCAGGTTGTCACTCCAGTATGGTTTGTAGTCTCGTCGTTTACCTCGTGGAATTGACTTCTTTGCTGCTTGGATGATTGCCTCACTGATGATGGAGATGTTTTTATTGATGTTATTTGAGTGGGCAATGTTCTGACAGAAATTGTCGGCTTGTTCTTTAAAAAATCCCCAGTTTGCTTTTTTGAAATTCCAGCTAGGAGACATATTGATTTCTCCTGCACTTCTTATCTCAGATATCTGTAATGTGACTGGTACATGGTCACTTCCCCCAAGTTGAGTATTTACTGTTCTGGTGGTGAGTCGATGTATGTCATCTGTAGCCATTGCAAGATCTGGTGTGCTCGTTGTTTTCCATACTCTGGAATAGAAGGTGGGCTTATCCTCTGGTTGGTTTATTAGAATTAGTTTATTCTCTACCATCCAATCTTCCACCTCTTCTCCTCTTGGATCTGTTGCATCATAGCCCCAGCTGGGTGAGTGGCTATTGAAGTCACCCATAATGAGGTGTCTCGATGCTGCAAGCTTCAATTTGTGTAGCTCCAGAGTTGTGATTGGAGGGCTGTAGCAGTTTGTGATCATTAAGTCTCCACTGGGCAGCAGTAGTTGGACTGTTATGCATTCAAGTTCGTCCTCACCAGATCTGTGTGTCTCTACTGCTGGGATTGAGGTTTTAATCAGTGTGAGGATTCCTCCCTTAGTTCTTTTTGCCCTGTCTTGGCGGAAGGATTGGTATCCACGTACAAAGAATCGTTGGGTATCTTTTAGGTGAGTTTCTTGGATGCAGATTATATCAATGTTATTTTCCCTGAGGAATTCTTGTAACTCTGGTTTCTTGTTCCTCACTCCTTCTGCATTCCATTGAGCCACTGTAAGATAGTGGGTTGGTTGGTCAGTTGCTCTACTTTGCCTTCCCCCGACCATTTGGTTGGCAAAGGCACCGGTTGCTTGGGTGGGCCCTTTCGAGGCTAGGGGCCCGGCTCCGCTCCTCCCCGGTTGTAGCTGATAGGAGCGACGCCATGACGTAAGTCGAGATTGTCGCATGACTCCATACCGCAAAAGCGTGTGTGTCCTAATTTTTCCCGGTGTCTGCGCCGTAGCTAACACACTCCGTCTTCGGCAGGCCGGGTTGTGTTTGTTGTTCAGGGTTGTCTCCCATAGCTTTTCCATCTCCAGGTGGTAGCTGCAAGGCAGCAGATTGGTTTGTTTACCGAGATTTACCTTCTCCGTGGCTTGTTTACCGAGATTTCAGTGGGGGTATCAGTGCCACCTGTTACCCCTCCCCGTCCTGCTGGGAGGACATCGCCGTTTGGTCCGCGACTGCTTATTCGTCCAGCAATGCTGACTTAATTCGCAGCTGACACACCATATCTGGAGGTCGTTCCACTATCCGCCACCCGTGGACGCGCCTGGTTGGGGTCGGTCGCCCCTTTGCCAGGTTGTTGACATAACTTGTCAAAGGCAAAATCAGGAGTAATGGAAGATGTGTCCAAGGCATTGTATCTTTAAGAAATATTATGATGGAAAAACTATTGTGGTTATAGGCTGTTTGATCTGGCTACAAAGTCACCCATAAATATAGAAGAGGTGTTAAGAATAGACAGACCTAGGGAACTGCTTTAAGGAGTTTTTTTTTGGTCTTTTTGTCATACACGTAAACACAATTCGATAATTTTGATTTGCCCAATTTACAATAATTGGACAGATCTAGACCTTACTTAGCACATGTCTCTAGTGAGTTCTGGTGAGCACACTAATAGTCAGCCCTTTAAATTTACCAGCAAAAATGTTCATCTTTGCCACAGTTGTTGTCAACAAATTTGTTTCCTGAGGGTTAATCGAGGTCCAACAATCAGAATTCTTAACTTTGTCAAGTAAAGTGATAAACAGCTTGTCTGTCAGAGTCAGAGGATGTTCTGAATTTATTTTCTGGTTTTTTTGTTTTTTTTTTTAAACTGAACCCATTTTCATAAACATTGATTTTCTGTGTCTTTTACTATTATTATGTAAAACATATTACTACAGAAACTAATGCTGTGAAATTCTTCTTTCTTCTTCCTCTTCGTCCTGAAATGGACGTTGGTTGCGTTGTGTCTGTTTACACCGTAGCTGTGATATCTGCAAGGCCGACACTTCTGACTTCAGCACGGCATTTTTTGGGACCGGGTTTGCCTTCCCTCTCCGATCCCTACTCTCTCAGCCAGACTGCAGTGATGCAGTCTGTTTCCAAGACCACCACGTGGAGGTGGAGTAGGGTCTTGGTCAGCTCTGGTTTGCTGACCCTGACGCAAGCAGTCAAGCTATGGGTCTATTACTTAGTTTATTGCTGCATCTTTGAGTCCCATGCTGTGAAATGACATGTAGTGCATTGGCACATGCTTCTGGCAAGAGAATAAGCTGAAGTGGTCAGCCATGCTCCTTATGGAACAAAAACAAAAAAAAGGAAAGGATGATAGTGATGGATTACAATAAAATGTAAAATAAGTTTAGGAAATACTTGACTCTATTGTGACTGGGAAGTGAAAAACTTGACAAGAAATGTTCTCTTTATTTACATTGATATAGCTGTTGACCAGTTTATTCTTACAGATAACTGAAATCTTTACAGTATTATACAATGGAATTATAGGCTGTTGTTTGTGCATTTATTACATAGTTTAATTCATAAAGGGTGAGAGGCCAGTATTCAGGCTGATTTTCTCTGGTGCTCATGATGGGAGGCCAATTTTTGGGGCTGGTACATTTGAATTCAGTTTTTGTTTTGTTTTGTCCAGTTTTATGTCCTCATTCAATTTCCTGAAGGAGTAGTAGTAGTAGAAGTCCTAGCCCCCTTCAGTCATAACTGACTATGGGAATGCGCCCCTGAGGTGATAGCTCTCAGCTGTTTTTTCCACATGTTTCTTTTTGGCGTGCCCTTTTTCTTCTGCTTATTGTAAGAGCTTCTTTTCACCCAACCTGATGTGGCACCATAAGGAGTATTGCCACTTGGTTGTGATTGGCAGCTTCATCCTTCCAGATTGCTGGATTTATGTCCAGTGCCTTCATACATCTTTGAACCTCAGCTGCGGTCATCCAGCTGTTCTTTTTTCACCAATTTTCTTTACTACTATATACAACATGACCATACTTTAAAAACTTGGAAAGACTGACCCTTAACCTTCAACAATATATAAAAACACAAAGGGGCAGAACATTCTTTGCACTACATATGGGACAACCACCATGTCCTATAAGAGTTAATAGCATTATCAGCAGTTAACATGTATCACACATTGAATACAGACTCGTTTATCCAAAGCTGTCTCATCTTACTGGTGTAGAAGAGGGTTCATTTGATGTCGTCACTGATTAATGTGAATGAACACTGAGTGTGAGAGTTATATTGTCAGCTAAATCGGTCTATCATATCATGATTAAAATATTGACTGCATACACAACAGCATTAAAGCTTAGCAACTAGGTTATTGATTGGGTAAAACCACATTGAGGTAAATAAGTAAGACAACCAGCAGGCAGTGAGTGAATGTCTGAGTCTAAAGTATATCTGTGCAAGATGTATGGAGAGTTCTAGTATCAGATCATACTGAATGTCATCTCTACATCAATAGTTGTCCATCTTGGATCTCTCATATTTTCTGTCTTTTACTTTGTTGGCACATTCTAATAGACTATGTTATTTTTATCTCATAATAGTTCGTTCCCACTTAATACCACTGCCATTCTGGTACATAGTAACAAGTCTATTGCAACATAGGTAAATCAGTTCAATTGCATAGTATTATTTATAGCTCTGATTAATCATAAATTTTGCTAAGCATTTTTACCTTTCCATCAAATTGAACTCAACCGTCTAAAATAGCTGATTAGAACAATGATTAGGTTTCCTTGTACATGTGTAAAACTCATAAAGTATGACTGGTATATGTGAGCAAGTGACCTGTGTAGTACCTGAGCATCTCTGAGGAGACAAAGAAAGAATAAGCCTACTGTTGTCTAACATGAAAAGAGAATTATTTATAATATACCTTTTTAACATATGTAACACACTTTGTATTCTCCAGGTGTCTCAGCAACCATGGTGGAAATCCAACTTTTTCATCTCTCAGCCAGTCCTTTTCGGCACATGGGATGGGGTGTTTACTTCCTGCTTGATCAACATCTTAAGTGTTGTCATCTTCCTGCGTATGGGCTGGATTATTGTAAGTTTCTAGCTTTATACACATCACAACCTTAATCACCTGTTATGATATACTTAGAGAAAACACATCACAACCTTAATCACCTGTTATGATATACTTAAGAGAAAACACATCACAACCTTAATCACCTGTTATGATATACTTAGAGAAACACATCACAACCTTAATCACCTGTTATGATATACTTAAGAGAAAACACATCACAACCTTAATCACCTGTTATGATATACTTAGAGAAAACACATCACAACCTTAATCACCTGTTATGATATACTTAAGAGAAAACACATCACAACCTGAATCACCTGTTATGATATACTTAGAGAAAACACATCACAACCTGAATCACCTGTTATGATATACTTAGAGAAAACACATCACAACCTTAATCACCTGTTATGATATACTTAAGAGAAAACACATCACAACCTTAATCACCTGTTATGATATACTTAAGAGAAAACACATCACAACCTGAATCACCTGTTATGATATACTTAGAGAAAACACATCACAACCGTAATCACCTGTTATGATATACTTAAGAGAAAACACATCACAACCTGAATCACCTGTTATGATATACTTAGAGAAAACACATCACAACCTTAATCACCTGTTATGATATACTTAGAGAAAACACATCACAACCTGAATCACCTGTTATGATATACTTAGAGAAAACAGTGGTCCTGTTCCTTCGTGTCTTCTTCAGAGATCCCCCAGGAACCATACAAGGTCAGCATCAGCATAAAACTAGTATAGAGAAGTGGCCGGGAACAGAATTTGACCCTGAAAAAGATGGATTCAATGAGTGGCAGGCACTACTAAGAATTGCAACATGACATGGTTGATAATTGCCCATGTAGTTCTAGGGGGTCTCTCAGGGGGTCAAGACAGAATAGGACTACTCCCTCCCCCAGACATGTCATGAGAGGCCACTAGTATGAGGTTGTGTGGAGGGCTGGCAACCTTGTCATGAGGTTGTGTGGAGGGCTGGCAACCTTGTCATGTGGTTGTGTGGAGGGCTGGCAACCTTGTCATCAGGTTGTGTGGAGGGCTGGCAACTTTGTCATGAGGTTGTGTGGAGGGCTGGCAACCTTGTCATGAGGTTGTGTGGAGGGGCTGGCAACCTTGTCATGTGAAATAATTTGCTGCAGAAACCACCACTGTATGAGCATGTAAATGCTTAGTGCTGGCTTCCTGCATGGGGACCCAGCTGCAGCTGGGGCCTGGCTTCCTGCATGGGGACCCAGCTGCAGGTGGGGCCTGGCTTCCTGCATGGGGACCCAGCTGCAGGTGGGGCCTGGCTTCCTGCATGGGGACCAGCTGCAGGTGGGGTCTGGCTTCCTGCATGGGGACCCAGCTGCAGGTGGGGCATGGCTTCCTGCATGGGGACCCAGCTGCAAGTGGGGCCTGGCTTCCTGCATGGGGACCCAGCTGCAGGTGGGTGCTGGCTTCCTGCGTGGCAACCCAGCTGCAGGTGGGTGCTGGCTTCCTGCATGGGGACCCAGCTGCAGGCGGGGGCTGGCTTCCTGCATGGGGACCCAGCTGCAGGTGGGTGCTGGCTTCCTGCATGGAGACCCAGCTGCAGGTGGGGGCTGGCTTCCTGCATGGGAACCCAGCTGCAGGTGGGGGCTGGCTTCCTGCATGGGGACCCAGCTGCAGGTGGGGCCTGGCTTCCTGCATGGGGACCCAGCTGCAGGTGGGGGCTGGCTTCCTGCATGGGGACCCAGCTGCAGGTGGGGACTGGCTTCCTGCATGGGGACCCAGCTGCAGGTGGGGCCTGGCTTCCTGCATGGGGACCCAGCTGCAGGTGGGTGCTGGCTTCCTGCATGGGGACCCAGCTGCAGGTGGGGGCTGGCTTCCTGCATGGGGACCTAGCTGCAGGTGGGAGCTGGCTTCCTGCATGGGGACCCAGTTGCAGGTGGGGCTGCATGCTCCATAAAGAGCAGAATGGAAAATGTTGAGGATGATCATGGTTGATATGACATATCAAGCCTGTCTCCATGTGCTGATCAGGTACAATACTGATAATATTTCACCACTGTTGTTGTACTTCATAGCAGAAGTATTGATGTAGAATCATACATATACCTTGGCAGCAGTATAGACACACTTGGAGGGACAAACGTTGATATCAGAATAACAATACAAGAGGCTAGAGGAGCTTTCATTGCATTAGGAAATATATGAAGATCAAAAGAAATCAGGTCCAACACAAAAATCAGAATTTTCAGTCCAAATATCAAGTCAGTCATATTGTATGGCTGTGAAACATGGAGGATAGCAAAAACAACAACCAACAAGCTACAGACTCTCATAAATGGATGCTTGCATAGAATACAAGGATTGCAGGGGTATGACAAGTTCACTAATGTGGAACTGATGACAAGTGCCAGTGGAGCAAGAGATGACAAGTGCCAGTGGAGCAAGAGATGACAAGTGCCAGTGCAGCAAGAGATGACAAGTGCCAGTGGAGCAAGAGATGACAAGTGCCAGTGGAGCAAGAGATGACAAGTGCCAGTGGAGCAAGAGATGACAAGTGCCAGTGGAGCAAGAGATGACAAGTGCCAGTGGAGCAAGAGATGACAAGTGCCAGTGGAGCAAGAGATGACAAGTGCCAGTGGAGCAAGAGATGACAAGTGCCAGTGCAGCAAGAGATGATAAGTGCCAGTGGAGCAAGAGATGACAAGTGCCAGTGCAGCAAGAGATGACAAGTGCCAGTGGAGCAAGAGATGACAAGTGCCAGTGCAGCAAGAGATGACAAGTGCCAGTGGAGCAAGAGATGACAAGTGCCAGTGGAGCAAGAGATGACAAGTGCCAGTGCAGCAAGAGATGACAAGTGCCAGTGGAGCAAGAGATGACAAGTGCCAGTGGAGCAAGAGATGACAAGTGCCAGTGGAGCAAGAGATGAGAAGAAGATGCTGGAGCCTGTTCATAGCATTACTAGGCTGTCACTGTTCTGGAATCCACAGTGTAATAGAGGTAGAGAGAGAGAGAGAGAGAGAGAGACCAAGGAACATGTAGAGAAGAGAACTGGAGACAGACATGAAGGGATTAAAGAAGACATGGAGAGACCTTGATTTGGCATAAATTTGTTGAAGGCCTATGCTCCTTGGGGAGCTGAAGGGTGATGGTGATGATGATGCAGGAGTAACTGTGTGTATATTCTCTATAAAATGTGGTGTGTGTATATTCTCTATCAAATGTTGATTGTGTGACCTAGAAATGATTTATCTCTTCCTCAGGGCAATGCAGGAATTTGGCTGGCAATACTCACAGTCTTCTTCTCAATTTCCATTGTTCTTATTGTGGCACTGAGTGCCATTGGTGTGTGTGAGAGATGTAAATTTGAGAGCGGCGGTGTCTACTTTCTCATTGCTCACATTCTAGGAGGCAGAATTGGGGGCAGCATAGGGATTATTTACTGTTTTGCTCAGGTGAGTTCAGTTAGCTGGCCCATAAATGGCTATCTGTGCCCAACGCTGCTCTCATGTGTCATGTGATGACATGCTCTCAATCATGTCTGTCCACCGTTCTTAATTCTTGATGTTTTCAGTGACTTTTATTCTTGATTTCTTCACATACCATAGTGTGAAGATGTTTATAATTTGATCTCTCTTTCTTTATCTACTTCCTCTAACCTTTATTATTTCTATTATATTTGCAAGTGCTCCTCATCTCTTCAATTGTCCAGCAAGAACAAAAGTTAATATATAGTAATTGGGGAGGTGAAGGTCTGATGCTGTTCTTACAATACATGTGACGTTTGACACGTGAAAGTCAATTAAATATCTGTTAAAGTCAGTTATATAATTGGAAACACCAGGCCTTTACACCCCTCCCCTTAATATTATTTTTGTTTGGCGTTTTTGTTTAGTTTTGTTAGGTTTTATCTTGCATTTTAATTTATTTATCTGGTTATAGGCTTGTATACAAGGTTGGCAAAACAACAAGGTAATTTGCCCCTCAGGGCAAGAGGTTTTTGATGCTGCAGCTACACAACACCTGCTGCTTCTCATTATTTAAAACAACAAAAGTTTAAGTCCTGTTATAATTCTATTACTGAAGATTAATTACTTTCATAATTGCAAGTAAATTAAGAAAACAAATTGCTACTCACAGATGGAGACCAGTCACAGTATTCCCAACTTATCTTGATTTTACGACTGTTGAGTCAATTATAAACATGGCTTAAACCTACTAACGATACAGTGTCTCAATAAATTGACAGAATGGACAGATTTTAAATCTCTGACTGGACACTGTAGATTGTAATGTTATGATGTATGTATATAAGCATTACCTCGTCATCTACACAAGCACACACATGTTTCAGAAAGCACTCAGTATAAGCATGTTCAGTTCGTAGCCATGTTTATTTACAGAATGTCGTACATGTCAAGATTCGCATTATATTACAATGTGTGGTTCGTACTTTAATGTATTCATATTACATCCCCCCTTTTTTGAAAAAAAAATGTGTGCAAACATTTCCAACGAAATGTTTCATGTGAGAAAGGATAAGTATGTGTAATGCTCAGTGTGAGTATATATGTCACTGTCTGTATCGGCTGGGAGGTGTCACTGTACGGCCAGAACGAGTGGTGTAAAGTGCTGGTGGTTCTGCGGAAGTCCCTGGTTTAGCTTGAGTTGGTTGTGATTTCGGCCTTGGCGCTTGTTGGTTTTGTGGGGCACCAAGGTCTGGAGTTACTGCATTGTCTGTTGAAAGCATGGGAATTCTCTGTTCTGTTGTATTCTGTGGGATTTCTCTTATGTCCACTCTGTTTCGCCTCAGGAGGTTGTTGCTGCTGTCTGGTCTTAAAGTATAGCTCCTGGGTTCAGGGTTTCTGGAAATGATTGTTGCTTTTGACCATGTGTCATTGTTGTGGTTGTAGGTAGTTACATGCTGACCAGGATATAATGGTGGTAAGTCTTTAGCACATTTGTCATAGTTGGATTTCTGAACTTGCTGACGATGCTGAAGTTGATCATATGTGCTGTCTCTATGTTGTGGACGGAAGTGGACCTTAGATGGTAGGAGGTCTTTAATTCTTCTATCAAACATAAGTTCTGCTGGACTGTCGATCTTACTGTCTACCGGTGTTGTTCTCCATCTCAAGAGTGCTAGGTGTACATCCTCTGTTCTTGTTTTCTTCATGATTGACTTGATAGTTTGTATCTGTCTCTCAATGAAACCATTAGATTTAGGGTATCTAGGTGATGATGTTGTGTGTTTGATCTTCCAGTCCTTAGTGAAGTTTCTGTATGCTTGACCTGAGAAATGTGGACCGTTGTCTGATCTAATTTCATCTGGGATGCCAAACATGCTGCAATACTTCTTTGTAATGTCTGCAATAACAGCTGATGGTGAGGGTTGTGGAAGTTTCTCAATGATGGGAAATTTGCTGTAGTAATCAGCAATAATAAGATAGTCATTATTGTCGATTGAGAAAATATCAGTTCCTATAATGCTCCAAGGGCTCAATGGTATGTCTGATGGTATGAGAGGTTCTCTGCACTGCCTATTTGCATGTTCTTGGCAAATTGAACAGTTTTTACATAGTGTTTCTGTCATTGTTTATCTGTGGCCAGTAAACATCTTTCTTTGCTCTCAGTTGTGTCTTCACAATACCAAGGTGACTATTATGGAGCTGTTTAAGGATGATATCGCGTTGTGTTTCTGGTACAACAATGCGATCTCCTTTAAGGATCAGACCATCTTCGATGCTTAAATCGTCCCTCATCGAGTAGTATGGACGGATGTGTGTTGGAACTTCCCTGATAGAGCTTGGCCATCCATGGTATATCAGTTCTTTGAGAGAGTTAAGGATAGGATCTGTCATTATGTCTTCTCTGATGTGTTCAAGCCGATTATCGCTAAACTTGACAAAATCAACTTTGATGTTTGGGGTAAGATCTGCTGTCTTGTTGGGGTTTGGTAATCTGCTGAGAGCATCTGCAAGACCTATATCCTCTTTAATGTTGTTAATAGTTACCACACTCAGCTTTTCGCACATTGGTAAACCCAAAATTGCAGGTCCTTCAACATCTACCAAGTAAAATGTTGACAATGTCCATTCTGAGCCTGTGTATGAACACTCAAGTGTTACTGCTCCAAAACAGTCTATACTTGTTCCATTGTAAGCTCTTAGCTTTGTCCTGCCACTCCTACGTTTTACATCCCTTGTGGGAAATCCTTGCTCATCCACCTTGTCAGGCATGATCTGTCTGAATATTCTTAAGGGTAGAGTGTTACCTTGGGCACCTGTGTCTATCTTGAACCGAATATATCTTTCTTTGTGCCTTTTAATTCCTGGTATTCGGAATTGTACTTTGCAGAAAGCCTGCGTTCTCTTTGGTTCATTACTGAAAGTTAGTATCTTCACAGTATCAAATGTGGAAGGATCACTTTCTTCACTGGAGTCAAGGTCCTCAGTCATCATAAAGTGTGTTTGTTTTGATGACTCTCTGCTGTGAAAGTTGTGTTGAGCACTGTCTTGTTTCCTCTTGAAACATAATTTTATCCAGTGGCCCCTCTTTCTGCAGTAATGACATGTAGAGTCTTTAGCTGGACAGTGGTTTTGTATGTGGTTTAGGCCACAACATTTACACATAGCACCTCTGCTTGTGTTGTGTTTTTCTTGTTGCTTCGAACCAGTTGCTTTGTTTTGTTTGGGTTTAGGCCTATAGCTTTTTACTGCATCCACCTGGGCTGTTACTGTACCTTGCTGAATTTGTTTAATGTTTAGTGCTTGTGCCTCGTGTTTCCTGCCTTCATCCAGAAGTTGTTGTAAAGTTAGTGTATCACTCTGGCTCAGTATCCATTTCTGGAACTCTGGCATTGGTGTGCTGAGAAGGATCTGTTCAATAATTCGCTCTTTTTCTTCTTCTTTGTTAAATTTGCATACACTTGTTTTCTCCTTGATGCGAGTGAAGAAATCATCTAGACTTTCACCAGGTTTCTGTCGCAGGTGGTGAAGTTCTAATCTTGCCGCTCTAAAGTTCGTGTGCTTTATTATTAGACGTTTTTCAAATTCGTCCAATATGGCTGCGGGGTCTGTTGCCGACTCCACAGGCATGGCGCTAGCAAAACTGTTGTAAATTTTCAAACCTTCATCGTCCAATGCTTCTAGGATATATGGAGTTAGGGTTTGTCCTTCCAGACCAGTGGTCTTGGAATATAGATCTATGCGTTGGCGCCATAACAAGAAAGCTTCACTCTTATCGTCTTGACCGGCGAATCTCATTTGCGGTGCGTTGCGATATTGTTTAGCTGCCATTGTTGACCTCGATGACGAAAATTAGCCGAATAAACTGTACTCACGTGTTATCGTGTAGCTGTTTTGCGTCAGTCCGGTATCGACCGCTGCCACCATGTAATGTTATGATGTATGTATATAATCATTACCTCGTCATCTACACAAGCACACACGTTTCAGAAGGGACTCAGTAAAAGCATGTTCAGTTCGTAGCCATGTTTATTTACAGAATGTCGTACATGTCAAGATTCGCATTATATTACAATGTGTGGTTCGTACTTTAATGTATTCATATTACATAGATCTGGGGTAAGATTTAACCAGCTTCCTCTTGCTGAATGATGCAGCAGATACAGGTAGGATCAATAGAATCTAAACAGTCACAATACATGATGTGAGATTTGTTTAAAAAAAATAACAGATATGACTCAGAGAGAATAAAAAAGAGTGGAAAGGATCATCTGTGTTGTTGGACAACACCATTCTGTGATGGAATATTCTGAATTATTACATATTTTGTATGCCAGCATTTCATTTACTTCTAAACCAGTTGAGGAAACCTGAGTAAGGAGCCCCTGTAGTGAGAAGTTCAGTTGTTTTGTTCTCTTCAGAAAACAAATAATATCCTTGTAGTCTTCAAACAATTTAGGTCCATTCAAGCCATTTGGAAAAATAAATGCTACTTCAGTACACTTCCTCTTACAAACCTCAGCAAACTGCTCATCAGAAATCTGGTTCAGTTGAGAATTAAAGGATTCAATTGTGCACAGATAACCAAAGTGGTTGTGTAGTTCTCTTATTTGAGAAAAAGATGATCTGAAATTTAAGCAGTAATGTTGTCCAGGACTTTCTAGTTGCAGTGACATCCTACATCCTAAGTGCTCAATCCATCATCAGATGACTAACACATCCAAGTGTGCTGCACTTCTCACTTTTTGATGTTTTTTTTCTCTAACTAGTATTCAAGTATCGATCATATTTTCCCACTTTTGTAATCTGTAGGAAATGGAAAGTGACTGTTTCCACATTCAGTAGTTCCTTTCTTCCCAAGAAATCTCTTAAAAAAAAAAAAAAAACGCCAGAAAATTGAATTTACCATGCCCCTGTGTCAGTAACCTGTACTAACACTGACATACTGTCATGTTTCTGCCACATGGAACTTCTGAACTATCTTCTTCCCTTTCAACTTCTTTGTTGTCATTGTGGTTCTTATTTAGAATGTTTTCCAATGGTTTACATTGGGAACCACTCGGTTTCAGCCATTTCATTGTTTGATTGCCATTTTTGGCTGGACACAAAAGTTTGCTAGTATTGACAGAGGCAAAAGTGTCAGACTGAAAGTTAGTAGGATTTAGAATAAGAAATGTCATTGTCTCAGCTGTTATAATTTTAACAGGTTCACGTAATGGCAATTATTCATATTATTTAGAATTGAAAACAATATATATCCTAATTATAACCCATCAGAGGTTTAACGAGAAATCTCATCATCAAATTTAAAAAAAAAAAGGTTTTCATTGAGGATAGCTAAACTACAAATGATGTATTTAAGCCTGCAGTTGGAGCTACCTACACACCAGAATCACATACATGTCACACCTGCAGTTGCAGCTACCTACACACCAGAATCACATACACGTCACACCTGCAAACAAATTCACTCAAATGTATGAATGCTCCTCTCCCGTTATAAAAATACAATATGCATTACCATATACTAATAGTTTTGCTCTCTGTTATACTGGTAATATTGCTGGTATCCCTAGCATCGATACTATTCTGATGCAGTCACAGATTCGCTGGGCAGGTCATGTAGTCCGCATGCCAGACCATCGACTGCCAAAGATACTCTTTTATGGTGAGTTGCAGAAGGGTAAACGTTCCCATGGTGGCCAAAAGAAGCGCTTCAAAGACACGTTTAAGACTTCATTGAAAACCTTTGACATAAACCCTGACACATGGGAAGCTGCTGCGCAAGACCGAACCGCTTGGCGCACATCTCTTCGTAAAGGTGCAGCGGCATGCGAATCATCCAGAAGAGCAGCAGCGGAACAGCGGAGACAAGCAAGAAAAGACCGTATAACAAAACCTTCACATGAAGCAAACATTCCCTGCCCACACTGTCCGAGATCTTTCCAGGCCCGCATCGGGCTCATCAGTCACCTTCGTACCCATAGACTAACCTAACATATTCCTAATAATTGGATGAACAGAGTGGTCTTCATCACCCGTGATGAACGAACAACAAAATATTGAACCACATCAAAATTTCCAAAGAAATAGTTGAACACTTTCTTACTTACTTAGTCGTTCCCCTTCTACCATGAGGTGTAGAGGTTTGGAAGAGAGAGCGCCAGACTATCCTATCGGCTGTCTTCCTCCTGGCCTGGTTCCATTCTAGTCCTCGGTTGAACACTTTCATCTGTGTAAACTAAACATTTTGGAAGTTGTCTGTCAAAAAATAGTTTATGTTTTTCACTCATAATGAATTGTGGATTAGCATGTAAAATATATACAGAAGAAGTTGCTGGAGATGGATAATACATACACTGAGGAAACCTGTTGATAGCATTATAAGGTAAACCTCACGCTGGAATCCCTGGAGTTAGTGAGATAGAGATAGACCAAAGAATACATGGAGAAGAGAACTGAGACAGATATGAAGGAAACATGGAAAGACCTTGAGCTGATGGCATGGGACAGGATGAGTTGTCGTAAGTTTGTTGAAGGCCTATGCTCCTTAGACAGCTGAAGGGTGATGATGATGATGTAAGATGCAATAAAAAAACTGTTTGCACTCAGTCATCATTTGTCTTCACAATCCCTTATTTTAAGAAAAGTAAGAACAATAAAATTTCGTTGATTTTGAAAAGGCTTTTGACAGCATACATAGGGACAGTTTATGGAAAATACTGAGGGCTTATGGAATTCCAAGCTGCATAGTGTCAATCATAAAAAGCCTCTATGCAAACTTTACGTGCAGTGTTGGGCAGAGCAACCTAACCTTTGAGGTGAAGACAGGAGTACGACAGGGATGCCCCTTATCAACCACTCTATTTTTAACAGTCATAGACTGGGTGATGCGCCAGACAACAGAGGGCAGTCCAAGAGGAATAAGATGGACAACATTTTCTACATTGGAAGATCTGGAATATGCAGATGACATTGCACTACTAGCACATTCACATCAACACATCCAGGAAAAAACGGATAGACTTAATAAGTTTAGCCAGCAGGTGGGCTTGAACATCAATTTAAAGAAGTCTGAGGTCATGACGCTCAATGTAAGCAACCCTGAGCCCATATCAGTAAGGAATAAGCAATTGGTACAGACAGATACCTTCACATACCTAGGAAGCATAGTAACACCAGACGGTAGGGCAGGCAAAGACATCAACATCAGAATGAATAAGGCAAGAACAGCCTTCTTTAGCCTAAACAACATCTGGAAATCCTCCCAATACAGCACAAGCACAAAATTAAGATTATATCAGAGCTGTGTGCTTTCTGTGCTTCTCTATGGTGCGGAATGCTGGAGAGTTATAGAGAAGGAAATGTCGAAATTGTCCTCTTTTCACACAACATGCCTAAGAAAAATTCACCGAATATTTTGGCCGAATACCATCACTAACCAAGATCTGCTTACTCGTAGCAAGCAAGAGGACATGCACACCATCATAGCTGGCAGACGCTGGAACTGGGTTGGTCATGTCCTCAGAAGAGACCCCGATGCCATCACAAGAACAGCTATGCTTTGGACCCCTGAAGGAAAACGAAAAAGAGGCCGACCAAAAACAACCTGGCGGAGGACTGTGGAGGCTGAGATGCAAAGAATGAACCAGAGTTGGGGCACTGTACGAAGGATGGCCACCGACCGAGCAAAGTGGAATCAATTTGTTGTTGCCCTACAAGACGCCACTAGGCGTGATGGCCACTGACTGCTTTGACGGTCGGTGGCTAAGGATCAAAGAAGAAGAAGAAGAACAATAAATATTTACTTACTTAGTCATTCTCCTTCTACTGTGAGGTGTAGAGGTTTGGAAGAGAGAGTGCCAGACTATCCTATCGGCTGTCTTCCTCCTGGCCTGGTTCCATTCTAGTCCTTGGTCCTTCAAAGATTGTCTAATGTTGTCCTCCCAGCGGACTTTGGGTCGTCCTAGAGGTCTGGATCCCTGGCTCTTAGTTGCCCATGCTTGTCATGGTAGGTGATATTCTCCCATTCTGCAGACATGGCCAAACCATCTTTGTTGGAACTGTTCTACTTGGGTCTGCAGGGGGTGGGATTTTAGGCCTTGACATATCGTCTGGTTGCGGACCATGTCTCTTCTTGTTACTTCAACCACCTTCCTCAGATACCTCATTTCTGAGGTTTGGATCTAAGAACAATAAATATGGGTATAAAACATAAACAGTAAGAGAAAAAATTCTAACTTACTACCATAACAAGGATCTGAGCTTTTGACTGGCATATTAACTCACAAATGGTAGACAACAAAAAACATCTCTTTGCTTTCAGTTTAAGAATGACAGCACATGCCACCCTATTGAGTTTTATTATCCCAGCTAATGCATGTTGTCTATCCTAAACTGTTCATTGGACTAATCCACTCACATGTCAGATCCTGAAATGGTCAATATCAAGGCAAAGTATAATCTTACCTTGCATAACATACAAGTAAAAACACACCCACTATGATTAGTATTACACACTAGATAATCTATTTCTTCTACTAGTGTTATTGAGTCTAACCCCTTTTGATCAAGCTATCTCACACTTATTATATCAGTGAGTTTTGCCATCCTTGACTTTATGTGAACAAATGGTGAAAGATGGACAAATATAAAAAAATAATTTTAAAATTTACCAATTTATTTCTTAATTTTCTGTCTTTTCTAATGGCTACTTTTCTTCCCGTAGAGCTGTAGCACATGAGGCAAGTGCCCTTATTGCATGCATGCACCCCCCTCCCCTTTTTACAAGTTATGTTACCTTCACAGGCACACTCTAAAAAAATGACTATGTCTTTCTTTAGGTATGGTTATCACTGTAGCAAACATTTAGTTTATTTTATATCAAATTTTGAAAGTTTATGTTTTAAAAGTAAAATTTAAAGCTAATTTAAAAATAGAATTAGTTTAGTTAAATCTTGGTTTGTCTGATGAATAAAAACAACAAACTTTATGATTGGGCATTCAATAAACCACCTATTACCTCCAGTAGGTTATAATCAGGATAGTGTTTCTAATTCCACATAATATGTTCACAATTAATACATTAAATATGTCAACTAAATAAATAAAACTTCCTGAGCATACACCATCACCACAATGAAATATGCTGCATGCATCTGTTGCAATGGTCTTTAAGTACATGAGTTTATTCCTAGTAGGATTTGGATTATATGTCACAGATGCATAACATATATATTTTAAACATACTGACTGTTCATATACTGACAGCAAGTCATGTTTTCTGTTTCAGGCTGTGAGCTGTTCTTTCAGTGTGATGGGTTTTGGAGAGTCCATTATGAGCTTGATAAACCAGAACAACCCATGGATAGCAAGGGGCATAGCTTTTGGTGTAGTGCTATTGTTGCTAGGTGAGAATTTGCTT
The DNA here is from genome assembly GCA_024509875.1 of Oreohelix idahoensis. Taxonomy (NCBI): domain Eukaryota; kingdom Metazoa; phylum Mollusca; class Gastropoda; order Stylommatophora; family Oreohelicidae; genus Oreohelix; species Oreohelix idahoensis. The sequence continues at coordinate 143,877 of JAMPIV010017083.1, forward strand.
CAGCTGGTGTTCTAGACATTCAGAATATATCAAGACTTGCCTCCATATTGAGAATTAGCTGTATTGGCAGTTCATTGACTTTTGTCTTGATGGTGCAAGAGTAGACAAATCATGGAATTTTCAGCAGCAGCAGGTAGAAACAAGCATGTGAGTACTGAGTAAAATCACTTGAGTTATGCCATAGTAAAGATAGAATGATAAAACTGGAGATAGATCTAAATTAGGGGTCAACAACCGTTTGATTACTGTCTACCGGTATAACACGGGATGTTTAGGTAGAGCTCTTTGTGACGGAGAGGAAAAGAGAAGCACATTTAAAGCTAAAGAAATTTCAGACTAGACATCTGTTGCTGCCATTTAAAAGCGCTGTATCCCTGGGATTAAAGGTACATTTTACTCATTCCCAGAGAAATCCCATGTGCTAGCTTACAAACATTCACTTTAATCATAAACTGCATGAGACACGAAAGTTATCTTTTCTTGGAAGACTTGGTCAGATATAATATAGTTGAGATTTCCCACCATTTTGTTGATGAAATAACAGGAAGCAGATTATCTGGCAGGGATAAAAGTAACATTTTGGCTGCACTTAATCCGATTTCCAAAAAATCTGAAACCTGAAATTATTCATGATTTTATTAAGGTAGATTTTTATAGAGCTCAGTCTGATCTTTATAGAGCTCAGTCTTTCTTAATTAGATCCCCACAGTTCGTGGGCTGCCTTTTGCTAATCTTCTTCTTCGTTCACCCTCAGATGTCAACTTGAATAAGTTCAAAGACCCTCATATGTCAACTTGAATAAGTTCAAAGACCCTCAGATGTCAACTTGAATAAGTTCAAAGACCCTCAGATGTCAACTTGAATAAGTTCAAAGACCCTCAGATGTCAACTTGAATAAGCTCAAAGACCCTCAGATGTTAACTTGAATAAGTTCAAAGACCCTCAGATGTTAACTTGAATAAGTTCAAAGACCCTCAGATGTCAACTTGAATAAGTTCAAAGACCCTCAGATGTCAACTTGAATAAGTTCAAAGACCCTCAGATGTTAACTTGAATTAGTTCAAAGACCCTCAGATGTCAACTTGAATAAGTTCAAAGAAAGCAGCGGTCAGCCTGAGGCTGTTGACATCTCCGTAGATTTTCTCCAAGAATGGTACTGGTGATGGCCATATGCATTTTCTCTGTTCCTCATTTGTTGAGCACCTTTGAAGCAGATGTTCGGCAGTCATTTTATCGGTGTGTTGCTAATCTAAAAGATATTAAAGATATCTAAAAGATATCTAGAGCAATTTGTTAGATTTGACTCATGAGGAAGTCATCATTAAGTATCGGAAGACAATTGTTAACATTAGTGCATAGTATCAACTCAATCACAGAGAACATGAAAGACGTGCTCATTGAATCAGCAACAGAAATACTTGGTAAAAGAAAGAAAATAAACAAACCATGGGTTACAGATGACATTCTGAAGTTATGTGATACACGACGGGAAATGAAAAAGGTTAAGAAAGAGGTTCCTGAAGCAGCATGGCAATACAGTATGGTGAATAAAAATATTAGAAAGAAAATGAAACAGGCCAAAGAAAAATGGGTAGCTGATCAATGTGAGTCCATTAATACGGGGCTAATAAAAGGTAACAGCAGGCAGTTTTTGACACATTAAGAAGACTATCAAAACCCCAACAGCCCAGGGTAACTGTCATAGAAGATAGCAATGGGGCTCTGCTCAATGAAAAAAAACAGCTGTAATGAGAAGGTGGACAGAATATTGTAAAGAATTATATAACTGTAAACTTGACACTGACTTAGGCATATTAAACAACATTAAGTGCGAAAACAGAGAACTCGGAAATGCAGCAATACTACGGGAAGAAGTGGAAGAGGCTATATGTTCGATGAAAGGAGGGAAGTCACCGGGTGTGGATAATATACCAGCAGAGCTCTTGAAATATGGAGGACCAGATATAGTAAAAATCATGACAACAATTTGCCAGAAGATATGGAGTACAAAAAAATGGCCAAAAGAATGGACGCAGTCATTAGTAATACCGCTTCCAAAGAAAGGAAATCTAAAAATGTGCAAGAACTACAGAACCATTAGCCTTATTAGTCATCCAAGTAAGGTGATGTTAAGGATACTTTTGAACAGAATAAAACAGAAATCAGAAGAAATCTTGTCAGAGGAACAGGCTGGCTTTAGACCAAAAAGAAGTACCTCAGAACAAATCTTCAATATTAGATTACTGATCGAAAAACATCTCCAGCATCAACATGATTTATACCATAACTTCATCGATTTCACAAAAGCCTTCGATCGAGTCTGGCATGAAGGTTTATGGCAAATAATGAGAAAATTCAATTTTGAGACCAACATCATAGATATCATTGAAGCACTATACAAGGACGCAAGCAGTGCTGTTTTTGCAAGCAATGACATTGGAGAATTTTTCAAAACAACTGTAGGAGTTCGCCAGGGATGTATCCTGTCACCAGTGCTCTTTAACATTTATCTAGAACATATTATGCAGGAGGCTCTCTACGATTATAAATCAACCATATCGATTGGAGGCCGACCTCTGTGTAATCTACGTTTTGCTGATGATATTGATCTGATAGCTGGAACAGAATCAGAACTTCAAGACCTTACCTCTAGACTGGAGAAAGTAACAAGAACATATGGGATGGAAATTAATATAGAAAAAAGCAAGATATTGGTGAATAGCCATAAGAAACATGTTCCGACCAACATTACGTTAAATGGGCACACGTTAGAAGAAGTTAACACCTTTAAATATCTCGGGTCCACTATATGTAGTGATGGAAGATCAAATAAAGAAATCAAGACAAGACTTGAGATGGCCTCAGCTGCCATGACAAGGTTGAATGTGATCTGGAAAAGTAACATCAGTTTTCCTGTGAAGATCAAATTATACAAATCACTTGTATTATCTATTCTCTTGTATGGGTGTGAGGGCTGGACACTCACTGCAGATACGGAGCGAAGGATTCAGGCTTTCGAGCATAAATGTTACAGAAGAATTTTGCGCATTTGCTATAAAGAGCACAAAACAAATGTCTATGTTAGAGAGAAGATAAACACCTATGCAGGCCATCAAGAACCACTTTTGTCAATAGTGAAACGTCGAAAGCTTGCCTGGTTTGGGCATGTAACTCGTCATGACTCCCTTTTGAAAACGATCCTCCAGGGAACAGTCGAAGGTAAACGGAGAAGAGGAAGGCAAAGAAAATCCTGGGCTGATAACATCAAAGAATGGGCAGGACACGGTTTCTCCACACTTGTACGCATTGCTGAGAATAGAGAGCAGTGGAGGACCCTGTCTGCTGATGCTTCCACCATGGCACCCCTACGACCCATGACGGGTTATGGGTTGAGATGATGATGATAGTAATGATACAGCTTTTACTTGCTAGCATCTTTCAAGTTGGCTGCCATTTAACAGGCAACTCAGAACTGGTCAGGACTAAAGGAATGTGTCAAATCATAACAGAACATGAGCCCTTGATTCAATGAAGAGCTTAGCCAGCTGCGTGAATTAATAGGAGTCACAGAGCATGCCATGATTGCTATTTAAGATGGCTGAGTGAGGTGTTCCTGGCAACAGACTGAGCAAGAATGATGAAATTTGGTGTTCTGGTGCCTTTACTTGGTTACTTTTTTAAGAATCTGAGCCAAATGCCTGACAAGCTGTTACAGGTCTAACCATGGATTTTTAATTGCTGAAAAAGAAAGAGAATGTCTTCACTTGCCTAATGGAAAAATGGAGGGCATAACTAACACAACCAACAAGTCCACACAAACATGGAGGCACATCCTAGAGGCGAGATATATATCATCAGAAGGAAAATGAAAGACCCATGAAAGGTTGACCAATCAACAAGGGCTACAAAGTGACCTGTGTTTTAGAAATTATGGGGAAATAATGTGCATTGTTTTTTTTTAACATTTAAGCATAACTGGTAATTGCGATTTGCCTTATTTCAGTGATTTGAAGGTGTGATGCCACTTTCCCATATCAGCAGTTGTTCATATTATTTGGAATTGAAAACAGTATATATCCTAATTATAACCCATCAGAGGTTGAAGGGGATATTTTTCATCATTAAATTAAAAAAAGAAAAGGTATAAATCATATTTACACTCTGTTCTGCATTTCTCTCACCAATGGTGCAAATCATTATTGCATCTGTAAATACCCCAGAGCTTTAAAATTAAAATTGTTTGTGTAAATATGGCTGACTATTGATCATAGAAATCTGTGAACTTGTACGTCTCTTTTATTTCAGGTGTAAATATGGCCGGTGTAAAATGGGTAATACGACTTCAACTACTGCTGCTTCTAGTTCTGTTTCTGTCAATCATGGATCTACTGGTTGGGTCTTTTGTGCATACACAGCCAGGTACATTTTGTAAACTCATCATTTTTTTATATTGTCTATTTTCTTTGTTTTCATTAAAGCTCATCTGTTGTTTTTTTTGTTGTGATTTGTCTTTGTTAAAACATATTTGTTTTTGTAATGTGTCTTTACTGAAAGAATAACAAAGCTGTTTTTTCGAGTCAAGTTATCTGATATATCCATTCATTTGTCTATAATCAGCCTCTCTTCTTTTATGCTGCTTAAGGTGCATGAAGCCACCATGTAGAAAGCCTGTACCAGAGTGCTTTCTGAGCTCTTGTAGTTAAGTTTCTATTGCAGTTTATTTTACGTGATAAGGCTGTTAGCTCCAACTTCTGCCTCATATTAGTTGCCTCGTTTGACATGCTTGCGTGAGCAGTGCTTCTGTTCTTTCTTTGTCACTTTAGAGACCACTAGAAACCACATTGAGATGTACGTGTTTGTATAGGATAAAAATTTACAACTCAGATATCAGGTTGGTCCTACTGTATGGCTCTTAAACATGAAATATAAACATAACATTGACCAAGAAGTTACAAATGTTAAAAAATGGGTAAGGTAGTCCCATAGCAGATACTAACATAGGGAAGTGAGGTGTTAGAGACTTCACATTACTTGATCTCAGCTTTATGAGGTGATGTGACCATCTCCTATTGTTTCTGCCTTTGCATTCCCTAACTCAAGAGCCGAGTCAGGTATCAATTTACATCTAGGTAGACTGGAGCAGGTTTCAAGTCTGGTAACGTTGCTGTGAGAAGCAAACAGTGTAACCACTCTGCCAGACAACATCACCAATGACAGCTGATAGAAAATACCATACAAATACCAGAGTTGAGGAAAATCTGTAGGCAGTGGATTTAACTCGCATTCAAGAATCTAGCTATTCACCTCACAATGTATTTCTTTTCTTGGTATCCCCAGAAAGAAAAGGAGTTCCAAAAATGCATGAAAAAGAGAACTGGAGACAAACATAAGAAGGATATAGAAGGCACAGAAAAAAATCAAGACGTGTTTCCAATTACAAGTGGGCTGACAGAGGATTCAGGAGGACTTGGCATGTGTTTGTTGAAGGCATATACTCCTTGAGGAGCTGACAGTATTGATTGTGATTGATTGATTGATTAGAGAGAACTGGTTGAATGGCTGTGCTCCTCAGGGAGCTGAAAGGGTAAGAATGAAAGAGAGATAGCTGTATATAAAATGAGTTGATTACTAACAGTTCATTACACCTGCTACTGTCCTCAGCTGCTGGTGTCATAGGCTATAGTGACATCAACTTTGTCAACAACTCAGGGCCAAACTTTGTGAATGGAGAAAACTTTTTCACCATCTTTGGGCTGTTCTTCTCAACTGTCACAGGAATTCTGGCAGGCATCAACATGAGTGGTGATCTCCGTGATCCCTACCACAACATCCCTCAGGGTACACTGGCAGCTCTTGGAGTAGGGTGAGCCAGACACCTGTCAAGCTAGACAGGAAATTATTGTCATTTATATGCAATAGCTTCATACAACATTTTTCTGGACTTTCATAATTTATGTTGCAGTTTGTCACATAGGTTTTATGATCATTAAATTGCCTAAATCCTCTTCTTTTTCTTTCACCCGTATCCTCTATTTTTATTATCACTCTTTACCTTTTTCCTGTATTTTTCGCATCCATTCGTTTGCGAAAAATAATTTCTTTCCCATTCTCCCTTTGCCGGTTTCATTTCTCATTTAGAAACGCAGTAGATTACATAACGTGTCAGTCTCTACAGAGACGGGAGAGCGTTAAATGCATTCTATTTGCATTAGATGTCAGATGAAATACACTGTGAATATTCGCTTTCGTCAGACCTATAGGCAACAAATTTGTCTGCATTTTCACCTGTCACAGCGTTCCTTCAGGCTAGTCGCTCGGAGTGAAGTGTGATATGACACTCATAAAGCGCTCTGGAAGGAGACATATAGTCTGGGTTTTTCCATGACACGCACGCTTCTCGGTCAGTTTGTTAACGTAGGTGCGAAAACTGCCCCTGCATTGCAGACAAGTTGTCTACATTTGCATCTGACACGTAGCGCTACGACCGCTTCTTAGGCGGAGGTGTCAGAGACGCAAAGTGGCAGTTTACGGCATGCGTTTAGGTGTTAAACGTAAGCGTTAAAGACGGAAAAGGGGAGAGTACTTCGTTTTGCGAAATTAAACGTTTACCTCTTTGTCTGGAAATAGATATTAACCAGAGTTTGAAACTTTCTTTTCATTCTCCAACTTGCAGTAGACAGAATCACTTGTGCTAGTGAATGAAGCTTGTATAGCGAAATCATTAGTTTCTCATCAAATTTTGCCGAGCTTCTAAATACCTATCTAGTGAATTATCCTAGTCGTTGTGAAACTGTAATTCTGTTTGGAGGTAAAATATCATATATAACATCTAGTATTTTGTGAAGTGTTTAAAGTGTTAAATCGCTTATTTTATTTCTCTAGTTAGATTTGGTGCAGAGCGCTTAATTTATATAGTCTGTATTATTTTATAGTGATGAGTTACAGTGAAAAACAGAAATTATATTTTTAGCTGAAACTCAGTCGGCTGTTAAGGAATTTAATTTAACTGCTAATAATCAGACGAGAATAAACTTTCTAAACTAACTCTATTAATGCTAGATGCTTCATGAGTGGTGACAGAACACGTAAGTATTCCTAATTCATGAGGATTGATGATTTTTATATATAACTTATTTCACAGGAAAATTTAAATGATAAGACAAGCTACGCTTGCAGTTTAAATTATCAGTTATAGTATGTATAATTATTTGATATGTGTTCTTTCCATTTATATATATAGTGAAACTGTGGTACCCAAGCTTTGCCAGCGTTTGAGTAAAAGAGATAAATCTGTGAAGAAAACAACAAACATTCTTACCTTAAAGATTTGATGTATAACTTTTACAAAAACTTTAAGATGTTAAAGAAGTAACGGGTCATCGAGCTTGATTTGATTCTTCCTGAGAAAACTAGTCATTTTTCCGCCTTGGTGGCAAGTAACATATTTCAATCAGTAAATTTCCCGACACTGTTGACAAGTGGTGGTGTTACCAATTAAATTCCTATATTGAGAAAAGGTGCCGACCTGACATTCCTCATTTGTTTGAAATCTAAGATGTTGACACTGTGCTAGCTATAAACGCTCGTGCCTGGACAATTTTATGTGACTTAAACAGACATCCAAAACAATAGTATTCCCAAGAGAACGGTCCCGGAAGTAGTAAATTCAACCCGTCTTTTTGGACCTGGGGTTTTCTTGGCCAAGATTACCATTGAAGATTCTGTATGGGCAAGTCCTAAAATTATTCTTTGTTGTTGTTGAAAAATGCACGTGAGCACAGTTGAATGAATAGAGTGAATGCAGGACTGAGCGATCCCTTTTATGGTGGTATTTTGACACCCATTCATTTTTTGCTGCCATAACATTTCTTATGCAAGGTATTGCTAACTATATATATATATATATATATATATATATATATATATATATATATATATATATTCCCTTATACTAGATCAGAGTATCCAGTCTGTTCATACCTTAAAGGGGAAGAATTTTAGACTAAATCATATGTATCTGTGACTCTTTGGGCTATCACTTTCTTCTAACAGGACTGTGGGCTATCCATCGAGGGAAGGATCATACCAATGGGTCTATCATTCTGGTAGCATTCCTGGTTTTCGTTTATGATTTTTTTGTATATGCTTGATGTGATTTGATATGTTGTGAGAGAAGTTTAGTCTTGATGAATAAACTACTCATAAAATTTATTCCAGCGTGTCGGTCAGTTCGTTTTCCCAAACTATTCATATAATCATTGTTAGAGTTTTCCCACGTCTGTACGTCTAACTGACATCTTATGTGTAGATGTATGTGAGTGGATATATATATATTTCATATATATGTGTTTAGACTGTCTGACTCAATCTAAATCTGTCGTAGAAGATAGGTGAAAGAGAGAAGATTTTTCTTGATTTCAGAGACAGCCTCTATCACATTTCTACCATCTCACTCGTGGAAATCTATTGCTATTACTACTTCTCACTGTGACTATCACTTATTCTAATCTATTCAGAAGGGTCCAACCCAAGTCTTAATTCTCCTATCAAAAATCTACGACAAATGGGGTCTCGTCTATCGGGATTTTGAACTTTGAATAGGAAAACGAGACGACAAATATCAGCTCGTCTTTAAGATTCTTTATTCTGATATAGAGTAAGAGTGTGATGTCTTGTGAGTTTTGTACTTTTAAAAAATAATTTATCCCCTAGACTAACGATCTGTTTTATGGGCGTGCTGACCACACGGCTAATAATTGTTTTTCCACAGCATTATTGAGCATTATACATTTGGTTTACAGGTTGATTTTGTCGAAGTATATGTTATTACTGATTTTGTAATACTGAACGCTGGTAAAGTTTTTTGAGTGTATAACATTCACAGGGTTCTGAAGAAGTAGGTGTTTGAGCTAAGCTAAGGAGTGCGTTTCGGACTATCTCATCCAGAATATTGCCTCTCTTACCCTACCTGTCTTCAGGGGTGAACTTATAGTGGATTTTTAAAAATTAAGGGATTTTTTTTCTCCTTACAGTTTTTTGCAATAATTATTTTGTTTCCACTGTAGCAACTTATTTTTCTGTGAGTAATCTTAAATACCATTTATTTGGCGTAGTCGTCTGCATTAGGTGCTTTATTGCCGATTAATAGCAGCGATAGTTAGGTACTATATTTTTGGAGGAGGTATCCCAGGTTAAAGTATATCATCTTTTGTTTTGGTATTTTCTCGCAAGTGGTAGGAACCAGTGCATCCTTTTCCCTATTTCTTTCTGGACTAAGTCTCAGCCACTGACTTATTATGGCGGAGAGGGCAAAGCTTAGACAGCTCCTCAGGGACGAGGCAAGAGAAGAAGGTTTGGAAGGAGAAGAAGCGAAAGCTTTTGTCAGAGACGAACTTGAGAGATATGACGCGGAGAGGAAAGCAGCTGAAGCTAAAGAGGAAAAAGAAGAAGCGAGGAGGAAAGAAGCGGAAGACCGTCAATTACAGCAAAAGAAGATTGAGGAAGAAATGGAAATTCGCAGGGCAAACAAACGAGAGAAGGAGAGACAGCATGAGGAAAGAGAGAAGGAGAGACAGCATGAGAAGGAGTGGGAGGAGAGACAGCATGAGGAAAGAGAAAATGAGCAATGACGACAGCATGAGTTGACTCTTAAAACTCTAGAATTTTAAAGTCGTGGCGCTGCCTCTACCTCCAGCAATGGAGAGTCTTCTCCTCATTCTTCCTTAACTGATCCTTCTAACACACAATCTACTCATCTCACTGCTATGTCTTTTCCGCTAGAATCTTTCCCTTGTCCAAATGAGAAGATTGACACATGGCTAGAAAAATTTGAGAAAATTGCAATGCTGTACGGTTTAGAGAGGTCGCGTTGGTGTATGAAACTTTCCCAGGCCCTTAAAGGTTCTGCTTATGATGTTTATTATAAACTGGAAAGTGGCCAACAAGACAACTATGACTTGTTGAAGAAAGCTTTGCTTGAGCGCTTTGAAATGAATGCGCGAAAGTTTCTGCAATTGTTTCGCAACAGCAGGAAGGAGAGCTCTGAAACTTTCCAGCAGTTTTCATCTCGTTTGAAGGGATATTTGACAAAGTGCCTTGAGCTTTCACAACTCCCCTCTACCTATGAAGGTCTGGAGGAATTTGTTTTAACAAAACAAATAAAGAACACTTTGTCTGCTGATACCCGGAGATTTCTAGCTGAGCAGGGGGCAGAAAAGCTTGAAGACATCTTGGAAAAGTCTGAGCGATATCACAATGCGCTGGCTGAACTACCGGCCACAAAATGTAAACCGACGGAAGAGCATTTTCGGAAAAATAATCTAGACCAATCTTCTCATATTCCTCATGTTTCTAACCAAAATAACCACAGAGAAACTGGACCTCAAAACCCCCCTCCTGAAAAATCTAAGTTCTACAAAAACAAGTACCCCAACCACAGTAAGCAGTCTGATCAACCCGACCGCCCTACATGGCAGCGCAGCCAGAAAGGACAAGGTGGCAAAGGAAGAACTCCTGAGCACGGGACTAATGATCAGAGTGAGCACACTGAGCCTAAACGCATCGGATGCTTGCTAACAGTCTCACAAGGCGGAATTATTGACAGTGATTCCCAACCTGTTGGGGATACACCCTCAATGCGAGGTACTGTTATTATGAACGGTTCTCAAACTTCTTGTTTATTTGACACGGGGCTTTCATATGATTGCATTGTTGCCAGAAACCTGGTTAAACCCGGTCAAGAGACAGGAGAGACCGTCCAATTTTGTGGAGTTCGTAAGAGTGATGCACCTACAGCGCTTCCCATCGCATTGGTGGAGATACACTCTGACTTTGTCAGAGGTGTGATCAAAGCGGCTGTTATGGATGATCCCATCTACCCAGTCATACTTGGCGGGAGATACGTGTGTATTGGGAAACTGGAAGAGCCGATTGTGGCAGCAGTAACTACAAGAGGACAAACCAAGAAGGAACGGGAGCCTGCGCCTAATTTGTTACCCATGGAACTTAAAGAAGCGCAACAAAAGGATCCTACTTTGGCACCCTGCTTTAGGAAACTGCCCATGGCTAAGGAACCCAGACAGCACTGGGACTTTTTTTCTAAGGATGGCGTACTTTATCACAGAACGGGCAAGCCTGACCAAGGTTATAACCAGCTCCTAGTACAGAGAATCTCCTCATACTTCCACAGGATTTCTGCCAGCTACGCTTTTATTCGGAAGACCCATTAAGGGCCCGCTTGAAGCCTTACTTTGGTCGCTGACAGACCAGAAGGCTGATGAGACAGTTGTCTCAGCAAGTAAATATGTGTCGGATTTAAAGGAAAGGTTGAAACTAGGATGGGACCTAGCAATGACCAACTTTAAGCGAGCACGCACAAAGCACGCTAACCGATACAGGAAAGTCGCGAAAGAGAGAGAACTGGAAGCAGGAGAGAAAGTTTTGGTGTTACTCCCTACCGGAAACAACCAACTGAAGATCGGATGGCAAGGGCCGTTTACCGTCCTGAAAAAGATTTCTAAGGCTAACTACCAGATCTCTATTCAAGGAAAGGAAAAAGTTTTCCATTTAAATCTGTTAAAGAGATACTTGGAAAAACCAGTGCCGACCTCCGACCATCTCCTGACGATCGCCAAAACTGACGAAGATGACGATAGTGGCAGGGATATTCCACTGCAATCACACGAAATCTTTCAAAAATGTCAGAAGCGGCGACGCTCTTTCAAGCACGCATGGGAGACATTCCAGAAAAAGGAAACTTTTGGGAGGAGACTTGAATAGGAATTGGAGAGAGATGGAGGGGGGAGATGAGAGGGAAGAAGACAGACACCCTGAAGCTATGGATATAGGAAATTTAATTCCATAACGTAGACATGGAGTGATTCCATATCTTAAAGGGGGAACGTTCTGTCACATAGGTTTTATGATCATTAAATTGCCTAAATCCTCTTCTTTTTCTTTCACCCGTATCCTCTATTTTTATTACCACTCTTTACCTTTTTCCTGTATTTTTCGCATCCATTCGTTTGCGAAAAATAATTTCTTTCCCATTCTCCCTTTGCCGGTTTCGTTTCTCATTTAGAAACGCAGTAGATTACATAACGTGTCAGTCTCTACAGAGACGGGAGAGCGTTAAATGCATTCTATTTGCATTAGATATCAGACAAAATACACTGTGAATATTCGCTTTCGTCAGACCTATAGGCAACAAATTTGTCTGCATTTTCACCTGTCACAGCATTCCTTCAGGCTAGTCGCTCGGAGTGAAGTGTGATATGACAATCATAAAGCGCTCTGGAAGGAGACATATAGTCTGGGTTTTTCCATGACACGCACGCTTCTCGGTCAGTTTGTTAACGTAGGTGCGAAAACTGCCCCTGCATTGCAGACAAGTTGTCTACATTTGCATCTGACATGTAGTGCTACGACCGCTTCTTAGACGGAGGTGTCAGAGACGCAAAGTGGCAGTTTACGGCATGCGTTTAGGTGTTAAACGTAAGCGTTAAAGACGGAAAAGGGGAGAGTACTTCGTTTTGCGAAATTAAACGTTTACCTCTTTGTCTGGAAATAGATATTAACCAGAGTTTGAAACTTTCTTTTCATTCTCCAACTTGCAGTAGACAGAATCCCTCGTGCTAGTGAATGAAGCTTGTATAGCGAAGTCATTAGTTTCTCGTCAAATTTTGCCGAGCTTCTAAATACCTATCTAGTGAATTATCCTAGTCGTTGTGAAACTGTAATTCTGTTTGGAGGTAAAATATCATATATAACATCTAGTATTTTGTGAAGTGTTTAAAGTGTTAAATCGCTTATTTTATTTCTCTAGTTAGATTTGGTGCAGAGCGCTTAATTTATATAGTCGAGTTACAGTGGAAAACAGAAATTATATTTCTAGCTGAAACTCAGTCGGCTGTTAAGGAATTTAATTTAACTGCTAATAATCAGACGAGAATAAACTTTCTAAACTAACGCTATTAATGCTAGATGCTTCATGAGTGGTGACGGAACACGTAAGTATTCCTAATTCATGAGGATTGATGATTTTTATATATAACTTATTTCACGGGAAAATTTAAATGATAAGACAAGCTACGCTTGCAGTTTAAATTATCAGTTATAGTATGTATAATTATTTGATATGTGTTCTTTCCATTTATATATATAGTGAAACTGTGGTACCCAAGCTTTGCCAGCGTTTGAGTAAAAGAGATAAATCTGTGAAGAAAACAACAAACATTCTTACCTTAAAGATTTGATGTATAACTTTCACAAAAACTTTAAGATGTTAAAGAAGTAACGGGTCATCGAGCCTGATTTGATTCTTCCTGAGAAAACTCTAGTCATTTTTCCGCCTTGGTGGCAAATAACATATTTCAATCAGTAAATTTCCCGACACTGTTGACAAGTGGTGGTGTTACCAACTAAATTCCTATATTGAGAAAAGGTGCCGACCTGACATTCCTCATTTGTTTGAAATCTAAGATGTTGACACTGTGCTAGCTATAAACGCTCGTGCCTGGACAATTTTATGTGACTTAAACAGACATCCAAAACAATAGTATTCCCAAGAGAACGGTCCCGGAAGTAGTAAATTCAACCCGTCTTTTTGGACCTGGGGTTTTCTTGGCCAAGATTACCATTGAAGATTCTGTATGGGCAAGTCCTAAAATTATTCTTTGTTGTTGTTGAAAAATGCACGTGAGCACAGTTGAATGAATAGAGTGAATGCAGGACTGAGCGATCCCTTTTATGGTGGTATTTTGACACCCATTCATTTTTTGCTGCCATAACATTTCTTATGCAAGGTATTGCTAACTATATATATATATATATATATATATATATATATATATATATATATATATATATATATATATATATATATATATATATATATATATATATATTCCCTTATACTAGATCAGAGTATCCAGTCTGTTCATACCTTAAAGGGGAAGAATTTTAGACTAAATCATATGTATCTGTGACTCTTTGGGCTATCACTTTCTTCTAACGGGACTGTGGGCTATCCATCGAGGGAAGGAACATACCAACGGGTCTATCATTCTGGTAGCATTCCTGGTTTTCGTTTATGATTTTTTTTGTATATGCTTGATGTGATTTGATATGTTGTGAGAGAAGTTTAGTCTTGATGAATAAACTACTCATAAAATTTATTCCAGCGTGTCGGTCAGTTCGTTTTCCCAAACTATTCATATAATCATTGTTAGAGTTTTCCCACGTCTGTACATCTAACTGTCGTCTTATGTGTAGATGTATGTGAGTGGATATATATATATTTCATATATATGTGTTTAGACTGTCTGACTCAATCTAAATCTGTCGTAGAAGATAGGTGAAAGAGAGAAGATTTTTCTTGATTTCAGAGACAGCCTCTATCACATTTCTACCATCTCACTCGTGGAAATCTATTGCTATTACTACTTCTCACTGTGACTATCACTTATTCTAATCTATTCAGAAGGGACCAACCCAAGTCTTAATTCTCCTATAAAAAATCTACGACACAGTTATTGTAAATATTCTCATTAATGGCTTATTCCAAGCACTACTAAAAGAGTCCATTAATTTCCAATCACATTTCTGTGTATTGATAATTACCTATTTGAAAGCACATTTTAAGCAACGCATATAATTAATTTGATTGGTACATATCTTTAAAATTTTCAGGGTAGAGTGACTTTTCATATTGTAGAAATTTGTATAGTATAAAAACAATATCATTGGAGCAAGAGGTCAGGAAAAGGTACTGACAATGAAAAGGACACACTGAGGAAGCCATCTGATATGAGAAAGTCCTTGTTCTAGAATCTACATGACATGAAACATAGAGAGAGTCCTTGTTCTGGAATCCCCATGATATGAGACAGAGAGATACCTTATTCTAGAATCCCCATGGTATGAGACAGAGAAAGACCTTATTCTAGAATCCCCATGGTATGAGACAGAGAGAGACCTTTTTCTAGAATCCCCATGGTATGAGACAGAGAGAGACCTTGTTCTACAATCCCCATGGTATAAGACAGAGAGAGACCCTATTCTAGAATCCCCATGATGTGAGACATGGAGACAGACCTTGTTCTGGAATCTTCATGACATGAGACATAGAGAGAGACCTTGTTCTGGAATTTCCTTAACATGAGACATAGAGAGAGAGACCTTGTTCTAGAATTTCCATAACATGAGACATAGAGAGACCTTGTTCTGGAATCCCCATGACATGAGACATAGAAAGAGACCTTGTTCTGGAATCTCCATGATGTGAGACACAGAGAGAGACCTTGTTCTGGAATCCCCATGACATGAGACACAGAGAGAGACCTTGTTCTGGAATCCCCATGACATGAGACATAGAGAGAGACCTTGTTCTGGAATCCCCATGACATGAGACACAGAGAGAGACCTTGTTCTGGAATCCCCATGACCTGAGACACAGAGAGAGACCTTGTTCTGGAATCCCCATGACATGAGACATAGAGAGAGACCTTGTTCTGGAATCCCCATGACATGAGACACAGAGAGAGACCTTGTTCTGGAATCCCCATGACATGAGACACAGAGAAAGACCTTGTTCTGGAATCCCCATGACATGAGACACAGAGAGACACCTTGTTCTGGAATCCCCATGACATGAGACATAGAAAGACCTGGTTCTGGAATCCCCATGACATGAGACACAGAGAGAGACCTAAAAAACAAATGTAGAAGGACATTGGATACTGTCATGAAGTGGATTTAGGTTTAGAGTGTGTCTGAGTGTATAGACAAGACCCTAGTATGAGACCCTAGTATGTAAATTAGGGAATTCAATACCAACAGAAAAAGAACAAATGAAGAGATGGGCTGAGCACTTCATGGAGGTGCTAAACAGACCACCACCAACAGTAACACCTGATTTTAATAATGAAACATCCACAACCACTTTGCCAATAACTTGCGATGAATTCACGCTGGACGAGATCAAACAAGCCGTTAAAAGATTAAAAAATTTTAAAGCTGCTGGAGTTGACGAAATTTCAGGGGAAATGATTAAAGCAGTTAATGACAACAACCTCTTGAGAATTTTAGATATTATAAATGAAGTATGGAGAGAAGAACAACCACCACAACAATGGAAAGACAGTATTATTGTAAAGTTACCGAAGAAAGGTGATCTATCAGACTGTAATAACTGGCGTGGTATATCTCTATTATCAGTACCTGGAAAATTATTATGTTGCATGATGTTAGAAAGACTTAAATTGCATGCTGACGAAAAGATCAGAGAAGAACAAGCGGGTTTCAGGCCGAAACGATCATGTATTGATCAAATATTCACACTAAGAACAATTATAGAAGAATCAGTGGAAAGGCAATCGCCACTTATTATCACCTTCGTCGATTTTCAAAAAGCCTTTGATAGTCTACACCGCCCATCATTGTGGAAGATACTTACAATCTATGGTTTTCCAACAAAATATGTGAATATAATCAAAGCGCTATATGACAATGCAAGATGTTGTGTTAGAACAAATAAAGGGAATACAGAATGGTTTACAGTAGAAACAGGGGTGAAACAGGGCTGTATTATGTCACCACTACTTTTTGGAATAGCTATTGATTGGGTTATGAGAAACTATACCCACAATGAACAATTGGGTATAAAATGGACAAATGGAAAATTCCTGGGGGACCTGGATTTCGCAGATGATGTAGCATTCTTAAGTTCAACACCAAGACAATCCCAAGAAGCAATAAATAATTTGTGTCATCTCTCGGTTAAAATTGGTCTCCAAATAAATGCCTCTAAAACTAAAGCTATGAACTTTTCTAACGAGACCTTTGATATCATCTTGAACGGGGAAAAACTACAGAAAGTTGAAAGTTTCAATTATTTAGGCAGTAAAATGACTCAGGATGGTGACACAACAAGAGAAATCCATACTAGAATTGCTTTGGCAGCTAGCGCCTTCAATAGATTATCTAACATTTGGAAATTACGATCATTGAATATACATACCAAGCTTCGTCTGTTTAATTCAAATGTTATCTCAGTGTTAACATACGGCTGTGAGAGTTGGAAAATAACAAAATCATTGGAGAACAAGCTGAATACATTCGAGAACAAATGTCTTAGAAAACTCATGAACATCAGTTGGAAAGAATTCAAGACTAATCGACAAATAAGAGAAGACTCTAGGCAGAAATATGTCTCCGACTATATAAGGAAAAGACGATGGTCATATATCGGTCATGTCCTACGAATGCAAAACAACAGAATACCACTACAGGCGCTCACTTGGGTTCCTGAGGGTAAGCGGAAAAAAGGAAGACCAAAAGAAACACTCAGAAGAACAATAATAAGAGAAGGAAGAACGTTGGGCCTAAATAATGTGCAAGAGCTAAGAGGAGTGGCGTCACAACGAACAACCTGGAGAGCACTGGTTTCTGCCTTATGCGCCGTGTTTGGCGCTTAAAGAATTTATTATTATTATTATTAGTATGAGAAAGACTGAAGAGGTAGATTTAGATGAAAATGATAGTGAAAATGTGACAAGTTGAAACTATTGGCTCCGAGGGGTGAGAACCAAGATTGACTCTCCCTCGCCACTCCAGACATTTTAGATAGCTATAGCCTCAACCACCTCTAACTACCCTAAGGGGATAAGGTTACTTAAGATCACATACACCACTATACAGACAACAGTTAAGGACGGTATAGTATAGAAGCTGATCCAGTGTACATTAATAAGTTTATTTTTACAAATCAACAGAATTTCATAACGCAGTAACAAAAAAATATATCGTGCAAGGTTGCACAGACCTGAAAACAACAAAAGAATCAATTTGATTATAAGCACACACACAAAAAAACTCCAACCACTTTCGCTCCTTCATACACCCTGCTGGGGACAAAATTAAAATGATGAGTGATCTAAACTACCGTCTAATTTGGTGGGGCATCACCCTCTTTTACACTACTATTTCTGATGTCACTGTTCTGCTGACGCTGCATAAAGACTATCTGCACAGCTGCTAACTCTGTCAGTGATACATACCACTAAGTCACACTCTGAACTGCTACCTAGTAGACTTTTATAAATCTAAGGCTCAGAGGCTACCTCTAATAATGATATGAGACTCTACAGGTCTCCGATATATTTTCACTGTCTCTCTCTCCACTTCTCCTACCTTGCTTCTCTCATTTCGCTTCAGAAACCGGTAATGATATCCCTGTCTCCCTGGTTCTGACTCCTACACTGATGACTTCTGAAAATATTGACTAGGTACTAGACTTCACTGTAGAGGCTTCACTGTTGGAGAAAAACTGATTTACACTTGCCCGGTTACCCCTCATTGGGTTTAGGGCCGTTGGTATTATTATGACCGATTTTTATATAAATGACACACCAGCCCACGTGCTTGGGTTCGATGTGTGTATATGAGCTTAGAGCTCAGGGTTTTAAGAAAACCCTTTCACTGAAGACTGCGTCTCTGCCAGCGACCTGCTCTTCCTCACTCCCTCTTTCTCTCTGGGCCAATGTACTCAGAGCCGATACACACCGCGGTAAAATGCTCTTATGCCTCTGGCATTTCCTCGACTTTTCTCTCCTGAGAAGACTGACTACCTTGGCCAGCTGTCAGGAACAAAATTTAATGGCACCCCGAACTACGGGCCGTGACCATATGCTGTGGACAAAAAGAAATGCCACTATGTACAACAATTCCAAATACTCTCATATTATAAACTTACAAAGTAGAACATATACAGTTGTTGCTTCAGTCACACTCATATCGAGCACAAACATGTAACCACCCAAAACAAAAGACTGCTCCCCTCATTCTCCTACTCCTGTCCACAACGATACATAAATATTTACTAACCCCAGGTCAACTACCCAGGACTTCAACACTGTCTGTCTAGTAAACTCCAGACACGCTGACCTAATTCTGGGTATGCATTGCTTGCCTCAGGCATCAAAACATTTCAACCTTTTAGGGAAACCCACCCGTACTAGGCCTACTTTAGCTCTGTAAGCGGTCCCAAGACCGTTCCATTGTTTACCCAATACAATAAAATGCACAACAATTAACTGCACCCACATGATTAAATTTCACCAATACACTTATATATTACATCTCCATGCACAGAAATCTATATCTCTATAGACGTTATTCTCTGGGACTAAGTAAATCCCCTTTTTCAGAAATATTAAATACTACTCTCCATAATATTAAATCACACACAACCACAATAAAACTGCAATTATTATAGATCAACCGATAGAGAAATATTTAGTTATTCCCTCTGTCCATCCCGAATTCCTACTCAGTTAATCCCAGTAAGCATGTGATTAAAATTACAAAATCCTTTCCCGTATATATTCTGAAATTATCATAAATCACAGATGCTTGTATTTCTACAGGCCTTCTATTAAATCTTACAGAGCACACATACTAAATCTCAACCTCCAATCACTCATGGACACTGCTATCCTTGAAGAAATAATTCCCGGCGCCTCTAACATTTAATACTTCTTCGAAGATCGTAATTGATGGCGTTATAAGTTACATTAGTTTTAAATAAATTACACTTGAACGGACTAAGACTCTATTAGAGAAACTTAGCTCTAATTACCACGCTACTTTAAATTATAGACATACCAATTACTGCGTTTCTTCCGCTCAGAAGCAGACAATAATGCTTGGATGCACGGCCGGAACTTTTCTGCAGACAAAGAGGCCTCTGATAGAGAAGCGCTCGTATATATATCTTAGGATCCCCCACGCTGACCCGAAAGCACTACATCACACTAGCGTCCCACTATAGCCAATAGAAATAGTGCAAAATCTAAAATTAATCCCATGCTCATGGTCTAAATATAGAACGTATGAGTAACCCGCTATATCTGAATGCACATGTCTTTATTACGTCAAATTAAATCATGTTATACCGCCCGCGTGTCCAAAACGTAGGTTTAACGTATCCGGTAGTGTTTCATCTCCCCCTCCCCTCCACCATTTCCGCGGGTGGGGTTTATTTTAATAACGTCAGCCACTATACCCTTCCTAATTAATCACGCGCTCAACTGCTTACCACAATAAAATGACCGCGATAAATTTAAACAAAGCAAAGTGGGATTACAAGATCGCGATAAATCTAAGGAAAGGAAGACTGGTGCCATTCAGTACTAACCTACAGTAATCCCTATTTTAAAAAAAACCCCACTTACTTTACCTACAGAACAAGACTAAACACCCCTACTATTCGTAGAGAAGAAGAATACACTCCAATCTTTACTAGAGAGAAGACAAAAAATGGCAAACTCATATAGTTACCAAGAGAAGAAGATTGGTGCAACTATTATAGTTACAAAGAGAAAACGAAATGGGGCCTGTTGAAGACTAAATCACAGTAACTCCTCACAGATACAGACATAAAAGGATAAAGAAGACATGGAAAGATGGTATGCGTCTATTGGTGACTTTTGCTCCATCTATTGGTGACCTTTGCTCCACAAAAAACTGAATAGTAATAAAGAAATAAAAACAGTGCACTCATATCTTACCTAAGTCTGAGTGGGAAACAAAGAATAGTACCATTATAAACTACCAGGCATGTAAAACAAGGAGACCAAGGATGGGTTGGCATGGGGATGACTACTCCATCCTAAATAAAAATACTTCCAACAAGTCATCAAAAGCAAGTAACTCAGATAATTCAACTCGGCCCATTCAAGATGATAAATTAAGGGGCTGCTGTAAAACTGGTAAGGAATATAAGTATATAAACCAATAAAACAGTATTGAATCAATTCTACAAATTAAGATGAAAAGGAGGTCATCTATTAAGGAGGTTTATGACACAGTCAGTTTAGAGAAATTCAAAAAGGAATCATGACTGCTGCAAAACAAGCATAGACATCAGGAGCCAAATAAATAAAGCCAGAATAGCCAATCTAAACAACATCTGGAAATGTTCTCAGTACAGTACAAACACTAAATTAAAAATATACGAGAGCTGCATAATTTCTTTACATCTGTACGGTGCAGAATGATGGAGAGTACTAGAAAAGAAAATGTCCAAATTGTTCTCTTTCCACACAACCTGCGTCAGGAAGAAAATTCTTTGAATTTTGTAGCCAAACGCCATCACCAACCAAGAACTTCTAATTCGGAGCCACCAAGAAGACATGCAGGTAGATGCTGGAATTGGATTGACCCTGACACCATCACCAGAACTGCCATGCTATGGACTCCAGAAGGAAAGCAAAAGTGAGGCCGCCAAAAGCTACCTGGCGGAGAACTGTGGAGGCAGAGATGCCCAGTTTGAACCAGAGCTGGGGCACCATACGAAGGATGGCAGCTGACTGAGCAAAGTGGAGACAGTTTGTTGCAGCCCTACAAGATGCCACCAGGTGTGATGGTCACTGGTTGCTTTGTCAGTCAGTGGCCAAGGACCAAAGATGAAGAGGCTGCTGCCTCATCATTTTTCTTCTAGGAGAATCTCCAGATTGAGCTCATGGCATTTTCTTATTGCTAGGAATTTTTAGTTCTCTA
Organism: Oreohelix idahoensis; assembly: GCA_024509875.1. Taxonomy (NCBI): domain Eukaryota; kingdom Metazoa; phylum Mollusca; class Gastropoda; order Stylommatophora; family Oreohelicidae; genus Oreohelix; species Oreohelix idahoensis. The sequence goes on from JAMPIV010017083.1 coordinate 165,435, forward strand.
GATACCTGACACATTCTTGTTTGAGTCTTGAACAATTGATATGCATGTCTGCCCTTAAGGCATCCATCCCACTCTATTGTCCATTCATCAGTTATTATTCTTTTCATTAAGCTTTTGAGCAGATGGCACAAGACAGAAAGGCTTGCTATGTTATTGTTGAAGGCCTGTACTCTACAGGGAGCTGAAATGTAATGAAATAATGGATAAAAAACAACAGAGCTTGTAGCCTCTAACTTGGCCTAGCACTAATTTGTTAGAGAAAGAATGAATTGTTAGATTTATTCTTGAAATGTGAATGGTTGTTTGTATTGAAAGAGCCACTGATACACAGATGTTTATAGTAACCAGGAGATGTCAGCTTAGCTAAAGATATAAATAAGAAAAACATGTCAAATACAAGAACATCAGTGTATAGATTTCATATTTCTTACTAGCTTGATGATACCTCTACACCCCAGCATAGAAGAGGAATGACTAAGTAAGTAAGTAAGTAACTAGTTTGATGATAAAAGTTGTTTTATAGACCTGTGCCTGATTTTTTCATCTCCAGAACATTTCTTTGCATATCCTTTATCCTGGTACTAGGGGCAACTTGTGTAAGGACTGTTCTATTAACAGACTACATGATAGCTGAAAAGGTGACAATGATTATTCCAAAAGTTTTATACTTATATATATATATATATATATATAGTCACAAGTAATGTTCACCATATATGTTTTATATTCATGCATTTTAAACTTTGATGTGTTGCTTAATGTTGTTCTCAATGATATATGAAAATTGTGTATCTCATTGACTTGGCACATATATTGACTTTGTTTAGGCATATGCAGTGACTATATCTTGGCACATACATAGACTATATGTAGTCATGAACACTAAATTTATTTAAGCACATACATTAACTTTATTTAGGCACATACATTCTTTTTCTTCGTTCACCCTCAGATCTCAACTTGAATATGTTCTAATAAAGCAGTGGTCAGCTTGAGGCTGTTGATATCTCCGTTGAGTTTTTATCGCTGCAACAGTTACACTCATCAGTAGTTCCTATATTTAACTTGTTGAATAAATGGTATCCCGGTCTGTTGTGACCCGTGTGAAGTCTGAAGATTACCACTTGGTCACTTCTGCTTAAGCTGGTAATATGCATCATTTTTTGGTGACCTGGATGCTCTGCTTCCGACTTGCTACCGTATCTGTGCTTGCTAAAACTCTTGGTCTCTTCGTACATTGACTTTATCTAGACACATACTTTGACTTTATCTAGACACATACTTACTTACTAGGTCATTCCTCTTCTACCCTGTGGTGTAGAGGTTTGCCAGAGAGAACGCCATACTGTCTTATCAGCAGTCTTCCTCCTGGCCTGGTTCCAATCTAGTCCTCGGTCCTTCACGCATTGACTAATGTTGTCCTGCCAGTGAACTCTGGGTCGTCCTGGAGGTCTGGATCCCTGGCTCTTGGTTTCTCATATTTGTTGTGGTAGCTGATCTTCTTCCATTCTGCAGACGTGGCCAAAGCATCGTAGTTGGGACTGTTCTACTTGGATCTGCAGGGGCTGGGTATTGAGTCCTTGCCATATCATCTGGTTGTGGACCATGTCTCTTCTTGTTACTTCAACCACCTTTCTCAGATACCTCATTTTTTAAGTTTGGAGCTGGTTTTTGTAGGTTGTAGTCACTGACTATGACTTGCATCCATATGTCTTCTTCTTCTTCTTCTTCTCGTTCGCTGTTGTTTAGAAATGTCTACACAAGAAGTCCGGTTTTCTGGATGTATGTTGCTGTGGTTGAAAGTTCTTCAAGACTCCCAAACAGCTTTGTGTGGATGTGCGTCTCTGTGGGCCAATGTTCAGTTCGCAATTGACTAAGCATGTGGCAGTCTTGCAGGATGTGTTCGGCTGTCTGTGCTGCCTGTCCACACGTACATAGGGGTGATGGGACCAATCTCAGTCTGTATAAGTGACTGTTCAGTCTGTTGTGTCCTGTTCTCATACGGAACAGGATCACCTGTTTTGCTCGATCAAGATATTGATAGTTGTCTCTTTGTTGATCAATTTTCCTGATGGCCTTGATAAGGGTCTTCTTTTCCTGGAATGTGATTGTTTGTTCTTTTTGTTCCTGTGTTGCTCCCTCTTTTGCTAACATATCTGCTCTCTCATTTCCTGGTATGCCACAGTGTGATGGTATCCACTGTAGCACTACCCTTCTTTTGATATTTACTTCGCATAGGACTTTGTTTAATTCTGGCAGTTTATCACTGTTGAGGGCTTGCAGAACTGACATTGCATCAGTAAGGAATACAACCTGCTGACATTGGCTTATTGTGTTATTTATTATTCCTGCAGCAATGCTTATGGCCTGTACTTCAGCAGCATAGTTTGAACAGAATATTCCAGTAGGTGAACAGGTGGATTCATTTTCTTTGTCTGGATAGACCACATAAACTCCTGCGCCTCCGTTCTTCACTGCTCTGGTTGCAGATCCATCAGTATATACTTGGATCCATGCTTCTCTGGGGTATAGTTCTTCAATCATGTCACATGCTGCTATTTTCCTTTGGAGAGTATTTAGCTCTCCCATGGGGCAGGTGGTAGTTATGGAGGTCTTAATACTGAAATTTTGATGTTGTTCCCATGGGGTTGGGAGGAGTGTGGGAGTTATTTCCTTAGTGATGTCTGGTAGTTCATCCTTGTATGTTCTAATTAGTTTTTTGGACCGATGCACAAAACTGCTTCTCTTCAACCTCCCACTGGCTAAATCTCCAAATCTAGTTTTCATTGGATGTGCGGGCATGTTCTTGTACTTTTCTGCTTGGATCAGGGTCTTAGTGTCTCGTCTGTATAATAAAGGTGGAATGCCTGTGATTTTTTCCATTTCATTTATCGGTGTGGTCTTCATGGCACCCGTGATCAACCTAAGCGCTTGATTTTGTACTTTATCTAAGGCTTGTAAGTGTGATTTGGCTGCTGTAGACCATGCTGCTGATCCGTACTCTAATATAGGTCTTATTGCACCTGTATACACTTTCTTTAGTGTTGTTTCGTTAGCTCCCCAACTTGATCCAGCTATTTTCCTCAGTATGGAAAGTTTTCTTCTCGCTTTAGCCTCTGTTCTCTCGATGTGGTGCCTCCATGTCATTCTCTTATCTAATGTAATGCCCAAGTACACCGGTTCCTCATCTGTTTTGGACATGTATATTTCCAAGTCGTATCTCTCCTGCTTTGTCTTTGTTGGAGAGCGTGAAAAGTGTTGTTGATGATTTTTCAGCGTTGATCTGCACCATCCATTTCTCTGCCCATGCTGCTATGTTGTCTGCTGCCCTTTGTATTTGCTTATTAGTGATAGTTAGATGTTCTTCTACACACCACACCACCAAGTCGTCAGCGTATAGGGCAGCTCTCACACCTTGTGGCAGATCGTGGATGAGGTCATTGATGAATACAAGGAACAGGGTGGGAGACAATACTGAGCCTTGAGGAACTCCATGTTTTAGGAGGATTTTCTTGCTGTTGTGACCTTCCATAGTGACTCTTGCTTTCCGATTGTGTAGGAACGACTGGATCCATTTTCTCATATTACCCTTGATTCCGTTCCTTTGCAGTTTTACTATTAACCCGTCTTTCCATACTTTGTCAAAAGCTTTTTGGAGATCTATCCATAGGGTAAAGACTTTTCTCTTTTCTTGGAAGGCATCTTCAACGATCTGTGACAGGTATGTGATTTGGTCTTCTGTGCTGCTGCACTCTCTAAACCCTGCTTGTTCTGGCACTAAAATTTTCTCGGATTCCAAGTACCATTTCAATCTTCTGTTGATCATCCTCTCCATTGTCTTACATTGTGGTGAAGTGGGATGTTATAGATATTTATAAGGGACTTAGTGTACTGACTGAGATCAGCTGTGAAGGTATATATATATCTAATAAGAGTAGTATATTATATATATAACCTTACTTGCTGCCACATATCTATATATCTCAGTCAGAATTATTCTGGAATAGTGTGGTGACTACGTTTTGTGTCTAGGGTATGTGTATGGTGAAGTGTAAGTCACAACAACAGACAGATAAACAATTTAATTTAATCCACTACTCTTAACAACACTGTGACACTCACATACATATAACACTCTATGAGAATAGCTTAAAGAAGTCACTCGTAACGGTTCAAATAACAATATGTATTCATTACTGGCATGAAGGAATATGTGTCCTGATTCAACTACAAGGGAACCAGGAATCACAATCAATTTAAATTACAAGTTATGTACAGAATGTATTTAATATGAATATTGTAGTGACATATATTAGTACAAATGTTCTATGTGTGTCAGTTGTGTAGTAGTAAAATGAGGTAATACTGGTTTTGTTTTGTTCAAGCTCTGTTGGTATTGGTCATCATGACTTCAATAGTTTGTCTTTAGGGACTATTATTGGAGATGTTCACAGTTCCTGATTTTAAGACAAGTAAATTCCCCTCTGAATAGTATTTTTATAAAGTTATTTCAAGATGAGGGGACATAATGTTGAGCTCAGCTGGCCAATTCGCTTATCTGGCGTGATGGCGGCAGGAAAGGACTCCTCTGCTCGAATTCTCCTCTGGGCTCAGGAGACACCTCACTGATAGCTAAAAAGACCAAGGAGTATGCTGTCCGACTCTGGATTCAGCAAATCTCTGATCAGATGCTGCTCACTACCATCAAGACCACTGTCCCTGAAATCAAGAAGGATGTACCTTCTACTTCATAACTAATTTATATTCTCTTTTACACTGATCACAATACAGCACAAACATTGCGTTCAGAGCGTTAGGCCAACAGTCAGCTTCATTTGAAATACTTTATTCCAGTATTACCCTTCTTAATGGTTACTACGCCTCTGCACTTCCAGCATTATTTCTTTCTAGTCCATCATCCAGGTGTCAGTGTACTATTTGGCCATTCCATGCCGTTTTACTTCTCTCCGACACCCTCTGTTCAGGCTGGAGCATTATAGGCTTTACCTCACGTTTGCCACTGAACTACACATATATATACAGGCATAAATCAACAATTCACATTCAATTTTTCATTAAAAGATACTGAATGGTTCAAGCTTACCACAATTTCATGGAAATAAACACAGATACGTTGATTAGCAATGAATTCTGGCACAAACTGGCACAAATTCCGTTCTGCCTATGTTCCAGGCTTTTATTTTAGCAAAAATGTGAGCTAGCTTCAACGTACTGTCGCTTTATCAAGCTTATTTGAATTAGTGGTCTCGAACTAACGCTCCCAAGTGTGTATATCAGCGAGACTGGCCAATGAGCCACGTTTCGACAAGTGTTTGAAAAAATGTTATCTTTTCCCGTCTCCCCCAACAACCAAGATAGTATTTATAGCCCGACCAATCGTGGTTAGGCTTTCATTTGTTGCGCTCCAATCAATTTGGAGTTTACATGGTAGGCTATTTATGTAACGTAAGGTTTTTTCAAACACGTTATAAAAAAAAATTTTATGAGCAGAAATGATTTTATGCTGTCAGGCACCCCCAATATTTTATTTTGGGTATAATTTATTAATTCCTGGACTATTTGCGTAACGTTTTACATATTATTTGTCAGCAAACCCTAAGGAACCCAAAAATACTAATTTAAAGGAGCTACGTGGCTGCGTTCAAAATATGCAATTTCTTCTATCTCCTGTTTAGAAGATGTGCTGTCTGGGTACTGTTATGTGTTCAAACGTAAACCCATATAATGTTGTCTTTTCTAATAAGAGTCTGTTATGATTTATAAACCTAACTCTGGGAAAGGGTAGTGTATTTTATCACTGTCCGTCTGAAAAAAAAAAAATTAGTGCATGTAGACTTACACGCGTGATGGTGGTAATTGTGTATCGCGCGAAGCGGGTTTAGTGTTCGGCTTTCTGCCTCTCCCTTCTCTTTTTATCCCTTTAGTCCATCTGTTCGTTCGTTTTGGTAACGCAGTATAATTAATGTTAGGGTTAATTTAGGTCATTACGCAGTACGTCTCAATGTTTTTCCAAGAATTACAGCACACGTTTCATTGAAGAAGGCGGGTAATAATACAGTAAGCTTTACTATCAACGTGAAAGCGTTACAATTTGCAGACGAAGCAGAAAACAAGGGGGATTTCGAGTACATTCTTTGTGACAGCACTGTCATTTTCCCATTGCTCTTCTCTTTATTAATTTTATTTGTTAGGCTTTATATTTACCTAATAATTTATATATGTGGATTAGAATATTTCATGACACTTCCCCTCTTAAAACAGACATTATATGTCAGTCCTTTATTCTATATACACATAGAGAAATTTATTATTATTTCTGGGGTTTACGGTGATTCTCATCACACGGATGGCGGCTTAAAAAATCCGCTCCCAGATTTGTTTTTCCAGATATATATTCAATGCTAAAATTATATGGAGCCAGAAGCAAAGACCATCGGAGTAACCTAGAGTTCTCATGCTTAGCCTGTGCTAAAAACGATAAAGGTTTGTGGTCAGTTTGCAACTTAAATGCCTTCCCATATAGATAAATATTGAATTTCTTTATTGCCCATATTACTGCAAGACATTCTTTTTCGCTAGTTGAGTAGTTGATTTCAGCTTTATTCAACTTTCTGCTAGCGTATGCCACTGGGCTTAATTCCCCATCCAATGCATCTGATTTCTGTAGTAAAGTTGCACCTAGCCCAATATTACTTGCATCCGTCCTTACTATGAATTCTTGACTTAAGTCAGGTAATTTCAAAATGGGTTTACTTGTGAGCTTTTCCTTCAATTCTTGGTAAGTCATTTCACATTGTGGTGTCCATGTAATGCGATCTGGAAGTCCTTTACGTGTCAATTCCGTTAAAGGTGCACATATGGAATTAAAGTTTTTGATATACTTCTGGTAGAAACCACATAATGAGACAAAGGATCTCACGTCCTTCTTGGTTTGTGGTCTCGGGGCTTTCTGTAGTTTCTCTAAATTCTTTGGGTCAGGGGTCATGTTTCCCTGATAAACTGTGTGTCCCAAAAATTCCAATTCTTTACATCCAACGCAACATTTGGTTGGTCGGGCTGTTAAATTTGCCTCCCTAAGTCGATCAAACAGCATGTTCAGAGAGTCAATGTGTTCCTCAAATGTTTCTGTTGCTATAAGGATATCATCCATAAAATTTGTTATACAGGGATTATTCAGAGGATCCAATAATTTTCTCATCATTCTAGAGAAGACACTAGGCGCATTCTTCAATCCAAATGGCAATCTATTAAACTCATAGTGTCCTTCTGAGGTACTAAAAGCTAGGTATGGTCTAACCTCAGGCTTTACTGGAATCTGATAGTATCCTTTACTCAGATCCACTTTTGAGAAATATTTAGCTTTATTTAGTCTGGCAAACAGCTGATTTGTATCCGGCAATGGATCCACCTGTCCTTCTGTAATAGCATTCAGTCTCCTGTAATCTATACAGAGTCTATGTTCTCCAGAGGGCTTCCTTAAGAGTACAACACCGGAGCTATACGAAGACTCACTGTGCGAAATAATTCCTTCCTTCAATAGATAGTCTATCTCTTCCTTCAAAGCTTTTTCCTTAGCAAACGGAATCGAATATGGTTTCATACAGACAGGTGTGGAGTCTATGAGTTTCATATCATATTCCAATAGGTTTGTATGTCCTGGTCGGTCTGTTAACACCTCTGCATGATTATTTAGAACCTGTTGCACTCTCTCTTTCTGAGTTTTCGTTAAATGTGTACTGATTTTCACCTGTGCTGCTGTCTCACAGGGGTGTAATGGATATTCAACTGATGAAAGTGGTTCCTTTTTCATCTCCATGGCGATGGACAAGGTCAACAAGTGTGTCTCTTCCTGATGTTCTCTTTCCAAATATTTCTTCAGGAGATTCACATGATAGATTTTTTTCTTTCCCCTTCTTATCTATCTTATAATTTGTTCTAGACACCTTCTCTAGAACTGTATATGGACCCTGCCATCCAATTTGTAACTTATTCTGACTCCCAGGCAAAAGAAGCAGTACCTTCTCTCCCACAGCCAAATTTCTGTCTTTCGCCTTCCTGTTATAATAGGCAGCATGTTTCTTCCTGGCTTGTTTCAAATTTTCATTGGCAAGTTTCCAGCCAGTTTTTAACCGAGTGGTCAGCTCATTCACATATTGGTATGAAGATGTAATGTTTTCCTCTGCCTTTTCATCAGTCCACGTTCTTAACAAAGCTACATATGGACCTTTAATTGTGTGGACCTATTTGTCCATGCACCGGTATGGTCTCTTCCACTTGAAGCTTTATAGTGATGATTTTTCCTCCCAGAATTATCATTCACAAAACGACCGCTACCAATTTTTCTTTTGGGGCTGTCTCCCCACTTAAAATTCTTGATGAGAGATGTCCTCCCTACATCTTCTTCCTCCAGTTTGTTTAAGTCCGATTGAGGGATTTTCGGCTTATCCTGGGGTAAGACATCTTTTTGCACTCTCCGCATAGTGGCCATTGTAAAACAGTTAAGTGAAGCTTGTCCGTGAAAAGGGGCTTCCCATTCCATTTGGTCCACTTTATCAAATCTATTTTTCTTTTTATTGTCAGGCCTGATTTTGCCCCGTGGCGTGTCCAGGTCCTGATCCATGTTCCCACTTGTGGGTGTTCCCTCATGTGCTATGCTACACCTTTCTACAAAGTTCTCAATGTCCCATCTTGCTTTGGGCCAATAATAATTGTGAGCCACCTTTTGAATGATGGTACCTATCTTCTCATGGTCCCCATCTGGTTTCACATGTAGGCTCCTTATTAAGTCTGCCCTATATCTTTTTGGAAGTGCTGTTAACAAACCTTAAATTATCTACCCATCACTCACCCCTCCCCCTTGAGGTCTGCTCCTGTTATTATCGTGTTCTGGATAGTGTGGTGAGAGAAGAGATACTTTTATTGATTGTGTGTTTGTACTAGACCTCAGTGCCGTGATCAACGATGTCAAGTAGTTGCTATGATCTGTTTATTGAACAATATTCATGAGTTCAGAATCTTAATTAATTAGTCTCGTTGGTAAGTCTCGACTCTTCTGCGATTTGCGCTCCACTGTTTCTTGTTTCCTTTAGAGTTCGTATTGTTGCTGTACTGACTCGCTTGAGCGCGTGTTCATGATACCTCGTGTCGCATAGCAAAGTGAGCACTTTTGTGTCATTTCAACATGTGCGCGAGCACTATGTCGTCTCATGCACTCAACTTATTTGGGGGTTTACCATGAGAGAACTTTCTGATAGGTCTGCGTTGCATGGACTCTCTTAGTTGCTCTAGTAAGGACCATTTTCGCGTTAAGGATCTTAGGGTTTGTTCCCATGAGAAGGTACCATTAGTACTCGCCGAAGTAGTGTCTGCTATTCGTCGTAGTGAAAAACTGGATAGTTTCAGTCAACACAGTGTTTAGTCCATTCACTACCCATTGCCTCTCTGCACCTTGTTACTTGAAGACAACTTATAGTTATCTTGCTTGTACTTAAAAAAAGAGGCTAACTTTAGCCATGTGTGTATTTGTGTCAGTGCATTACCTACTGTCTATTGTATGCTAGAAAATCTCCTCCTGTTCATTAAGTTTTCCCTCACGAGAAGTCCTACTGGAGTAAGCTGGTAGTGTGTCTGTGTACCACTCATTGATTCGAGTCGCAGTATCTAAAGATATCCCTCGATGTACTTGGAAGCGGAACTCCTGATGTGCCCAGAGTAGTTGTCTGCTATAGTTACAGCTCTTTTCACTGTTAATATCTCGTGCATTCTTTTCCTTACGTCTTTATAGCTAATTAAATAATAAGAGCATGCTTAGCTTGTCTATTTTTTTCTGAGAGCACCTCTGCTCATTTTTGCAAAAATACTTCTTTTGCTGCAACACGGTGGGATAGTACCATGTGTTTAATTTGAGACGCATCCATTTCGTACATCTTCCATTTTAAATTTTAGGTGGGTGTGACCCCTAGGGAAATGACAACAGGATAAAACAAGTGGCGTCCTTGAAATAGAATCCCTAGAATCGTAAACACTGAAGAGTGAGGCAGGGAAGACAAACCAATAATGCATCATTTATTGAAAATTCTCCAAGCGCTCATTGGCCACCCCTGTACGATCTCGTTGGAGGACCCTCCTTCGCTGTAAGTGCGTGTATCAACCCGTCAGACTTAACCGTGGCAAGGGCATCGGGCAACAACACCCATTTTCTCGGCTTAGCTAGATTGGAAAAGAAGGGGTCTTTAGATTTTTAGAAATGACGCATGATTGGGTAATAGGTTACATCCCCTGATAGCCATATACAGGGGAAAGCGGAGTTGAAAGTGGAGATAGCTAAGCGGGAGGAGAGACAACCAAGCACACGGATCTAGAGTGATTTCGTCTCAGCTGTTCCGAGAATGGTAGGATGAGGCGAAAGGAGGGAGATTCCTGCTTTCAGTTGTTCCTGTGAAAGGATGAGACGTTGGGAAAGGACTCAGAGTATCTAGTCGAATTAAAGGTAGAAGAGTTGAACACATCAGACAGATCAGATACAGTTAGAAGGATATCATACAAAAAATTAACAGGCCATCTATGGAAGAATCGAACGTGCATTCTCCATGCACGGGATGAGACAAAACTAGAAAAAATTGAAGCTACCACAGACAAGGAAATATCTGAGCAATGAAGGTCTCTCTGAGGAATCTGTTTGTCAACTTCTGCACGAAGTTAAGAATACGATAACTCTCACTGAAGGATGACAGTAGAACAACACACGGGATCGAAGCAGCCCACACCAGCATAATACAGGACTCAGGCTAGTCTAGGGAGCTAGACTATTATTAAATATGACAGATACTTGTCACAGGAGAAGCTGTGTGCCGCACCCGTTGTGTTTTTGGCACTTATGAAGTAAGGACACGAATCGAGTCTCTGCTCGTATCACACAATGATTCGTGTGTGCATAACCTCTAATACGACCTTTAGCAATCGTCATGTTCAAGTGGATACAATATTTGCTTAAACACATAAAGGAGCTACAGCACACGTGAACAACCTCTTCAACGCCCACACTTGCTTATGATAAGTTGAACGCCATATTATAGGACCGGAATAGCTATCGGGAAAAGAACTGGGCGATGCTTTAGATATTCCCTGAGTCGGATCATAGGTACATGGTATGAAGGGTATGTTAATTGGTTCTAGATAGTGGAGTTGGTGAAATAAACAAGTCACCTAACACTCACAATCGCTCCAATTTGTGGTGGCTAAGGAGATGTCAGCGGGAGGTAGTATGAGACAACTTGCTCTCCACGAGTATGGTGATTGTAATGAGTTACTTTGGTACACACTAATATTATCTAATTCATATAGATCTTTTGGTCTATAATCAGCTCCAGTAGCGTTTTTGGAGAGGACTTTTTGTATACCGCTAGAACTCCATTCTACATCACAGGGGTAATAGGAGTAATGTTTGTTTTCTTATGTAGCTTTTAAGTGAATGGGCGTGCTGAAGGCATATGTATACCGGTTCATGTAGGGTTTTTTGAGGCGTTGATTTGCTCGTACATTCGTAGGACAGATCTGAACACAATATGCGTCTGGTTTGCCAGGTGGGAAGAGTTGTGCGAATGTGGGTCCGTAAGTGTCAGTGTGATGCGGGTATAGTGTGAGTCTTAGGCTGTATCCCAGTGTGTGCCTGAGTAGGAGTTGTGTCGGGGATGAGGTGGAGTGGTTCCGTTGGTGATGTCCTGATACGTGAAGGATGTGATAACGATAGTTACAGTGGTCACGCGAACCCACCCATAATCTGTAGATCAGAGGCTCGTATGTCACTCATCACTGTAAGGGTAATCGAGGGGTCTGTGGATTATGTATACAAACGGGTGGGATATAGGTTCGCCTGGTGGCCGTTGTTGGGGGTTGGGGGTTCACGATATGCTATTATGGTAAGTGGTTTTATTGGGTTGGGTTGAATGTAGAAGGGTAATTTAGATAGAGTGGTCATCTTCTGCAATGTAGTTCCTCGTACACGGAGTTCAGATGTTTCATATACATTTAGGTAACACGTCACTCCTATGAGAATATCTGCATTAAAAGAAGTCACTAGTCTTCCACTGTTTCAAATAAATAAACCACATAAATATGTATTTCATTTAATGGCATGACTGACAAATTATGTGTCCTGATTCTACTACAAAAGGGATCCAGGTAATCAACTCAATCAATTTATAATATTACAAAGTTGTTGTACAGAATGTTTCGCGTTATTACTGTATATCGTGTCGAGAGACTCGATATTAGTACCTAGTACATAAATGTTCTATGTGTGTCAGTGTTGTTGTAGTTTAGTATAAGTAATGTTTTTAAATGACGGTAATTACTGGTTTTGTATTTTGTTCAAGCTCTGTTGGTATTGGTTCCATTCATCAATGACTTCACTAATTTGTTTGTCTTCTTTGGGGACTTACTTATTGAGTAGATGATGTCACAGTTCCCCATGATTTTAAGACAATGTAAAAATTCCCCATCTAAATGTTAATTTTTATAAAGGTTATTTTCACAGATGAGGGGACATAATGTTGAGCTAGCTGGGCCAATTCATGCTTAATCTGGCGTTGATGGCGGCAGGAAAGGACTCCTCTGCTCGAATTCTCCTCTGGGCTCAGGAGACACCTCACTGATAGATAAAGCCTAAAAAGAGGTCCAAGGAGTATGCGCTGTCCCGACTTCTGGACTATTCAGCACAAATCTCTCTATGGACACAGATGCTGCTCAGTACCATCAAGACCACTGTCCCTGAAATCAAGAAGGATGTACCTTCTACTTCATAACTAATTTGTATTCTCTTTTACACTGATCACAATACAGCACAAACATTGCGTTCAGAGCGTTAGGCCAACAGTCAGCTTCATTTGAAATACTTTATTCCAGTATTACCCTTCTTAATGGTTACTACGCCTCTGCACTTCCAGCATTATTTCTTTCTAGTCAATCATCCAGGTGTCAGTGTACTGTTTGGCCATTCCATGCCGTTTTACTTCTCTCCGACACCCTCTGTTCAGGCGGGAGCATTTTAGGCTTTACCTCACGTTTGCCACTGAACTACACATATATATACAGGCATAAATCAACAATTCACATTCAATTTTCATTAAAAGATATTAAATGGTTCAAGCTTACCACAATTCATACGAATAACACAGATACGTTGATTAGCAATGAATTCTGGCACAAACTGGCACAAACTTCCATCTGCCTATGTTCCAGGCTTTTATTTAGCAAAATATATGCTGGCTTCAACGCACTGATGCTTTATCAAGCTATTTTAAACAAGTGGTTTCGAACTAACGCTCCCAAGTGTGTATATCAGCGAGTCTGACCAATGAGCCACGTTTCGACAAGTGTTTGAAAAAATGTTACCTTTCCCCGTTTCCCCTAACAACCAAGATAGTATTTATAGCCCGACCAATCGTGGTTAGGCTTTCATTTGTTGCGCTCCAATCAATTTGGAGTTTACATGGTAGGCTATTTCTGTAACGTAAATTTTTTTCAAACACGTTATAAAAAAAATCTTATGAGCAGAAATGATTTTATGCTGTCAGGCACCCCCAATATTTTATTTTGGGTATAATTTATTAATTCCTGGACTATTTGCGTAACGTTTTACATATTATTTGTCAGCAAGCCCTAAGGAACCCAAATATACCAATTTGAAAGAGCTACGTGGGCTGCGTTCAAAATAATGCAATTTCTTCTACCTCCTGTTTCGCGAGAAGATGTGCTGCCGGTCTGGGTTACATGTTATGTGTTTTCAAACGTAAACCCATCTAATTGTTTATCTTTTCTAATAAGAGTACTGTTATGATTTATAAACCTAACTCTGGACAAAAGGGTAGTGTAATTTTATCACTGTCCGTCTGAAAAAAAAAAAAAATTTAGTGCTTGTAGACACTTACACGCGTGATATGTAGTAATTGTGTTATCGCGCGCGACGCGTGTTTAATGTTCGGCTTTCTGCCTCTCCCTTCGCTTTTTAGTTCCCTTTTGTCCATGGGCCTGTTTATCGTTCGTTTTGGTAACGCAGTAATGAAATTAGAATGTGCTGGTATTAAAAATTTAGGTCATGTACGCAGTCCTCGGGGTCTCAATGTTTTTCCAAGAAATACAGCACACGTTTCATTGAAGAAGGCGGGTAATAATACAGTAAAGCTTTTCTAATCAACGTGAAAGCGGCTTTACAATATTTGCAGATACGAAGCAGATGAAAACAAGGGGGATTTCGAGTAACATTCTTTTGTGACAGCATCTGTCATTTTAGCATTGTCCTCTTCTCTTTATTTAATTTTTATGTTGTTTGTTAGGCTTCATATTTACCTAATAATTTATATATGTGGGAGTGTTTGTGATATTGTTTCATGACAAGCATTATACATACAAGGATTGTTAGGTCTATTGGTACTGTAGCTGGTGGGGGTCTATCTCTGTTGTCTTTTCACTTTATCGACGTTGGTATGATGGGAATCCACATGAGCAGCCTCTCTCCTTATGAAACTCGTGAGCGTTTTCGATACACACTGTTGGCCTGAAGTAGACCAACTGTATGCACTGCAAATATTTGCCAGCAGTTTGAAAAAAGAGAATTGAAAGTATATCCTAGGTGTTTTTTAGGCCCATATGAAAACGTTGGTATGTATACATTATCCGTTGGCCTGGTGATAACCACTGTCTTGTAGGTCTGTCAAACCTCGTATGGTCTGTCTTAAAATTCTCCCATCGTCCATAGTTTGAAAGGTATGGACATAGTTCGCGGGTATCTGTTTCAATTAGTTCTAGTGTGGATGTCTTTAGCTTCTCCCTTGACCTCTGATTAAACCCTCGTCTGTATCTGGTCAAAAGTTGACGGTATGATGTTAAACTTCTCCCCATCCCTCTGTAGGATTACGCAAATCTATGTCTGTCAAAAGCTTGTTTGCCGTATGTTAATATAGCTTGCTCCTGCATCCGTCTGAGTGTAATGGGTTTGTCGTTGAGATCTTGTTATCTGTCCATTCAAGTTGTTTAGTGAGGTTTCACAACTTTCTAACATCCTTCCTTATATAACCACATCTGTATCTGGTCAAATATGTTGTATGGTTCCCTCAGCTTAAGTCCTCTGGGCTTCTAGCTTTCCTTTAATGATTTTTGCTTTTGCCTTTTGTAGCATGATATGGTTTCTGTTTTTTGGATGGTTGTAACGCTCTGCATTGTGGCCTTGCTGTATTCATATCTGCTCATTGTCAAAATGTTTTTTGTAGTGGGTGGTATGGACACAATATGGGTATGTTTAAGTTAACGTCTTATTGTCTTTCCTGGTCTCATTGGATCCAGCGGTATTTTAAGAATTCTCTAATCCGTTTGCCATTGCGCACTCGTACTTTCTCACTAAATTAAATGCTATGCCAGATGAGAACTACTGCTTCGAATGTACCCTGTTCCACCCCACCATAAATAACCAAAGACTACTGCACGAATACCCAACATCAACAGAATGTTGACATATATGGAATCAATTTGATTCCTTATAATTCCCATCCTAATGGCTGGATCTTGGAATGTGTACCAACGCCCGTAATTCTATCCAAAAGTTTGAGACATGAATACACCAACTCATATGATCACTTCCTACCGAGTTGAGGCAAATCACCCTAGATGGAAGTTAACATATGACCCAAATGCTGAGAATAAATCAAAGAACCCAGAACCCCACAGGTCTGCCTGAGTGTGAAAGCTAATGACCATCTCTGAGTAGATGGTGCATGAAAGGACTAGCACTTACTGGATGGAGTAAAAAGTGATGTAGGATCATTAAGAAGAAAAGAAGGGTTTTAGGTGGTTAGTTGTGTCTTGCCAGTTTTACTAATAGTCTTTCGCCCCTTCTTATTCTAACTGGTTGTATCCCCAGCTATGGGAAATGGCTGTTACTAATTTGAAGTCTCCCACCGCTTATGAAGATTGCCAATGGGGACATCTATGCTAGTACAATGTTCAGTGGTAATGTCATTGGGGCAGTAGAAGATTATGAGATCCAGATTCCTGAGATGTTATGTATTTAAGAATGGATTACTTGGTAATTCTGCACATTCATTAATAAGTCTTAGGATTCTATAGTCGTTGAGGTTAATTCCTTAATCAGAGTTAGTATGGCCACCCTTCTTCCGATCTTTTCTGTCAACTTCAGAAAGCACTTTGAATAAGCCCCGTATCTTAAAATTGTATTCCTACATGTAGGGTGGGTTTTCTTGTATGCAGCATTTGCTTAATTTCTTTCCGAAGAATAGAGTAATTCCCTAGGGTCAGTGTCTTTTTTGTTGTTAGATGACTCCCTGTCTGCATTTCAAATGGGCATGGGGAACATTCAGAGGGGCATTAAACACCAGTCAAGTCTTGTTATACTGGTTGGCCAGTTACTTTTTCTCCTGTTTCCGCCTCCTGGCTCCATTTGGCGTGACTAAGGAGACCTCCAGTAGCTGAGGTGGAGGAGTTCTTGTCGAGGCTCAGAATCCGGCACTGCTCCCATTGAGGCACTCGAGGAGTATAAACTTAACACAGGGCGAGCACCATAACGAGGGATATATTATAAACATTGTAATTGTTGTTTAGACATCTCTTAAGACCAATAAGCGGTTGTAAGGTTACACATGGTGCTGGGTGCAGCCTCCTGGCCTGGGTACTATCTGACTTCAGCACTCTGTTACTTAATGTAGAGATTATGCTGATAATGCCTCAGGACTTGAGACAGAGCCATTTGCACACTTGCAACTTTACCATCGTGTGCAGTACATTTATGATGCGTGATTGCCTATGATTCCTTTTATTCACATCTCCATATCCCACTTAATATCATATTCATTTAGCCCTGCATTCACGATCGTATAAAGTCAATGATTCTATGAAACAGCCGTTGACGTTTTTTTCTTCATTGATTTATTGTGGATCGCCACAGTGACCGAAAATGGTTACGCGAATGTTGTAGGCACATCAAACAGTCATTATCACAGCAACATTCAATACAGCAATAGACGGTAGACAGCATTACAATGATGAGTCAGATGCATGTTATATTTCAAAGTGCTGTAAATGTAGTCAGGTGAAAAACTCCATCCTTTTCTATAACAGCCAGGAGATAACCAGATGTATGAGATCAGTTCACCCTCCTTAGTTTGACTTCAGCAAGACAGACACGTCTGCCGAAGTATAAATAATGTCCTCAAAAATATCCTCTAGATAATAAAGGGTTTCTAAACCTAGTTCATTTAACAAAGTAGCAAGTAATGGTCCTTGGTACATGCATCAACCGATGCAGTACAATGCAGCGACATGTGAGCTGGGAAAAAACATCTCGTGACGACGACTTTCGCAGACAGGCTATGAATCGAAATCGCTCACGACCCAAAATCGATAGAGTTAATGAAAAAAGTCAATTTACCTTGCTTTCATGAAATACACAGAAATATCACGCCTCCCGGCATGTGCAAATACACTAGAGGTATTATCCCGAATAAACGAAATATCCATTAAGAGGACTACACATCCCTGACAGAACAAAAAATAGCGGAGATCCCCTCTTCAACGAGGCATCTCTTTCGCCATTCCAAATCGCTCACTCCACTAGTGGTGGGCGGAAACCGATCGACCAAACAACAAGACAAGTCATGCGCAGTCCAGCGCAAAAATGACCACAGCTCAAACTTAACTGCATTCGATACCAACGCGAGAAGACAAATGCTTACCGAGAAAAGTGACTATAAATTTCAAGCAGTTGTTGCCCTTGCGTTATAAAACAGATATTGAAATAAAACGATGTTGCGAGAATTTATCACGCAACATATCACCACCTCCTCCCGATAAAAAAAAAATGTGGAACATATTTTTTTTTCAATATCAAAGAGCAAGCGATAAGCGGCTCAAAACGCACGAATTATGCGCTGATAATTAATTATATTGCCAAACAATAGGCTAATTATAGAGTGTCTGGTGAGGATATACCTCAACAGAAAAATAAATATGTCTCAAAAAATATTCACATCGGGGAGGTGTCACCAACACACATCACGTTAGCATGTATGAAAACACAAATATACGTATGCAAGTTTACTATAATTCATCATTAAAACAGCAATACATACTCTAATATTGTCTTTAAAAATGGATGTACAAATCTGATAGGAAAATTTAAATAGTACATTCTTTGACATGTAATGACATAAGTACATAGTAAAGTTAAACTACATGACGATCCAGGACATATGCTCTGGTATTCCGAGGGTAAGTACACAATCTAGAACTCGTCATGCTTGATACTAGTAAGGTAAGTCCTCAGCTCAACAATGACATTCTGAGAAAGTACAAGCAATATAATGCTAATTAATAACTAATATGCTTCATAAGGTACAATACATTATTAATAATTGTGGCTGTTTAGTAAACTAACGGCCCTTATATTAACTACTCAGTCCTCCTCTATCATCTTAAAAAACGAACAGAAGAAGATGACAACAAAGCACGATAGTGTGTACATATAAAGTAAGTACAGATGTGCTAATCTATTGTAGAAATATAGGTGTGTTATGACTCTGTAATATATAGAAATATAGGACAGAAGTATTAGTTGGAGTCATGTGGGCATCTACACAAAATGTCAGCCATCACATTATCCGCACCACGGATAGCTCGTACCGTGAAGTGAAAAGGTTGAAGAGCTATAGCATATCGAGTGGATCTCGAACTCTTCAAATTCTTAGTCTGAATAGCTGTAAGAGCTTTCTGATCAGTCTCTAGAATGAAATGTGCGCCCAGGAGGAATCTTTGTAGCTTTAGAATTGGCCAAACCATCGCTAACAACTCACGGTCTAAAACCGAGTAGTTCCTCTCTGCCGCATTTAGTTTTCTAGAAATGTACATAACAGGATGCAGAGTATTTGCATATTCTTGCATCAGTGCTGCTCCAATCCCAGTGGATGAAGCAGCACTCCGAAGAACAAAAGTCCTATCAAGAGTAGGTAATCTTAAGATGGGAGGAGAAGAAAATATATTCTTGATTTGGTCTAGTGAAGATTGGCATTCTTCAGACCAACGGACCAGATTAGGCGAACCTTTCTTCAACAATGTTGATAGAGGTGCCATGATCGAAGATAAATTTGGAATAAATCTCCCATAAAATTGAATTAAACCTAAGAGACTCCTAACTTGTTTCTTCGTTTTAGGAACAGAGATGTTCAGTATTTTGGAAGTATTGTGGTCTTCTGTCTTCAAGAGACCATGACCAACACGATGACCCAGGAAAGAGATTTCACCAAAACCAACAAAAGCTTAAGAAGGTTTTGCTGTCAAATTATTCTCACGTAGAGTGGACAGTAAGTCATATAACCCTAAATAGTGATCTTCCCAGGTATCACTGAAGAGACAGATGTCATCTAAGTATGCGATGACATCCGAACGATGTGACAGAATTCGACGCATCATGCGAACGAAAGTGGCAGGGGCGTTCATGAGACCAAAAGGCATAACATTCCATTGAAATAGACCCCTAGGTGTAGAAAATGCAGTAAGAGGTTTGGCATGCTCTGCTAAAGGCACTTGCCAATAACCTTTAGACAAGTCAAGTTTAGTGAAGAATCTAGAATTAGAAAGTCTAATCAGTAGATCTTCTAACAAAGGCATCGGTTCAGCATCGAACTTTGTGACCTGATTCAATTTGCGATAATCAACGCAAATTCGTATGTTCTTATCCTTCTTCCGGACAATAACCATGGAAGAAGAATATGGTGAAGTCGATGGTTCAATTAAATTTAATTGAATCATTTCATCCAATTCCTTTTCCACTTGCGACTGAAAGTGTATAGGAATAGGATACGGCCTAACCCTAATTGGATTATTGTCGGTAAGAATTATGTCATGTTCTATGACATCTGTGTATCCAGGAATGTCAGTGAGAACATCCTGAAATGTTTGTAACATCGACGAGACTTGTCGATGTTCGTCACCAGAAAGATTAGGAGAAACAGAAACGTTTTTCCAAGATTCCGTGGAATGTAATGGAACCACTGGAAAGGGGAAGGTTGACATCAGAGGAAGGTAGGCTTCCTCATCCTGAATGACAGACAGGGATGAATAATGGAACCGTGAGGTGCAGGAGCATCATCCGTTTGCCTGGAAAATAGGCAGCAAATAGTCCGGACGTTCGTGAAATTCCGAAAAGCATGTTTATGTGGAAAGTTTTATGTGCTTTTCCATCAATATCGACCACATAGTCAACATCGGAAATCCGAGAGACTATTGCATACGGACCTTTCCATGCAATAAGAAGTCTATTTTCCCTACTGGGGAGTAGGACGAATGCTTTGTCACCTGGACAAAGTTGTCGTAGACATCTATTCCTGTTAGCAAACTGCCTTGCCTTCTCTTTAGCAATTTCTGATGAAGCAGTTGCTAGCTTACATGCCTCAATGATCTTTTGTCTAAGAGCAATGACATACTCATATGAGGATTGAGTTTCATCGCTAATATCATCGGCAGTGATGAGATCGTGTAATAAAGACATAGGGCCGCGTGGAGTGGACGCGCGCCAAAAAAAGACAAGTTCGAAGGGAGAAAATCCTGTGTGTTCATTAGGGACTTCTCTATAGGCAAAGAGAGCCGCGGGTAAAACCCTGTCCCAATCTTGAGGATGATCTTCAGTTATATCTTACCAAGCAAAGTCTTGAGCGTTCTATTCAGACGCTCAACTAACCCATTAGACATAGGATGGTAGATACTACTGAGAGATCGTTCAATATGTAAGGTAGACATTACCTGTGACATAGTGTCAGATATGAGTTGAGTGCCATGGTCTGACAATATTTCTCTGGGGAACCCCAAGCGAGAAAATATCAACCAAAGAGCATCTGCGATATCTGTAGTAGATATGCTCTTAAGAGGAATAGCCTCTGGCCAACGTGTGCACATATCGACACATGTAAGGATAAACTGATGTCCTCTGGCCGACTTGACCTTAAAAGGGCCAATAATATCTATGGCCATTTTTCTGAAACGGCCGAATAGGAATGTCAGCAGCCTGGATAGGCGCAGCATGTCGTGGTCCTCTAGATTTGACCTCCTGACATACCTTGCATGATCGGCAGTAAATACGAATGTCCTTATTGACAAAAGGCCAAAAGAAAGCCGCAAGGACTCTCGACTTCGTACGGGCAAAACCCATATGTCCAGCACATTGCGAGTCATGAGCATGTGTTGTAATATTTGGTGCCTCTCATGCTCTCTTGGGAACAAGAATTTGCGAATGTGCCGACGTAGTCGAATCTTGTACCATACGTACAAGTACGCCGTTTCTCATTGCAATTCCAATCCAAGATTTTCTATTTGTATCCTGATTCGGATCACCTTTCTTCGCAAGAACGAAGAATTTTTTTAAAGAAGGATCTTCTTCTTGCAATTTTATGAAAGAGTCACGAGTAATTACTGAGTGACTATCTTGGCTATCAACTTCATTATCACTATTCAGTGAAGTTTCGGGTGTTTGTAGAGCTTGTGCTCTTGTAACTACTGCATTTGTAGCTTGCATGTTATATTAATTTTGTCTTCATCAAGCAGCAATCTGCTGTGTGGGGTACACTCTCCTAACTCCGTGAGAGAGAATACGACCAATAATAAGTGTTCCGCTAATAGGATTAGGTAAGGACAAGCGATGCACATCATCCAGTAAAGAAAGCGACGGAGTGGCGCAATGCGAATGTACAGCAGTGAAAGTAGGATATTATTTTTCGGGGGTGTGAGTGCCGCCAAACGGTGTTAGCAGCAATTTAATAACCCTTCCTGTAGCACAAGATGGATCTACAAGCGATTGTCTACAACACCAATCTAGTGGTTGCATCCGGAATCGAAAAGTAGTGATGTCCGTGGAGTATTCATTAACAAGACCCTTGTTGAGTAGGAGATTTAAAGTAACCCCTCTGTGTCATTGCGCTCTACAGTCAGCAGGAAGAGAGCGTGGTGTGAAGTGTAGAGTTGTGACCAACAACTCACCAAGACTCAGTTATTGGTACCCGCTGGTATCGAATATAAAGGTACTGCAGTTGGGGGCAATTTGTGTAGTTTGCTCTCTTGTACATAGGTCAAGAAGCAGAAAGGTAACGATGTGACAGGCGTCAAAAGTTAATTATACTTATTCAGTACAACAACTGATTACAGGCCCCTCCCATCAGTTTCACTGTGTTGTACAGCATTATGGCCTGCCTGATATCTCTCTTTGTTTCTTTGTGTGAGATCTACCCCGACTTAT